>CM019753.1:14335086-14795086 GCA_009761765.1 Phenacoccus solenopsis
GCATATTTCATTTGTAACGACATCTATTGTACATTTTTAAAACTATATTTGTATACAAAACATATGCGCAAATTCTTAAATTTGCACAGAATCAACAGTCAAGACAGAGTCGGAGTAACAGAAGATGAAAAGATTACTTGGATCAGGTTGGATCTATATTTTTCATCAACTCAATGAATTTATTTATCATTCGTTTATCATACATATTTTTTCGAGTAGTTGTTACACGAATTCATTATTTTTCTCATCTAAGAATTAATGCGTTTGTAGTTTAATTTCGATGAAGTTCGCGATAAATTGATCATTTTCTCATTCAAATAAATAATTTATCATCTTCTTAGAATAATGAACCCGTCGAGGGCATTACCTCAGAGTAAAGAAGCCTTACTGAAATCGTACAACAGTCGGCTCAAAGATGATGTGAAATCGATGTTGGAAAACTTCGAAGGTAGTAGAAGTTCGACAATTCAAACTCTTTCCTTATTTAATACAAAAATACTCAATTATTTTCTCAAATGTTTTCAATTTGTTTACAGAAATTGTGAAGCTGTGTAAATCAGAACACGATATTCAAATATCGCGAATGACTCAGTGTGAGCTCGATGCTTACGAAATGCAAGTTAGATCCGCAAATATCGTCAGAGCAGCCGAATCTTTATTAAAATTAGTTTCAGATATTAAACAGTATTTGATATTGAATGATTTTCCTTCGGTAAACGAAGCTATCACTCAAAATTCGAAACTTTTCCGGACCAAGCAAGCAGAATGTGATCAGAAACTGATGAATTTAAGGGATGATATGGCATCTGACGTGCATGATCTTGAAGAGGAGTATTATACGTCGAATTACAAATAATGTTTAATAGATTCTCATTTTTCTTTTCGAGCAAACTCATGGAAAACTTCTGTATCTAGGTCGTAATCAATAAGTGATTCGTTGCTAGTGTTTATTTGCATAAATAATTAATTTTTTTTATTGTAATGTTAAAATATTGATACATTTGCTTCAATTTTGTAAATATAATGTGTTTTTTTGTAATTTTTTATTCTTTCGCCGTGGTATCTCATTTCTACTTTCATTCGTTTATTTCTTCTTGATAATTTTTCATTTTTTTGCATTAAATATTTGTAGATTGTTTCATTCAAATGATTTCAGTCAATTTTAAATAGAACTATTACCTGAAAAGAGGTTGCGGGAGAAAAGTAATAGTAAATCATTTTAGAAACATTTGAAATAATCGTGTTGATATATTATTGTCATGTATTTCAAAGTTAATATTGTATATTGTACAAAACATGCGAAAAAAAACATACAAAATGGCAAGAATGGATTTCACAAGAACGCATAAATGCCTTTTCCAAAATAAAAACAAAAAAAGGCAAAAGAATGTTTGAAAGGCTCCGTTTGTAGAATTTCAAATTGAACTGAATTTTCATACTCATGTTTAAATGATCAAAAAATACCCTTCTTTTAAAAAAGAATTTGCTGGTGAATTTCTGTGATCACAATTATACCTTCAACAAATGAAAGCATTAGAAATAAAAAATATATCCAAAAGTAATATAATTTGAAAATAATCAATTAATTCATTCTTAATATTGAGTTCGTTATCCTTATCACCAAATAAATTTCAGAATTTACAGACTCATACGAACAAACAGTAGAAATCGTTTCAAAAAATTATCACAATATTACTTCATTTAGGAATTTTATTTCGAGGAATAAATTTATTAAAAAACACATAGTATAAAACTGAACACAAATAATGAGCACTATTGATGGTAGCAAAATGAAAACTGGGAATGATGAAATGAAATCGTTGAGCATAGAATTTGCAAAATATTTTAAATTACAAAATCCGTAAAACACTTTTTAAAAAAATCATTTAAAAAAAAATACAAAATTATCAAAAAATAAAAAAATCATTCTTTAAGTTGCCGGGCAAATCGAAAAAATAAATAATTTCCAACATCGAAGCAACAAATTATTGCACAAACTTACCATAACAAGCGCAACAAACAAAACGAGAAAAAAAATGAGGAACAATATTAAAATATAACCTAACGATAACTTTATAACTCTAAAAGACATGCACTAATCTACAAGAAAAGAATACAATGTTGAAAAAACATTATGGACAATTTTCGAAACAGTTGAACTCTCTTAGTAGAAAAATCTTCGAAGCGATGAAATAAATAAAATTCGAATTAAAATTATCAAATAAAATTTAAAAGTAACAGTCTAACTTCTATCGTTGAGAAAATACTCAAGCTTTTTATAATATTATCATTAATCATGAACATTAAATCACGTTTATCACTTATATACGTATAAACATACATTGGCGCACTTAAATGGTGGGTACTTTTCGGCTGTAGCCTTTTCCAAAAATCAATTTTCAGGGTATAGAGGAATAAATTCATATTTTTTGAAATTATGTTTGCTTATACTTAGTACAAGTATTAAAATATATCAAATTGGTTAAAAAAAAACACTTTTTTCATATTTCTATACTTCATGAAAATGGGTATCAAAATACTAAGTCGAGTCCGAGTCTCCTTACTTCTCTTTTAAATTCTACACAGATCACAAAAAAGTTACGAGTGCGCCAATGTAAACATATTGTGTATGTAGTATCTAATATTGAAAATTTTAAAATAAAAGATCTGGAATTGATTCTTCGCTCCAAGCTATATTCTCGTTTTCGGAGGCTGGTTTCAAATAATCATCGGAATTTTCGTTTTGTTGCGTGGTATTACGTGGATTTTCTAATTTTTTATCGGCAACACGAGAATTTACAACATTGGCCATCGAGCCATTACTTCTGGTGACGCCCAGTTCGAAACATTCGCCCATGCTAAGCTTACTAGGTACATAGCTAGCCAAACTACTGCCACCTATAAAAGCCAATCAACACCATTGTCATTAGCATTACTATCCACTACGGTTAACTTTCTTCACGATAATCAGTCTAATATATACACGAAAAATCTTCACAGAGAAGTGCAAATAACCAAGTAGCCTATACAAAATGTCTCACTCCATCGAATAAATTCGTATCTATCGCTTTATATGTACAATAGACCGTTCCACAACCATTGTATACTAAGCGATACTCAATCCGCTTTTATAATTTAGCATTCGAAACCTCGAAAATTCTAAATTACAGAAATATTCGCCTAATTCCACAAGAACCGCAGAAATATGTACAATTACGACCACCATTGAACCCAACCAAAATTTAAACAACGTAACCACAACTTGAAAGGCATTCGACGACATCGATTCGCCGATTGACCAACACCGATAAGATGAGCTTCTTATATTGAAAATTTTAGCGAAACGTCAGAAGAACGTATAACCGGTGTGGGTAGGTTTGGGATGCAATCGCAGCGATTTGCGATATTTAATTCGTGACGGCGGTTTTACAACCTTCCAATCTGAAACACCATACAATATAATCATGACAAAAAGAAAAACTACGTCTTATGTTTCTGATTTTATTGATACTTCACAATTAAACGAGATTACGTCGGCGCGCAAAAGGTGATGTTTGCTTTCTTATCTTTCCAACGTTTGATTGAAATTTTGAGAGCAGTTAAATACCAAACATAATATCGTTGAAATTACTCGAGTAATCGAAAATTTCAAAAATTATACCTAGCGTACGTATAAAATTAGCAATTCGTAAGACACTTGAATGATAAGAGAGTCACACTCGAAAAAGTCTTTTTATCCTTTCACAAGCCTAAACACAATGAATGAGAGTTCAGTATTAGGTCAGAAGAAAAAAAAACTGGATTTTTTAAGAAAATCCGGTTAAAAACCAAAACATTTGCTTTTTTGAAAAATGTTCAATGATTTTTTCATAAGCGATGTATTAATTTTTTGCGCAATTTTATACTCAATAAATACGTACTCAGCAAAGTTGTAACTATAGATTTTGAAATTGGGCTCAGGGTGCGCCATAATTTTTTTTTTTTGGGTAGAAGTTCGCCACTTTTTTGAATAGAAAACGACGGACCAATTCCATAAATTCCAAAAGAAGCAACTTTAATTCTATTTATAAAATAAAATAATAAAAAAATAAAAAATAAAAATGATGTAAAATTAAACAATCCTATAATTTTTAGTGGCAAAGAAATTTTTGTCTCCTCTTCACTTCAGGCTTAATGCAGTTCATCTAAGAATATTATCATGCTTCTAGCCTGAACTTATACAAAACACGATAATAACAAAAAAATAATTAAATTAAAAAAGTAGAATATTAAAAGAAATTCAAACAAAAAAAAATTTTCTAAAGTGAAAAAATGCCCAAAATTTAAAAAAAATTTCACAAAATAATAAAATTCAATAATAATTAAAATTAAAAAGCGGATAAGCCAAAAATGAAAAAATTATAAAAAAAAATTAAAATGTTGAAAAAAACATAGGTATCTAAAAATAAAACAGATTTCGAAAAAACTCATTTTTCGAAATATTAATTTTGTTTTCATTTTTCAATTTTTGTTTAAAAAATTAGCTCATAAAAACATATTTATTTTGAACGATCAACAAATCATTTCTCATTAAAATCCAATCTCAAATCTGCATTCAAGGTATGTAAAAATTGTACTATAATTTTTGCTTGAAGCTCTGAGAGTACTCGGTGAGTACAACTTTATCAAAAATGTTGTCAAAATATTTGGCGGAAATGGCGCATGTGCTTCCAAAAAACTACTAGTTTTACACATTGTGTCTTCGTTTTTAAGCGTTGGCAGCGAAACTTAAACATTTTTCTATTCGAAAATTACAAAATAATGAGGTTATTTCTATACACCTCACTTGGTGCTACATAGAAGTATGTACATAGACATTAAAAACCACCAATGCCTCATATACTAACAGATATATAGATACTCCCCTATATCCAGCTTTTTCTCAATGTTTAACAAATCGTCTGGATAAATACATCGAGAAAATAATTTTGTCAACATTTCACGTAGTCATAAATACCGCTACTTCGCTTCGTTTATTATTTAATTTAATTATTCATCTTGTTGAAAATTTTCATGGTGCTTGCGTTCGAACAATAACATTTGCGTAAAAACTGGTGAAATCGTATTTCTTATATTTATAAATACGATCTGAACTAGGTGAGGTCATATAAAGATTGTGTTTTGGTTTTTACATTAATTCCTCCAGCTGTTGGATGGCGCGACCTAGACACTTACGGGGTTACGAATCTCGACACATTCTATGAGAATCTTATCTCACGTCACAAATACATCATATCTTCCCACATATGCGCCACTAAACAAAAACCTACTCTGGTTTCGTTGTGATCCTTCGTACGCGCATATCCTACTCCAATTCACCAAACCTTCACTTTCTTCATACCACACAGTGGCGAAAAAAAATGGCAAACACTGTGGATAAAATATTACCGTAATACGTCCGCTGCTTTCAAAGAGAATCCGACACATGTGGGTGTGCGCTGTGTACCTTGTAACGGTCACCGAAAAAATATTTCGTCGAGCTCGAGAATTATTAATGAAAATATAACGGGTTCCGATTCATTTCCATTCGGATGTATTCAAGTTGAAGAATACACCGCGAACACGTATTATTATGTCACCTCGTACGTACCTATACAAATACCTATATTTCTATTTTCTAGCGAGGTAATTTCAAATTAAAAATCTAAATTGAAAATCGACCAATTTTATGCACACCGTTTCATTCCCACAAGCACAGATGAACGATCAGCACGTCTTTGATTTCTCGACCATCGGAAAATTTTTCCAAGAAATTTCTTGCGATGTTTTACCGATGCACGTTACCTTCTACACGGTAAATTACGCCAAGTTTCAAAACGCCTTCGTTCAACAATAAGAATGCAATTTGCGGGCACAAAAGAGCGTATATACGCGATACAGGGTATTATGGGTCTTTTCTTCGTTGCATTCAGCCGCGTATAACCTGTACCATTATTATAAATACGATATTTCATCATGGTTGGCGAGAATCGACCAGCGTAAGATACACAAGACAATACGTTATGAAAGAAGTCCTCCAATATCATCTTTATATTGATACATTATTTTTCATTGTCAAAATACGTGACACAAAACAATCTCATTATTAACCGACCGTACCGCCATTTATTATGAATAGCCAACTAGCACCACGTGAACCGAACGATTTTCACGACGGAGCATTTGCTTTCTTTCTACTCCTCTGTCCCATGTAATAGGTACATCGACATTTTGTTCGCTACATAAGTGAATGACAAAATACCACTTTGTAAAGCTAAAGGATTTAAAACCCAAAGAAGTCAATTTTCATCGTAACTCACTGAATAATAAGTTTTCAATACATAATTCGATAATAAGATCTACTAAGCGAATGAGAAAAAAACATTCGTATTTCGCCACGAACGTACTAAGCGGGAGGTAAAACATCTTTTTTCGTCTTCGAAAAAATGTGTATAAATTATACAGCGGCGTGACGTCCTTACAGCTTATTCACTGCGCTCGCTAAATACCGTCGAAGTCGCAAGTCTCGTGAAAAAATTTTGAAAAAATTTTAAATCTCGATATTTCGTATTTTTGTCATTTGCTAAGTGCTTTACAAATATATAAATAATTTCAACGTGTTGACTTTATTTCATAATTTGAATGGTAAGTTGAGATGACTCATAATCACAAACCAACATAATATGTTATCAAACCCCTCCCTCCTTCCTCCCTACCTCGCCTTTTACACATCTGAATCGAAAACCATGCAACAAAATTAGGCTGAAGGATCATAGGGATTATCATGAAAAGTTCACATGTACATAGAAAACACAATAACCCAATAAAAATTTCAAAAAAAAAAAAAAAATTATTTCAAATGATTTAATAATTTTATTTCTTGTTTTAAAACAGAAAAAAAATGTACAAAGGTTATTTTCAAATTACCAGAACAATTTGGGAAAATTATTTTAACGTAACTTTTTGATGAATTGGTAAATTACTGGTAACCGGTAACTTGACAGTCAACTTACCACTTTAAATTTCCATCCATCTCTAGCTCCAACTCCTTTCCAAATTCATTTAAAAAACAGAAATTTGGATATCATGGTGATCTAAAGCTTGACTAACGTTTTCATACGAAACCATTTACAAAAATTACAAGGTAAATGCCTTCTCTATTTTGAGATGAATCAAACACCACGAAAAGTGGCACTGCGTATTTCAACGAAGAGCCTTATCAAATTGCTGCTGGGGGGGGGAGGGTATCAGTTCTATAAAGTCAAATGGGAAAGATACCAATTATTTAAAATTACTAAAAAGTTGATATGTAACAAAAAAAGTGTTAGGATTATTTCCGCTCGTTACATTTTTAATTAAAAAAAAAAAAAAAAAAAAAAAAAACCTAAAAAAAATCTCTTGTGGGTTAGACACCTAAACCACCCCCCAAAATCGGTCATGCAGCACCCTAAATTAGGTAGGCTATAATAGCTATTGTTCTCACTGACAAACTCACCGAGAAAAAAATTGCAAAAAAAAATAAACATTATATGTAGGACATACCTAGTTATTGTTCGCATGAAAACTGAATTCGTGGTGACAGGGAGAATAGATTTATGAATCTTTAAAGTATAATACATTCTCGAGATGAGCGAATACTCTTATAAAAAAGCAATGAGACACCAGCAAATATGTTACAACTAAAGTAGCGAACAACGTTGATTTTTTTTCTTGACCTTATTCCAATATTATCACTACAACGTAGCTAAATCGATAATTTGATCGACCAAATAGAATGGGTGCCAATCTGTGAAATTAAAATAAAAAGTTAATCTGGAAAGTCGCGAGTCACGTCCTTGTTCTCCATTTCAACGAAAAGCAATTTACCCATTTCTTCGACGCTATCGCTATACAAATCGTTTAATCCGCTATTCATCTTTTTTATTAGATGCTGAAGAATTTTCACCAAATTTTCGGAACATTTTGTACGAATTTTATACTCGATTGAGCCGATTCGGTGATTTTATTAATTCCGAAATGTGACATATCTTAGATCATTAGGAATCTCGACTATTTACAGCTCGTATACGAGATGACTTTCATTTTGAAAGTTTACTTTTGGAGACCGTATCGATCACATAAATCGTACCTATATCATAATTACACGTTCCAGCATAATCTCCTATTTTGTAGATTGCATCACTCATACAGAGGGTCTAATTCGGAATCTCAGGAGATTCTTTTGATTATTCGATTAATAAAATTAATAAATTTTACCCATGGTGAGTTTTTTTATTCAGCACAAAAAATGTAACTATGAAGAGTTTACATTTACAAAGCAAAGAAAATAATCCTACAGTCAAGTTTATCACATACATCACACACGAATGCTATTCCTTCAGTAATACGACACTTGAAGGTAAAGTTGATGCATGCAATCGGCTCTACAAGGGGTTACGATTAGCTGACCTCAACTCAGACCATTTAATCCCGCAAAAGAATAAAGAGACATTCTCTTTTTTTTCAAACATGAAATAAACTCTTTTTAATTTTTACAAAAAAAAAAAATAATGATAATGATAGATAAATAAAAAAAAAATAATTGTCGCATAATGAATTGATAATCTAAAATCTCATTAGGCCCCTTTCGTCCTCATTTTCCACTACTTATTCCCTCTTAATCGGTTCCTCCTCACACATTACGAATCTACAGCGAATACTCTTCATCGAATACATCGTCTGATATTGATAATATAAATTACAACATTTCATCACGTTCCACGCGACCACCGCAATGTATTCAAAAGCGTGCGTGCCGACAGTAGTGGCGGTCAGGCGGCGTTCTTTGCTAAGGCGAAGGAAAACAGACGAATTTTAATTTACGCCAGGTACTTTCTTATTTAATGAACAGCCTTAAAGCAAAAAGCTTCACTTTGCGAACACCTACAACACGGCGTTCGTCTAAATAAAACAATAAACAACGAACCTCGTGACTAATCGGCTTCAACAAATCGTGACATAATACTCTACCAACCAAGCTACGAATTACCTTGGAAAAAAATACGAAATATTTCAAGCTGCCTGTACCTATGCACCTTATCGAGCGTTCAACTTAAATGCAGCTTTCAATAATAACTCGAGCTATACAACTTTCGCACAATTGTACAGGCTACAAATTGATTAACTGATAAATAGATACAGTAATCTCGACCGTTTCTACACTAGGGAAATTTTTCGTCTGCCGATGTCGCCTATCGAATACTCACTTAAATGCGCCGATACGTTCGGCGTGCTATTAGGAACGATGTTCATTTCGGGAGACGAAATTGAATCGTCATCGCCATTGGTTATACTCGATATATCTTCCTCCAGTAGAGAAGCTTCGGATGGGTATTCAAACGTGGTTGAGGTATCGTTGAACTGAATTCGTAACTGTAACATAAGAAAAACGTAGTTGTAATATGGTGCGCTATACGTTTTGATTTAAATGAAGGTGACAATAAGCGTAGCCCGGATGGCTCATTGGGCGGAGAAAGGGGGCATACTTTTTCAAATACAGGGTGTTATGTATTGATGTAAGCTCCTTCATACCACATGCAAGTCAATCTATGTGATACTCATGTATAAACACTCCAACAGATTTTTTGAAAGAATACTTGACTTTAGTTACTAAAAAAAAAAAAAAAGTAATTATAAGCGAAGAGGTCTTTGATCATTTTTTTTCTTTTAATAACAAGTTATTTTATTTTGAAGGGTACGATTTGGGTACGATCCTCATATATTTTAGCCCAGCTGCGCTCGTGATCAGTGTTTGGACGATATTTACAGCGTCTAAATTCTTTTTGTACCGCGTTTAAAATTTTTTGCCCCATTGTAAATATTTCTTCACATGTTTTTCACTTTTCGGCGAGTTTCTTCTTTTTTAGTGAGTTTTCAACTTAAAAACCATTGCTATTACAACCTACCTGATTTTGGAGAGGAGTCGGGAAGGGTTGGGTCTTTGAATGTTTGCCTTTCAGACCATTTACAATCATATGGCAAATGTCTAACCTTTTGGTATAAATATAATATATTATACTATTTCTACCACGCGTAGCGCCAACGGGTATGCATGAAATTCGCTAAAAATTCGGTGAAGGACTCTTCTCAAGAATGCAAAAAAGTACTTTTTTGTTTTTTTTTTCGATAAAATTCAAAATGGCGTATCGCTCAAATTTTGAGGAGAGCTCGAGAAGGGAAAAATAGCTCAAATATTTTGTTTTTGATCTCATATGAAAGAGTGAGTCATAGACACCATCGTATCCAAATTTTAGCTTCCTAAATGCACTTTAAGCGAAGTAAGAGCAATAACCTATTTTTTGAGGACATTCTATTTTTGTACCCTACACGTAGCGACGGCGAGTGTGCATAAAATTCGCTCAAAATTTTGTGAGGGACTCTTCTCAAAAATGCAAAAAAGTACTTTTTTGGTTTTTCCGATAAAATTTGAAATGGCGGATTACTCAAATTTTGAGGGAGGCTGAGAGAGGGCAAAAATCTCAAATTTTTTATTTTTGATCTCATATTAGAGCATGAGTCATAGACACCAACATATTCAAATTTCAACTTCCTATCTGCATTTTGAGGGGAGTTAGAGCAAAAAACAGTTTTTGAGAAGTTTTGTGTCATGAAATTTCTTGAATCTTTCATATCACCCTACCAAATGAACTTGGAAAGGTCAAATTTTGTATTTGGGATTAGTTAGTGACCAAAATATTACCTCTTGAATTTGGGTCAAAATGGAACCAAAATGGCGGATCATCAAAATTTGAGTAGAGCTTGAGGAGCCTTAAATGAGTAAAAATGTAATTAATATGAGCTCGTATGATTACTGGGAATAAGAAGTATACTATATCCCCAATTTACCTCCATACATTATGTTGTAGGTGAGAAGAAGGGGTTATCGACCTCAAGATGTGGTGGGGCTACACAACATGTCGAAAATCTTTTATTGTGGTGTCATATGATAAAATGAGCCCAAGTGGTTAACTCATTTTAATTTTAGCTTCCCAAACGCATTTGGAGGGGAGTTAGAGCCAAAAACGCTTTTGGAGAGGGAATTGGTGCAGGAAACTTCACGAATCTTCCATATCTCGTTAGCTAATCGACCTAGAAAGTTCAAATGGCGGATCTTACAATTTGAGATAATTTGAGGAGCGTCAAGTAGTTATAATTTGAGAAATACGTGTTAGTGTTTTTAGACTTAGTATTGGGCATGGCCTGCAGACATGAAGAGGTTAGCATGTTATTTATAAACCTGAACAAGTCCCAGTTAAAAACTCAGCTCCAGTAATACTGCATGGTGCTTGAGATTTTTTTTTTGTAATTAACATTCTACGTGGTTTTCGAGAAAAAAGTGACAATAACTGATTAAAAGTGACTTTTGCTCGAAAAAGTCACTTAATGGAATGTCTACATGTATGGTGGTTCGTCTACCCTAGTCGCTGAAGAGGCAGAGACACAAAAGCTAGGAAAATATTTTCCCATTATATTAAGCAGAGTCTTTTCTGAACCAATATACTTGATTAATTTCATTAATTTGCACTCTCAATGCACCTACAAAGTTGGCATTTATGTATGAAAGCGGATGGCGTGATTTTCATCCTTCCTAAAACAGATACAAAGCGAAGAATTCTTTTCACGTGCCGAAGAATTGTATAATCACGGTCAGAAGCGTTATTTCAGTTTGAAATACCATCGCGTAGAATATTAATAAGCTAAACGCTACTGCCTACGTAATTTGTAAGTTCATCGTTCCCCGAAATGTGTACCGCGATTATTTCGATTACGGAAAAAATTATCGCGTTTAAGATTCACACAGACGGTACCATTCTTTAATAGATTTTTTTTCGTCTACACAATTTTCTCGCCCCGCCGGAGAATAACGGCGCCGCGAGTGTTGTGCAATTACGACGTCACCAGATGTTATCGTTTTAATCCGTTATCCGGTGAGGTTAAAATTTTTTCGTACGCCGAGCGACGAAAGAACGCCATTAAGTCGTAGTTTACGGGATCTGCGCGTTGAAAAATGACGTCTAGTCGAAAAGTTAGTACGTTGAAACTCGAAACACCAAGACTAATCCGTCCGGTGGACGATAATGGCGAAAGATGATTTTCTTATCGATATCGACGCCGACGCCGTCGTCGATTTTTTCGCCTCGTTATAGGCGATCATTATTAGAACCGAAGATCACTCCGATATTAACGAAGCGCGCGGTTTAGCAAAATGAATTTTCCAACTTTTTCTCCATTCGGACACGCCTGCTAAGTGGTAATGGCGTGGCGCGATAACCTATTTCATTAGTTAAATCGGTACCATAGTGTAGAATTATTTCATGGATTTTGTTTCGCACAAAAGAATCACCGCAGCGTGACTACTTATGGGTTAATCGTATCATCTTTGTTGATTTGGCAAGCCAGTAGTTTCGTATTTTGCGCCGCGCCAATTTTCAATACTATTATTTTAATTCGGTAATCGGTGGAAATTAACGCGACCATTAGCGATCGGGCGTACAGCGAAATCACTTTGATTGGGATCGTCGGTAGCGCGACTAAGCGGCCGGACGAGTCGATCGTTGGGTTTTCGTAAAATTGGTATTCGAAGGCGAAGTGTATTTTTTCCACGGCCGTGGCCAAGGAACTTGAGAATGGGAAATAGAGTCAGTTATTATTAATTAATTGAGAGTGTGCTAAAGCAACAATGATTAAGTAAACAAAACATAAGGGCGATGATCCCCAGATATGTAAGAAGGTAACACATTTCTATAGGTCAGGTACATTCACTCAGAGCGAGAAGAAGGGGCAAGGGAGCAGCTTTCCTCGAATTAGAATTTTTGAGAAGGTTACGAAACTAAATTTAGATTTTAAAAAAATGTTCAAAGTGATTGAAACTTTATTCATTATTTTTTCAAAATTTTCATTACATTTAAGAAAAATTTGTGAAGCCAGAAAATTATTTTTGTTCTAGAACTAATTTTGATTCTATCTGACGCTGGTGTTCCAAAGAAAATTAAAGATACCCGTTTTTATTAAAAGTTTTGGTATAAAAAATCATTATTTTCAAATATCAAACGAATTCTTATCTCTAAGAGTTTTACTGTGACGATTTGACCCTGCTCCAGATAAAATTATCCCCAAACCGACCAAAAAATATCACGACGAACTCGACCATTGGATCATAACAAATGGTTCATTTCCTCAACAACCATCTCCGCTGGTGAAACTGCCAATTCCAATAAAACGAGACTTATTGAACTTCGATGAACACGTTCGCGTCTAATTAATAACTCGCCAAACGCCGATTAAACCGCATCCGAAGGAAGGAAACGGTATCGACGTTTAGTCGCGTCAAACCATAAAAAATGAATTAATAGTTGACGCAAAACCGTTCTTTTTCCATGCACTATGTATTAACAAGCCCGAGCCGCAAAACTGTTCTTCGAGCTGGATATTCCTTGCGATAAAATCATTTCACGTTTCTATCAACTAATAACTACACTGACGCATCTCATTTCCAATGAGATCATATACGTATTAAAATTTATCAGGAAAAATATGAGCTACCTAATTTCTTCGCCGGAATTATATGCAGTTAGGTAACCGGCAGCGAAGAATTTATTAATAGACAAGAAACGAAATTACTTCAGCGAATAATTCAACACCCTCTCATCCGCACTGGCCCTGGAAACGATCGTGAGTTACGCTGCGTAAATTCGTGAATTAATTTTCACCCCATATTAAGTAATTCTTCGGATATGATCTTTCTTCCATCATCCGCGCTCGATCGAATATTTCATGTAAATTAACATCCTGCATTCAACGCATAGATTAGGCAATTCTCATTATTCGTTAATCGTCAGATAATACCTGCTTTTATTCGACGATTTGGAAATGCGAAAAGACTAAAAAAACTATTTTATTTTGTCAAAACGAGAAAAAAAAGGTAAGCAGCTATGCCACATTACTGGGTACCATTTATATCTCCATAAAAAAAATTAACACCAAGTCGGTGTGGCGTACCCTTGGGCTGGCCTGAAATACGTATAATGTTAAAAGTCACTTCATTCATTATCCTAGACTCTCCCTCTACCTCCTCCTCTCATTCCCTCCATGGTAGGTAGAATTTTAGGGTCCAGTAAATCACTTCAAAAGGATCATATAAAAATTTCAGCCTCCACATTCAAACTGACAAATTTTTTAAATAATTAAAAAAAATTTTAAAAACATAAGCAGCCATGCTGCATTACTGGAGCTGAGTTTTTAAATAGAGCTTGTTCAGATTTACAAATAACATTGTCAACCTTTTCATGTTTACAGGCCATGCTCAATACCATTGTTAAGATCCGCCATTTTGGGTTCACTTTGACCCAATGTTCATCAACCAACTCCACACACGAAGTGACTTTTTTAAGTTGATTTGATGAGAAGATACGAAAGATTTAAGAGATTTCATGACTCACAACTTCTTCAAAAAACCGTTTTTTGCTCTAACTCTTCTCAAAATGTACTTAGGAAGCTGAAATTTGGATATGTTGGTTTCCGTGACTTATTCTTTTATATGAGATTAAAAACAAAAAATTTGAGCAATTTGCTTCTTCTCCAGCTCCCCTCAATTTAAGCAATACGCCATTTTGAATTTTATCGAAAAAACACATTTTTAAGAAAAGTCTCTCATCAAATTTTGAGCGAAAAACATCCGCTGCACAGTGGGGCCGATTGCAAATCTAGGTGGACAAAATTCGAAAATGTAACTTTTTAAATTTTAAATAAGCGTACCTTATGTTTTTGAGTCGCTAAACTCGAATTTGATATTAGTTTTTTCCTTCCACCCTTCAAAAAGCCCCAAAAGCCCAAATTTTTGGAAAATTGGGCTTCAGGGGAATAAATTATTTATGAATATCAAATTATATGTTTTTGAGGTCGCTGAATTCGAATCTGAAATTCTTTTTGTGATGCAACCCTTGAAAAGCCCCAAAAGCCCAAAAAAGCAAAATTTTTGAAATATTGGGCTTTAAAAAAAGTCATTCATTCATGTTGAACTATATGTTTTTTAGGTCGCTGAATTCGAATCTGAAATTCTTTTCGTGATGCAACCCCTTGGAAAGCCCCAAAAGCCCCAAAAAAGCAAAATTTTTGAAATATTGGGATTTAAAGAAATAAGTCATTCATTCATGTTGAACTATATGTTTTTGAGTCGCTGAATTCAATCTGAAATTTTTTTTATGATATAGTCCCTCAAAAAGCCCTTAAGTCTCGAAAACTCCAATTCTCAGAAAACTGAGCTCAAAAGAAGCACAATAGATTATATTGTGTAATATATTTTTGAGGTTGCTAAATTTTGAATTTGAAACCATTTTTTGGAATTCAACTCCTCAAAAAGCCCAGAACCCCAATTTTGGAAAACTGAATTTCAAGCGAACAAGTGATTATTGATTTTTCAATCATATGTATTTATGCTAAATTATGTTGAAATTCAACTCCTCAGAGCACAAAAGCTCCAGTTTCGAGAAAATTGGTTATTAGAAAGTAGAAAAATCCAAAGGGGGTTAAAAACCCTTTATTTAAAAAAAAAANGAGAGTGTGCTAAAGCAACAATGATTAAGTAAACAAAACATAAGGGCGATGATCCCCAGATATGTAAGAAGGTAACACATTTCTATAGGTCAGGTACATTCACTCAGAGCGAGAAGAAGGGGCAAGGGAGCAGCTTTCCTCGAATTAGAATTTTTGAGAAGGTTACGAAACTAAATTTAGATTTTAAAAAAATGTTCAAAGTGGACTGAAACTTTTATTCATTATATTTTTTCAAAATTTTCATTACATTTAAGAAAAATTTGTGAAGCCAGAAAATTATTTTTGTTCTAGAACTAATTTTGATTCTATCTGACCGCTGGTGTTCCAAAGAAAATTAAAGATACCCGTTTTTATTAAAAGTTTTGGTATAAAAAATCATTATTTTCAAATATCAAACGAATTCTTATCTCTAAGAGTTTTACTGTGACGATTTGACCCTGCTCCAGATAAAATTATCTCCCAAACCGACCAAAAAATATCACCGACGAACTCGACCATTGGATCATAACAAATGGTTCATTTCCTCAACAACCATCTCCCGCTGGTGAAACTGCCAATTTCCAATAAAACGAGACTTATTGAACTTCGATGAACACGTTCGCGTCTAATTAATAACTCGCCAAACGCCGATTAAACCGCATCCGAAGGAAGGAAACGGTATCGACGTTTAGTCGCGTCAAACCATAAAAAATGAATTAATAGTTGACGCAAAACCGTTCTTTTTCCATGCACTATGTATTAACAAGCCCGAGCCGCAAAACTGTTCTTCGAGCTGGATATTCCTTGCGATAAAATCATTTCACGTTTCTATCAACTAATAACTACACTGATGCATCTCATTTCCAATGAGATCATATACGTATTAAAATTTATCAGGAAAAATATAAGCTACCTAATTTCTTCGCCGGAATTATATGCAGTTAGGTAACCGGCAGCGAAGAATTTATTAATAGACAAGAAACGAAATTACTTCAGCGAATAATTCAACACGCCTCTCATCCGCACTGGCCTCTGGAAACGATCGTGAGTTACGCTGCGTAAATTCGTGAATTAATTTTCACCCCATATTAAGTAATTCTTCGGATATGATCTTTCTTCCATCATCCGCGCTCGATCGAATATTTCATGTAAATTAACATCCTGCATTCAACGCATAGATTAGGCAATTCTCATTATTCGTTAATCGTCAGATAATACCTGCTTTTATTCGACGATTTGGAAATGCGAAAAGACTAAAAAAACTATTTCATTTTGTCACAACGAGAAAAAAACGTAAGCAGCTATGCCACATTACTGGGTACCATTTATATCTCCGTAAAAAAAATTAACACCAAGTCGGTGTGGCGTACCCTTGGGCTGGCCTGAAATACGTATAATGTTAAAAGCACTTCATTCATTATCCTAGACTCTCCCTCTACCTCCTCCTCCCATCCCTCTATGGTAGGTAGAATTTTAGGGTCCAGTAAATCACTTCAAAAGGATCATATAAAAATTTCAGCCTCCATATTCAAACTGACAAATTTTTTAAATAATTAAAAAAAATTTAAAAAACATAAGCAGCCATGCTGCATTACTGGAGCTGAGTTTTTAAATAGAGCTTGTTCAGATTTACAAATAACATTGTCAACCTTTTCATGTTTACAGGCCATGCTCAATACCATTGTTAAGATCCGCCATTTTGGATTCACTTTGACCCAATGTTCATCAACCAACTCCACACACGAAGTGACTTTTTTAAGTTGATTTGATGAGAAGATACGGAAGATTTAAGAGATTTCATGACTCACAACTTCTTCAAAAAACCGTTTTTTGCTGTAACTCTTCTCAAAATGTACTTGGGAAGCTGAAATTTGGATATGTTGGTTTCAGTGACTTATTCTTTTATATGAGATTAAAAACAAAAAATCTGGGCAATTTGCTTCTTCTCCAGCTCCCCTTAATTTAAGCTATACGCCATTTTGAATTTTATCGAAAAAACACATTTTTAAGAAAAGTCTCTAATCAAATTTTGAGCGAAAAACACCCGCCTGCACTACACGTGGGGTAAAATATATATATACACCAAAAAGTTGGACATTTGCCAGATGATTACAAATGGTCTGAAACGCAAACATTTGAAGAACTCACCCTTCTCCGATACCTCTTCACCCTTCAAATCAGCTAGGCTGTAATAGCTATCGTTCTTAAGTTAAAAACTCAGCTAAAAATTAGTTTTTGGAAAATTTGGAATTTTCATCACTTAAAAATTGTAAGTGATCTCCTAATAACCGAAAAAAATTTTCAGCCTCCAATTTTCTCACTCTCAAGGGAGATCCAATAAGACTATTGAATTTTCAATTTTAATTTTTTTGTAAATATATCAATTTAGTATTATATGTAAATGTATATGTTTTTCAAATTTAATTAATAAAAATAAATGGATAAATTTAAACCAAAAATTTCGAGAAAAAAAAGCTGCAGATGATTGAAAATTTTTTTTTTATTATTTCTGTCAAATTCTCCCAAAATTTGTTTTTAAAAAAAAATGTATTTATAAAAAACACAAAATCTCGTAAGTATATATTTCCGACAAAAAACACAAAATTTAATATATATACACAGAAAAAAATCGACGTTTTCCCTTATCTAGACAGCATCATCAGGAACGTAGGTATTAATGAATGAAGTGAAATGTGATAACGCAACGGAGTTAAGAATGAATGGTCGTTACATTCATCGTTGTCCAGCTACTTGAAAAAATAAATAAAAAAGGGCATAGTGGCACAATTATGAAATTGATATTTTTAGATGCCCCCTTGACCCCCAAACCACGTGAAATTTTTTCAGATTTTTCACTCGGGTACACCACATTGAAAAATGGCTAAAACTGATAATGGTTCACATGTTGGTGTAGTTTAAGAGCCGAACCTGGCGAAATGGGTAGAAATAACTGAAAGCTGGGACCGATCCAAAAGTTAGTGGATACCCTTACTTCGAAAATTACCGGTCTGCCGATCCCTAGGTGCTGCTTTTAAGCATAGCGAAAGCTCAAAAGTTCACAATTTTCATGAACTTTCAGCCGAAAATTCTAAAAGTTAAAATTGGGGTCAAATTACATGATTTTTTGCGCAGAATCCGAATATGTAGGTTTGCAAGCCCTAACGTGCTGCCATAGGCTCGGCAGAGGGGGTCAAAGGGGGAGAAAACTTGAAAAAATTCATATAAAAATCGCGTAATTTAGTTTAAGTAGATTTATTAAATGCTTTTTAGTATTACTCATGAACAACAATGACTTCTTAATTTCAAATTTTCACAAAATTTCACATTTGAGGAAGGTGGGGCGTAGGAAACATCTACAAGCTCATGTAAATGGGCATGTGATACATCGAAATATATGTTTTCTATGTCGTAGAACTCGATTATGACAATACTTTCCACTCTGGGGTGAAGGGGTGGTACCTATTTTTGAGAATCCACAATAGATGCTTGAGATAACACATATTTGTGCTTGAAAAAGAAACTACACCAACATGTGAACCATTATCAGTTTTAGCCATTTTTCAATATGGCGTACCCGAGTGAAAAATCTGAAAAAATTTCACGTGGCTTGGGGGTCAAAGGGGCATCTAAAAATATCGATTTCATAACTGTGCCAAAGCGTTATCAGGGTTAAAAAAATCAAAGTTAAAAAACGGTCTTTGAAGGGGTAAAATCATGGTGGGGGTTGCTGATTTTTTCCAAGAGACCCTCTATGGAACAGTACAACATACTAAATTTTCAATAAAATCAGCCAAAGAAAAATTCGAATTGGTTTTTCAATTAAAAATTAATTTCTCAAAAAGGAGGGTTGCGGGGGGGGGGTCTGAAACATTGCCCATGAAAGTTTCTAAAGGGTGCCTACCTACCACCTAAGTTTCACCGAAATTGGGCTTCGGGCCTGATTCGCCATTCTTATCCTCCTATGCCCTTCCAACTGCCCGTGTCCCGATATGGACTTCAGGCGGTCGAAAATCCCTGACCATCCGACTTGGTCGAAGCGACGCTGGATTTGGCACCAACCAATAAACTACAAATGGTCTGAAACGTAAAGATTTGAATATTGCTTCCCCCTACCCGAAGCAGGTAAACCATTATGGTAAAGTTTTAATTAAGAACTCAGCTGAAAATAAAATATAAGAAATGCAACCAAGCCAGTAATGCTACCGATGATGTAACATCAATGTTAGTTAAACCGAACGTTGATTTTGCGGCATTTCGAAATTCGCGGTTTACAAGTTCGAATTTACTTCTAACTTGACCTTAAAAATTTCGCTGATCGAAAAATAAGCGAAATTCCTGCAACCACGCCATGTAAACAATAACGAATATTTACATCGGCAAAAAATGCGGAAAACTTGGACGCTTCGTTCATTCGCTCGTCCATACAAAACACGCCATCGTGATGGGTTACAAAATAATGTCATCGTAAGCATACCTTCGACGCGAATACCGCGTATATTTAATTACACCGAAACAATTGCATTCGAGTTGGCAATAAAATATAACGCATGGTAAAGTAAATAGGCGTCTTACATATAACCCAGTTTTTTCTCGATATTTTTGTATCATCCTCATTCGTTTATTAATCGCTTCATGCGCATTTTTTTTTCAAATCGTTCATTCATCTCGACATACCATTGTGCAGCGTTGATAAGTGGTATTCGCGCTAAATTAACGCATCAGATGATTCGAGGAAATAACATTCAAGTACATCCGCGAAAACGTTATACCCTTCGAGTTCCGAAACCATCATTTAAAATATTACCCAGTGGTCGACGTCGGTTCAACATACGCATCGAAATGGTTAAATCTAGGCAAAATTTTAATTACTGACATATAATAAAATTTTACAGTTAATCGACAATGTAACGTTGAAAACGCAACTTGTATACCAGTTTCCGGCTGTCATATAATGGCGTGACATACCGAAGCGTTTGTACGTACAGATGTCATAACGTGTACACGAACGGTGTGGCGAAAATACATATTTAAAAACAACGCTACATGCTAGCGAGAATACCTTATTGCATTCTACACAAGCCACACATACGTACAAGATACGACGTTAATACAAACCTATTAGAGCGCCAATCACTTACAATACGCCGCGACGGACGTAGAAGAAAAAAAAACACGTCAGACTATATGGAATTTCCTTGGATAAATAATTGATACGATCAAGGATTTTTTTTTACCCAGAGAATTTTTTTTCATCGTATAATAGTACCAGACTAATGGATGCTGAATACTACTCTCCGCATTTATCGCTCATTTGGTACGGTTTAACGCAATGTCAGTTTTTCTGAACTGTTGGAGTAAAATTTAATTATTCAAATTAAAAACGCAGTTCGTTGCACATAATCATCTTTTCGAGACAATAACTACATGTCGCTGACGTTCCATAACTTTTACGTTTTCATACGAATAATTCCTGTTTCGAATGTCGACCGATCACGAAGTCGATTAATTTCATCTGCGGTGATTTGCGAACACGTAACCATCAGCGAGACGTTTTAGTTATATTTACGTAAAGAGATCTTGGTTAAAAATTGAATCAAGTATAATCACGTCGACATAAAAACTCCATTATTGACCGCTAATGCGTTTTTACTTCCATTTCCTTGAAATACCGCGTTCTACCTGCTGGTCCACACTTCTTGATAGCGAAATAATAAATCTTTTTGGAGAGTTGTGAACTTTATTCGATTCTAAAATTTAATTCATTTGAGTAGTAAAAAATATTTGTAGGTCAGGTAGCGAACGTAGTTTGACAAAACCATATCGCCATCCTAAACATATCAGAAGTTTTCAATGATACTCCCACCCAAGGTGTTAACCTCTTTGTAGGGTGTTTTAGCTTTCCAAAATGGGTTTCCTGCAATTATTTTGGAGAACTACCCTTACGACATTATATAGCAAAGCAATATGGTATCATATGCTTATCATAATTATACATAAAAAGCATAGTTTGATATGAAAATGGAAGGACATTTGACGATACAACGAATATCAAATAACCTATGATATAGCTATACATCTATCATATGGGTATGAACTTCAGCATTAACATGGTTAAGTACAAAGTGTTTCGTTTGAAATTCTCTATAATAAAAAAATTACAATTTTTCAACATATCTAAAATGTTTTAATTAGCCCTCAAAAAAATGCAGAAATCACTATTAAAAAGCTTAATTTTTAAAGTTTTGTTGACCCTTTTGTTTCCGCACACTCATTCTCCTCCCTAACACTTACCTCCTCCTACGCAATAAGTATTTAGTTTATGTAGGAAAAGAAGTGATAACAGTACTATCAGAATAATCACCGCAATAATATTGTCTCCACAATTAACACATTACTTCTACTTAGCCAAAAAAGTTTAATCTTGTAAAAATTGGTTTTATAGTTGAATTTTTCATAAAAAGCTAAGCTATTACCGCGCACCAATGTTTGGAGGACGGGAGGAAGAAGAGAAAATTCAAATATTAATTTTTTATTTATTTCAAAAATTATGGGCTCTAGAATAAAAAATTTTGTAACACAAAAGTGTTCTCCTTCAAATTCTCTGTTCTTCGAGTAACTGCACAAAGAAATTCAGAGTTCGGATCGATACCCTTCCCCCTCTCACCAACATTACGTTTATACCACATCATTTTCTTCCGAACAAACTCGAAGCAATACTCATTTTTTCCCCAACAAATATTTATTACTCCCCCTTCCCTTCCCAGAAAATTGGCTAATTACGAAGGGGACATTTCTCAAATAAAAGTGTTATCGTCTAAATTAAAATTAAAATTGAACTTACTTCTATACTTTCCGCCAATGCTTGGGGGGGGGGGGGTTTGGATATAAAATTTTTTGGTTGAATGCATACAGTACACAGGCGGACATTTTCAAGACTTTTTTATATTACGCACTTTTTTTAATATGTAAAGTTTTTTAAAAAAATTGAGAAACTAGATTCATTTTAATTTTTTTTGCAAAAAATTTGAAGTCTTGATTTTTGAAAAAAAAATGCATGCAGTTCTCAAAAAATAAAATAAAAAATCATATTGAATTTTTATGATGACATTCTGCGAAAAATATTAATAGATTTTTTGGAAAACAAAAAATTGAAACATCAAAATTTGGTAAAAATACGATTTTTGCTTTATGCCCCGTTTCTAGAAAAACTATGCAACCAAGGAGGATCTTTTTTAATAAAAATTATTCAGGAGTACCTGGTCAATGATTTAATGGGAGGATTTTGTAAAATTTTAGTTTGGTGGTGGTTTTTATGGAATTGACTGAAGTAACGAGATGAAATAGGAATTTTGCAAAATCCTTGCATTATATCATTGACCAAGCACTCCTGAATTAAAATTTTTCAAAAAAATCCTCAAGGGTGCTTAGTTTTTCTGGAAACGGGCATACAGCAAAAATCGTATTTTTCCCACAATTTTGATGTTTCAATTTTTTGTTTTCTAAAACATCTATTAATATTTTTCGCAGAATGACATCATAAAAATTCAATATGATTTTCTATTTTATTTTTTGATAATTGCATGCAATTTTTTTTTTCCAAAATTCAAGACTTCAAATTTTTTACAATAAAAATTAAAATGAATCTAGTTTCCCAATTTTTTAAAAAATTTTACATAAAATGCGTAAAATAAAAAAGTCTTAAAAATGTCCGTCTATGTACTTTATGCATTCAACCAGAAAATTTTATATCCTACCCCCCCCCCACCCCTTAACCTATCTCATCATCAAAACACCAAAGTTCTTATTATGTGTACATTGATTATTTCGTTTACTACTAATATTATTGTTTTGAATGACGAAATCGAATATTTTTAATTTCTCAAAACTATCAATCCAAAACGTTTTACGATTCCTAGAATTCAATTTCAGGGTAATAATTTTAATCTTTTTTAATGAATTTGTGTCTTGGAATTTACATGTACCTTAATACATTCATAGGTATCATAAAAAATTAGGCGTAGAATGCTCCATGAATCTTGAATCTCGTAGTCCATAAGAAATCCATAGAAGTAATTCTACACTGAAAATCCCTGTAGTAGGTATAAATACTTTGAAAATCACTCTTGAATTCCCTCAATTACGAAAATGTATTTTTAAGCATAGAAAATCAAATAAAATCCTCGAATTTTATGTGGAACCGTACCAAAGTACTATAAATAATCTTTATAGCATCAGTATACGTATTTTATGTTGTTGCAATTTCTTGCCACGAAATGGGTAGCTCATTTACTTACCTTCAGCTATCACAACTTCATTAACAATTTATTTACAAGATAAGTAAAAGAAATAGGTTGAGATAGCTTAGGTGCTTGGAGGGGAAGATTGAAAAACTATCATTATCATTCAAATTGGTAGGTGGTTGATTTCAGGTCGTACTGGTTGAGGAGATAGAATCAAATTAAATTATAATTTTAATATTGTATCCTATACAAACTTATTTATGAAATTTTTTTTCAAGTGACCCCTTCGCAACTGACTCATCAAGATGAATGTTTATTATTATTCATGTAATTGTACGCCTATTACCTTTTTTTTTCCTATACGAATTCTTCATTAGCCAAAGTGAGCATGAGGGTGAGAAAAAAGAGTGAAGAAAGGGGAAGCAAAGAATAATATACCAGATGGTTTGGAATGCTGAATACATATGTATATTTTGATATAATTTATGATTTCTAAATTTTCAAGTACGCCAACAGATTTTAGGTATATTTAAAACTTGTCCTTTAATTTATAAAAGAAATGTTGCCTTATTATTCAGATAATTTGAGAGAGTGAGGGGGAAGGAGTGGGGGAAGACATTTTTGTACTTGAGTATTCTTATCCTAAATCTCATCATTTTCGAAATAAGCGAGAAAACCCACTTTTGGAAGGTCAACCCTCTCTAAGGGAAAGGTTGAAGTACAAGAAACACCGTAAGGGACTTATAGTATGGATTATTTTGAATCTAAATATTATAATTTGATTTTTTCACCACCAATCTAATTTGAATGATTTATCAACAAACAAAAAAACCAAAATTATTAAAAACATATCATTAAAAAAATATGAAAAAATGATTTCAAATAACGAATTCAAATCATCGAAGAATAAAAAAAAGTACAGTAATATAATTATTGCACCATTGTACAGGATGTCAGTACGACACGCCCTTTCACCATGTTAACGCAAAATAAATCGAGCTGAACGTCGATGAAACCGAATTTGCAAATGATATAAATTTGTTAGCCCTATCAGCGGTATTAAATAAATTGATGAGAACTCTCTCTTTCAAAATTTCCATCGATAAAAATTAACGTCAAAATGACAAACGTTGAATTTTCCTACCTCCAATATAAATCCGCTACCTAATGCCTTACCATCTATCATCTCATCCATAAAACTCAAACCACACGAGTTGAATTTCCTTTTACCTACGCGAAACAACGAAACATGTCGATCGGCCGAAAAAAGATTCGCATAAACCGAGATTTTCATTACCACGTAACTGACAAACGAATAGTTCCACATAGGTATTTTTTCACGCGTGCAGAGAGAAAGTAACGAAATATATATTCCCGCCATGTGAATTGTTTTAACGAGTAAATAAATTATTAAAAAAATAATAATAATAAAAAAACAAAACAAAAAATGAATAACGAATATCAACGACCAATTAACGTCTCTTCAGCTGATCGCAACCTATAAAAGTGAATTTCTTCGTGACGTCGAATCTCACGAAGTTACAACAATTTACCAATTAATCGGTCCCTTTTCACATTCGAATTCGCATAACATTAGAAAGACGTGAATAAGTAGCGTGGTAATAATCAAAATTTCAATTAAAAATCGCGTCGAAAAATTACTTCCATAAGCCGGTCATTAATAAGGCTAAAATACATTTACAACCCGTCGATAACATCGAACATTGGAATACGGTTCGATGATTATACCGACACAACGGTACACCCGACCATCATCCACATTGTCAACTGCGTCGTGCTCTGCAATTAAAAGAACGATGTGCGGTCGCGCTACTCGCTGACGCGATAAATTCGACGACGACGCAAAATTCGACCATTAAGCGAAAAAAAAACGGTGTATTTTAATTTTTATCAATATAACACTTTCACTGGGTACTCGTAACCCCCCGCGCCTTTTTTTTTCGGCTTACAAGGTACACGAAATATGAAAGTCTTAAATCACCCGAAATTAATAATTATCGCTTTTTATATTAATTGACAAATTTTATCGTCGCCGAGAAATGCGTAAAGAACGATGCAGTTACGTCGATTCCGCCATTATTGCGATGTGCAATCTCGCTACTTCGTGTCGCTAATTAATAAGAAATAACGCGACGTAACTTGTCAAATACGAACGGTCGGATTTCTCCGCACAGCTCGGTAGCATTTCACAATCGCGTCAATCGTACGAGTTGCCTAAAATTATGCAAAACAGTACCGGTCACCGATCGTTCATTATCATTTCCACATGCAACACCGTGTGATTAAAATACGGTGGTGTACCGGCCTACCGGCATCATTGGAAAACATTAGCCTTACCGATTCGCCGGCCGAACAAAAAGGACCCACCCAAGGCCGCATGCGATGCGTATAACATAACCATCAACCCGAATAATACCTATTACAATATATTTTTCAGCCGAATCGTAAAACAGCCAGCGAAAAAAACCATACTTCGCCCAAGTAGGTCAAAATTAACGAATTCATTCCACTTCCCGTCGCATCTAAACGCTGCACTGTTCTACGTGCATTCCAAACTATATCGAAAGAACCGCAAAACGGTATATTCGTGTACCACAGACGAGTACCGCAGCCGTCATCGTCTCGTCACTAGTCAGCCGGTAAGTAATAAAAAAACTATCTCATCGTGGTTGTAATTTTTAATTCAATAAAGAAAATTGTAAATGACCACGAAGTACTACTGCAGCTGAGTTTTTAATGAGGAACTTGGTTCGGCTTCAAGTAGGGGGAAAGGTTAAAATTTTGAGGCCTCACTTCTGACTTTTTATCTATATTATGCTTACACATTATCAACAAAAATTTCAATCAGATTAGTAGAGGGCGCGTGCCAAGCAGAGCCTCAAGTTTCCACCTAATAGTTAATTATCATTAAAATGCCTCCAAACACTTCTCTGGCCAGGCCTGCATTTGGGAAGGAAGACGATTGTTTCTTTTTTTTTTTTTTTTTTTTTTTTTAGTGATGAATATGCTCATAACAACTGAATAAGAAAAACGCATCATAAAGATTACTCCAGAAGTGAAGAACACTCTATACATATTATTATTCAATTTACAAGCACAATTTTCAATATTATTTTTTTTAGCGGGCTTATCTAAAAAAGCGGGACTGAGTTTTGAATTTTGTTAATTTTTTTTTTTAATACTTTAAAAATATAACAAATTTTTTAAATCATAGAAGAAAAGGGACATGTATTCTTCATCCTAATGGTTTACAATTTTTCATCGTTTGTCTTTGAAATTGTTCATGATATTTTAAAATCTCAAGGGCAACATTTTGTTCTCTCCTCCTCCCACCCCGAAAAAAGAATCATAGAAGATGAAAATTTATCAATCCAGTTTAAAAATTAAATTATATTAATTTTCATGAAAATTTCAATCTTTCCAGTTTCTTTTTTTTTATTTGTAACATAATTCCAAAAACTAAAAAAATTAATGTAAACATAACGATTAACTTTTTTAAATAAGCATTCATTCGATAAGAAACTATACTTATTGAAAGCAGTTTCCCTTCATATTTACATTCTTCTTAGACCCTTCCATACTATTACTCAGCATGAAAAAAAAAACTTAATATATTAAATGAATTTAAATAATATACTTTTTAAATTGAAATCTTCTCCATGACCAAAGTGGTTTGACCTATAACAGGTTAAACCATTTCGGCTGGCTACCAAGAAATTTTAATAAATTTCTATTGGTTCTCCCAGCCACAAGAGTCTGAGAATAATCACCAATGGAAATGAAAAATATTTGGTTCTGAATGACGTTAATATGAGCAGCTAAATGTACACGTGGACTCATCATTTTTGCAGTGTAAGAGGGGAGATCGAAATTTTATCAATACTCCGTAAGACTGATGCCTTATTGGCTGTTGATATTATCAACTCACAGTTGCTCATATTGACGTCATCAGTAAACAATGCACTTGAAAAAATAAAGTTGAAATTCTTCACATGATATCAAATGGTGTAACCTGTTATAGGTCAAACCATTTTGCTCTATGACCTTTATTAATAACAATTAATTTAATATCTTTTTTTTAACTCGATTTATTTTTAAAATATTAAATTAAATTTTTATTTTATTTTATTTAATAATAAATTTTAACATTATTTTTTATGATTCATTAATCTATTTATAAATAATTATTTAATAAATTATATAAATAAATTTTTAAAAATAACTAACGTAATCAGCGAAAAAAAATCATTTACTGAAAAAATATATAATTATAAAGATACTCGTAATTCATCATCAAGTGTCGATGTCTCAATGTAAATGATAAAAAAATAAAGCAACTTCCTGACTAATAAAAACAAAAAAAGAGATATAATTGAATAGATAACTTTCAAATAATGACTTCCTTACTAAAAAATACACATTAAAATTTCTTAAATTTCGTACATTTTCGTACTACTTCACCTAAATTCGTACTTTTTCTACTTTTCGTACTTTTTCATACCCTAGGTACGCCGTTATATACTATTATGCGTATCAAAAAATAACGAGGAAAGCCCATTTTTGATGATAATGAGGGGGCGGGGGGGGGCGGTTGGAGAATAAGTTTTACGCGAGCTTCGGCTTCTTCTGCCCATAGCAAAAGAGCGATTATGAAAAGAATTAAAAATGTCTTGAAATTTTTAAAGGTGACATTTTCATCCTTACAACTCAATCAGGAGCCAACTAATACATATAATTGAGTTTTTTGTTCAAGTATGTTAAGAATAAATATCCCTAAATAATTACAGGGAGACTGCAAGAGGCACAAAAATTAATTTTTTTAATGTTCCCAAATATACTCGTATTTTAGATAAAGATCAATAAATAGATCAATATTAACATATTCCCAGTTTAGATTTTTATTTAAAAAGTTCTAAAATGATTAACCGCTCATCAATAGTCATGTACTCATGTAACATAAACATAAGTAATATAATTTTTCGTGTTTTGTCTCCTGATTTACAATTTTTCAAAACACCTAACTGTTGGTCATTTGTGTCACTTTCGTGTCAGCAAAAAGAAGCTTCAGTATGCTTAAAACATAGAAAATCTGTTTAAAAAAATAGTACTTCTCAAACAATATTAAAAACCTATGACCTTTTAACTTCGTATCAAGACAGAGTTAAAAAAATTGGAATAAAAAAAAGAAAAAAATTTAGAGCAAGTTCTTAATAATTTCTAATTAATTTTGAAACTTTTTCTTAGATCTCCATATATTTTTTTAATACAATACGATTGTAAAAATTGAAGTTTTATTATTTAGTAGGAAGTATAATCAAATTTTAAATCAATATTTCCCCCTCCCTTGAACAAAAAAAAAATCTTCACGTTGCCTCTATACAGAAGATAACGCTGGTTTCTCATTTTCTTCATCCCTCCACTCCCCCATCATCAGTTCGGATCTATTCTGCACCGTTTTCAAGAGTAGATATTTTAATCTCTATCAGTTGACATTCCTAGCTTATATTATCACATGACATCATCAAAAATTTCGAGACTCGAGGAATTCAGCTTCCCTTAAAATTCGAATAAACTACCATTTCATGTCGAGTCAAAGATCCGAGAAAATCTATTTTTGAAATTTTCAATGAAAATCTTCCAAAAAAATGTTGAGTCATTTCCATCTTCAATGCTTTCAAAGAGCTCTCTCTCATTTTTAACTCAAGTGGCCTGTAATAGCTGCCATTTGTGTATTAAAAATTCACCTAAAAATATTCCATCATATACCATACACCACTCAGCTTCCGAATACGCGTATAGGAAGTCAATGGTAATGCTCGAGAAGCGATGAAAGTTATCCATTAATTACATACTACGTGAATATACTCGCGTTAACGTATTCATCGACGCCACCTCCTTTGCATATAGTAGTACGGTAAATTTCAGGCTTCGATTATTATCACCGCATACACGGTATACCCGAATTAAACTCATATCCGTATGAAAGCGTCAATGTAGTCTGTACATATATACCTACTATTTTCCCACCATAATTTAATGCAACACAATACATAACAAATCATTTACCTGTAAAACTGTTGAAAATACACATACAACGAATACGTATACGGTATACCTAGTACAGAAGAAATTTTCGAACTTTCATTATTTAACAAGTTTATTCATTCTTCTTTTTTCTCTTTTCGTTGTTATCGAGAATACGCATGTACATGAAACATTTTAAGGTACGAAATGCCCCAATCATGCCGTCATTACGAACGTGCACAATTCCACTTCCCGTCTAAGCCAATTAAAATTGCATAAAATCATAAACTATAAACTTTACCTTCGATTGTGATTAACGTTCATTGTGAAATGGTCGTATTACGAAAGGCATCAATTGTTATGATTCCGTTTAGGCTTATCTTCTCGAAATTTAAATACACGTTTTGTTCGCTCCATTATCGAGTTTACTCAATTCCCCGAATCTAGATTAGCAACGACGCGTCTGCATTTCACCCGATCATTATCTTTAAATCTTTCCGTCCAAGTCACCGGCTTTATACGAATATCAATCCGCTTTGAACTTTTTAATGATGAATATTATTTTTTTCTCTCGAAAAATAGCAAAGAAATGGCTTCCTCTTCTTAAAAATAATACTACATAGATATGAATGAAATGTTTAAAATTAATGAACACTAGTCTTGAACGTTTCGTAAGGTCCTAAAAAGTCTTCAGAAGAATTTTAAACCACCTTATCAGATAAATACCTAAATTTCCAGCAGTTGAGTAAAACATTAGAATCTTTAGTTGAAGTTTTTACTTTTTAGACCACTAAAAATATTTTGAAATTCAGATTTCATAAATCGTCAAATTAAAGTTTATACCTGTGCATTACAATTTTCGAAAGTGGTGAAAGGAGGCGGAGAAAGAAATTTCAATTATTACATGTTATATTGAACGATTTTTTTTTTAACTCACAAATGATGTCTTTAGGTCGTTTGGCAACTTTTAGAACTTCAGTGTTGCCAATTTAGATCCACCTCATTAGTATAGGCAAATAAGCTCCTATATAAGGGTTATAATAAGAAATAAAATTTTTAAAAATTATTTCGAATAAAAAATCTAAATTGTTTGAATGGCTGGGTTGCGTCATGATTTTCAAATTTTTTATAAAAAATAAAATGGACAAATTTCAATGTCAAACAGCATGTATGATCATAATTATGTGCATGATTCTTTACACCTGAGAACTCTTGAAGAAATAAACAAAGATGAAAAATGTTTCCCGCAACAAATGTTTAGGTTTCGAAAGAAGAATATCTTTATTTAATAAAATTCGAAATATTTCAAGAATGTGATACTCAAAAAATATCGATTAAAATTAGAATTAGAAGGGTGAAAAACTCTTCACGAAATAGTCGGGCCACATACTTTCATGCCCTGAGTCCAAATCTCCTTTCATCAATCCTGTTATGATTTTTTTGAAAGTGAATCAGAGTTAATATCTGGTGTAATATTGAATTTAGATCGATTTATTTTATAATTTTATTTTTAATTAAATATATAGATATAATTTAAATAATTTTTTAGTTTTTTTTTTAATTTTAATTTTTTTATATTAATTTTTTCATTTATTCGAGAAATAACCTGGAAAAATTGTCCAAATTTTTTTCAATTGCTAAATTTTTTTTTACATAACTCTAATGATTTCACACAGCATCACTGATTGTGATATACAATTAGCTATACTCCTAGACTACGAGAAACTTCACCAACGCCTTTCCTAACTTTAAACGAATGTAAAACTGCTATAAAGAGAATCACATTCTTTAAAAAATTTCCAAAAAATGTTTCAATATTTGTTTATTGTACACAGTTTGAAAATTCGAAAAAAATTCGAAAAACACATTTTCCGTATACGCAGTCACATATCAATATTTACCTATACACGAGATAACATTCCCCATTCAGCTCGTAGATACACAAATACCTATATTGACTCGCAACATTACGTAATCGAAAACTAATAAAAGCCATTACTAAGAGTACCAATTAAAAAAAATCTCGCGTTCGAAAAATACTCGAGTAAACTTAATCATCAATCAACACCGACGAAAATTCTCTTCCTTGGCAATTTCTTCCTGAAACTGACTCATACGCCGCCAATCTCAATCCGCTAATTGAACCGCGTAATTAGCGATATTAAAAGTAATTATGCAAAACCGTCTAAAATGAATAACGAGCCACGTATCAATATCATCTACTTATGTCACTCATAAGAGTTACACTAACCGAGTTGAACGATTTGTTTTATTCTTGTTAAGCGATGTGTAAAAAGAATACGGGCCGAAAAGCGAAAAAAAAGGAACACGGAGTAACCTTTCAACGTGTCGTCTCGACGTAACATCAATTACATCGTGGTCATCAACGTGTTGTCCTAAATTTCTTCGTTAAGTCGCTCACCATGCACATCGACCATTACGAACAACGTCTCGATGTTCGTACGCTTCCGAACGATTTGACGGCTGGTCATCGCGTTACCATGGTAAAATAAATTCTACATTGTATTACGTTTTATGATCGTTTATGAGTGACTAAGAAGAATGAACAAATAATAGAAAATATTAACACGGTCGTACATGGTAATCGCGTCCTTTCCAAGTTCTACGTATCGTGATCGTCATTCCTTGCTGTGGAATTAAATTTGTCGTTTCCAAGTTGCTTCTATATAATTATAATCATACATCGCTGACCCATTAAACTTTAATTTATAGACGTTAAAAATATTATACCATTGGCTTGCATCGCCGAAAATCCAAATTATATGATATGAACAAATAGAAAAAATTCTCTTCATGTCTACAGGCTACGCCCAATACGAAATCTAAAAACCCCATCTCTATCCCTTCCAAAGCCACTTAAGAAGTTAAACTTGCAACAAATGTAGCATTCCTCGTCATGCAATAATCATATGAACGCATATTTCTCAAATTATAACTACTTGACGTTCCTCAACTCATCTTCAAATTGTTAAAATTCGCCATTTTGGATCAATTTTATCCCACATTTACAAGATCATATTCTGGTCATGAACTAACCCTACATACGAAGTTTGACTTTTGTAGGACGATTTGGGGTGGTGATAGGCAAAATTCATGAAATTTCCTGCAGCACAACCTCTCATGCATCCCCACCACATTTTGAGGTCGATAAGCTCTCCTTCTCCCCTCCAACATTATGTGTGAAGGTGAATTAGGGATACAGTCTTTGACTATATAGCATATGGACCGAGCTAGGTATTAGGTGATTTTAGATAAATCATTCGTCAGACATTCTATTGGAAAGAACGGTTCTGATTGGATAATGCGTTATCAGTAAACAACTTTCAGTAAAGAAATAAAATAAAAATACACCTTAACTCCAGAGTAAATCAATACACCTTAAAGTGTAAATAACTAGTTCATAATTTTTATTTGTGATTCACATTGTAGTACAAGAATAGCTCCACATTGCGATGATTTTATCGTAGACAATGTAGATTAACCAATCAGAAGCGTTCTTTCCCAGTAGGATGTCTGACGATAGTTTTTACATTATAACTGGGTCCATATACTATATAGTCAAAGGATACAGTATACTTTTTATCTTCAATAATGGTATGAGCTCATATTCATTACATTTTCGCCGATGTGAGGCTCCTCAAGCTCTACTCGAATTTTGATAATCCGCCATTTTGGATCTATTTTGACTAGAGGTCATATTCTGGTCCCCAACTAAACCCACACACAATGTTTGACCTTTCGAAGTTGATTTGGTGTGGAGATATATAAGATTCAAAAAATTTCATAACTCAAATGCGCGATAATTCTGGAAGGGGTGGGGGTAGGAAGTCAAAAATTTAGGTGGAATGTTTTTAGGTCCCAAGTAACATTTAGAACCACTTTTGACCAAATTTGCGTCAACAGCCGATTTCACCTACTTAATGGGGGAGGCCCAATTTATGTGATATATAAGATTGCGAAGAAACTGCGTGCTTATTCAATCATAAGCACGCAGTTTCTTCAAAATTACGAAATTCCAATTTTTGCGAAAAATCAAAAAAAAAAAAATCCTCGACCTTCCGACAAAAATTCGCGACTTTTACACCTAATGAAAAAATGTTAAACATCCAGTTTTCGAAACAATTATAAAATTCGTCATTTTCGCTCGGATTCACCGCAAACGTCATAGAAGTATAATTATAACATCGAAAATCCAAATTAATTACCATCTCAATTACCGTTTAAGAGCAGAAAACCATTACCAAATATCTTCAACGTTTATGCTCCGATGAAAAAACGTGATAAGGTTTCTTTTTTCCGCATATACCTACAAATGTAAACAAATCACCATCTACAACTTCTCGCCACCGTCGACGCGTCACCAATTACCGGCGAAACGCATCGTCGTACCTCGATCGGTAAATTATTTTTCTTAAAATCATCGAGGAGAGAGTTTACTTTTTGATTTTCACTTGGTTCGTTGATTTAGGCGACATCTCTTAATTAAAAATACCTTTAATTTCCCTTTTTTTTCGTCTCGTCTATAAGATAATCTAACGATAATTCGAGTCGAAGAATTGTAATAGTGCGTAAAACGCGACGACAAATCAACGGTAATACGCGGCGGTTTCACTTTCATTAAAAACGTTTAAATAACGCGACTGCTTGATTTAATTTCCGCTACGAGTGTTTCGCGAGCTTCTAATTAGCTATGAATAATATGAAAAAAATCTCTTTCGATATGTTTCATCTTTGCTGCGTATAATCATCATTAAAAAAAAAATCAGGACGTCCTGCAGTACGCTACAAATTACTATGCACTGGGCTTCAACGATTGGTCACGTTTAATTTTTGTCTCTCGGACACTTTAATTTTATTCGTAATTAAATCGTTTATTATAGAAATCATAAGCACGGTTAAAAAGCGCGTTCGTAGTTTATACTCGTAATAACCTATTTCGAACGAGTGTTCATTTATAATACAGTAATTTTATCACGAGGTAGTTTGTCACTTTCTTCCACATCGAGACCAACTACCAAATACTGAGTTCGTGTCCCAACTGGTGAATAATTAAACCTCTAAAAATAAATTCCTCGTTCACGAAGTTTTCATATTTTCAAATACGAATGTATCGAACACGAAAAAAAACAACAACAACAACATAAACAGCTTCTTATAAAACTACTAACAACCCACTCAATTAAGTCTAAAATTTTGGTTAAAATCGAAACAATTGCTACCAAGCTGAAATCTGGTATACAGTATTTAGAAATTGAATTCCAAAAAATCCAGCGTAATTTCCACAGTGCTTCGCTTCCAACTGCGGAGCGAACGGAAAATATTATGGTTTGTCGATAAATTGCTGAATAAGCATTTGAACACAGAAAGAGCGTTTATCAAAATACAAGCTTGATTAGCTTCTAATAAAAACATTCCACTTATTCTTACTCTCAAAACGCCAGAAATAGTCTGAAAAATAAGCCCTTTTTTGAATATTCTATTTTACATCAACAATTTTCAGTTTACCTCATAAATCGATAATTATATCGAGTAAGGTAAATAAAGAAAGTACTGTACCGAGCAAATTTGGGCTCATGCTGTGCAACTTCAATCCAAGAAAGAAGTTGAGGCGAAGGAAAGAAAAAATACCATAATCTATTCCTCTATTTTCGATTCATAAGTCATCATCCACAACAATGGCTTCACTGTTAAGGCCTGATGAGCTATTACAATACCAACACGACACTTCATGATATTTTCCTGCTCTTTTAACATGGAGAACCTACCACGCAACTGTTAGTGCAATCGCAGAATTTTTTTTCAACATTTCTTCATGACGTGATTACAAACACCTTTGATTACATAAAATGATGAAATAATCAACATAATAATATGAAACATAAAATCTCATTTTGAGAAGCACTAAGAAGCTTAATAATTGTTTTGAAATAACGGCTAATATGTAGAAAAAAATTAGGACCTTAACATTAGACCAACAACCGAAGTTTTCTTGTTTGAGTTCACAGAGGGAATTACTCATATGAGGGGATAAAATAAATAAGTTGAATTCTTAATTAAAAGTGACAGCAATTACACCCCATTTGATTTGGGGTGAAAGACTGGGGGAGGGGAAGGGCTCTTCATATTCATGATCATATGACAAATGTCCAACTTCTTGTTAATATTTTTCCTCTAACTGGTGGCCCTTGTGGATGTAAATGAAAATTACTCTGATTTTCGTGAAACAATTCGCATAAGATTACAAAAAAGACCTTTTCATTTTTTTATTCGCTTCAAAATAACAATTCGTTTAACTTTTGATATTCAAATTTAAGTAAATTTGGAAAGAAATTAAAAGAAAACATGGTTTTCCAAGAAGGTTCTCTTTCATATCTCCTCACCAAATGACCAAGAAAGGTAAAACTTTGTATATAAGGTAGCTGAAGGCTAAAAGATTGACCCCTTTCAATTAGGGTTAAAATGAAACCATCACAGTAAATAGTCAAAATTTGAGGAGAGCTTGAAAAGCCTCAATTACTTCAAATTTGATAAATATGGGCTCATATGATTACTAGTGTAAAAGAAATATACCAAAACTCAAATCCGCCTTCACAGATGTTATTGTAGAAGAAAGAGAGAGGGAGGGAGTAATCTCAGAATGTAGAGCGGTTAGATGAAAATTCAAAAATTTGCGATTATGATTTCATGTAACAGATTCAGCCCAAATGATTAATATGTATACCAAATTTCAACTTCTTAACATCGTTCTTATCTCAACGTCGAATGTCTTCAGAATGCTGGAACTTTGTGTGTGGGATTAACTGCAGATCAGAATGTGAGCTCTTGAATTTGGGTAAAAATGGATTCAAAATAAGAGATCATCAACATTTGAGTACGGCTTGAAGAGCTTCAAATATCTGAAAATTAATCTGTTGGGCGAAAAACACTTCATATCCCGAATTCAACTTTTAAGTTGGTTTCGAAGGTAGACAGAAGTTCGGGCATAAAGAGATCAACACTATTTACAAATTTGAAGAAGCATCAATTAAAAATTCAGCTCTACTAATGCGCATGGCTGCTTAAATTTCTTTTTTGTCAATTACGTAATTATTAGATAATAGGTCATGTATTGCAATCCAGAAGTAAAGTCTAACCTCTAATTTGTAGTGAAGGCGTAAACAAGCAATAAATAAAAGAAATGAATGATTTAAAAATAGAATCAATTATATTGTCACTCACTGAAAAAACCTTCATCTTCAAAAGAAATGAAATACTTCGTTAGTGCCTAGTTCTCCAAAGCTTAGAAGCTAAATAATTCGTAGGGCATTTAATTTTGCAAGCCCTCTTGAGAATACTAATCAAAATGTGGAGGTTTCATTTTAATTTGCGAAAAATAAATATAACGAGTGACCACAACTTGAGGAATTTTAAGAAATAAAAAATATGTCAGGCTTAAAAGCATTATGTCGAAAAAACGAATCTTCAACAAAATCCCGAAGAAATAAATAAACCTTATTTTACGAATTTCATACAAATAATCAAATTTTAAGAGGTAAACTAACTTTCCAGTTTATAATGGAGAGCAGTAATGGAGCTGGAAAGGCATAAAGGTACACAATTTTTTTTTTTAATATTTTCGACATATCTGAACTGATTTCAAAATAAGCCAATAAAAATATTACAAAAATTTTCATCTTGAAAAGGTTACACCTTCGACTTGAAAAAAATATTTCGATACCTGCCCATTTACAAAATATTTAATTTTTGACAGATATGAAATAAATTCTTGGCGGTATGGGAATGTTAGGTCCACTCCGAGACTCATAAAGAGAGATATACCCATCAAATATGGAAACCAGGTCGTAACTGGCGAAATATAAAAAAGTTTCAAAAATTGATTTCCATTATTTAGATTCATGATTTATCTTTTAATACGTAATTTGGAGTTTTAATTATAAGACCAATATAATTCACAAAATAAAGACTTATTTATGGTTCCATTTCTGGCTTTTAGAACATTTAACGAGCTACTTTTTCGATACGCACTTTTCTCTTCTGTCATATTTTAGAGTTCACTTGACGAGTTATGGGCGAAGAATCCACACTCTTCACTTTTGATCCACAAATGATAGCGAATAAAGGTAAACACTGCGAAGGACTTATCAGAATCCGATAAAAACAGTGTGTCTACACGTTCTATTATAGATTTTAGTTTAGCAGCATTTATTCCGATTTCAAAACGTTTATTGACTAGACTGGAATTGTCCACAAGCAGTACATAAAAAAATCACCCATCGTCGTTTAAATGTACGAGGACAATAAAATTTACGGAACGTAAATATTTTCTAAATAAAGGAAATAATATTGTAATTTCGTCGTAACAATAACCGATCCAACAATAACTAATTATGGAAACGTCAATAATGACCTTAAAGCTATAGGTACCGCTTGTAATGACAACCGTTCCAATAAATTTTAATCTATCGAGTGTATTTCATGTTGGTACATATCAAGGTAAAATTTCCCGATATATATTTATATTGCAGTTACTATGTAACTCGATGCCGAAATACAATAATTATTATACTAAACTACCTACAAGCTGAAAGAAAAAGAACTATAAAATGATCTTTCACGAGATCGCCCCAGCCAAACAGGAGCAATTGTATTCATATTACTTTTACGAATGACGTTGGACCAAAATTCCTTACTGATGTAGTTCTTGAATCTTTCGATAAGGCAATGTGAACAAGCCATCAATTATATTTATTTCATCATATATTACGATTTGGTGAGGCTTTTTAGCAGAAATAATTGAAATTTTATTCAAAAATCAATAAACGAATGACTATCGGAGCCCCTTTAATATACTAAGTAGAGAATACACATACATGAAGTTTTTCGTTATTCTTAACCTCGTATACTAAGCGTTATTTTATCTACGGTATTATACTAAGATGTTGCTGAGACGCAAGCTATCTTACCTTTTTCTCTCGCGGATGCTTCCGCAAATTAGACTTTCCGTTAATCACGACGTTGTCGCCTTCGAAATGAACATTACACGGTGACGGAGGACCAGATATAAGACGCCATTCTTCCCTACACGAAATACTAGGCGAGTCTGTTGACGACTCGTTGACTGAATTATCTAAACCGTTTTCCACTCCTAAAATAATGTAACCGCTTCCACCGGTTTCTTGTAATATTCTCTGAAAATAAAAATAACGTATATCGTCATTAGTTGCATGAAAATTCCATGAGCGTTGGAAAAATTGGCGAAAATATAAACACTGCAGCTGGGAAAAAAATCAGTAAAGGCTAGAGGCGCTAATGGGCTCGGGACGAAATAATTCGGATTCGTGAGAATTTTTTCTGTCAATAAATTTATAAAAGTATCGAAACTCCTGGCATAACAAGAACCAAAAAACAACAATCGAGGAAGTATTATAGTGTACCAGAGACACCATGTTTAAATGAGTGAACCATTCCTGATGGTAATTTTCCTTATTTTAGAGTCATTTTAAGCAGAATTTTCAAATGAAACGATAACTATTGCAGAATGCCTGATTTCGCAATAAGTGCTTGAAATTCAACTAAGAAGTTCGAATTAGGTATTTCAAGTTAAAGATCACAATGGATTCAAATGGTGAGTGTCCCACGAAGTGTAAGTAGCTTGTCCAAGCACCAATTCATCAATTTTTAAAAATATCAAGTTATCAGAAAAACTGCAGCTCTATTATACCTACTTATTTTTCAAAAGGGGAGGGGGGATTCACATACGGTCACATCTTGACGGATTATAATAATAATGAAATGAATCATTATAGCCAACGATTACGTATCACACAAGCGTAACGTAATTTAAACATACGGTTAGTCTCAAAGCGTTACTATACTGAAAAAAAAACCATATCTGTTACAAATTTTCGGATATGCATGGGTTAAAATTATAACTAGCTTCTCTAGAATAACATTATATCTATAGGTTACATTTTGTGGTCCAAAAAAAGAGCTCTAAAACTGTACTTTTTGAATTCAAGTGATGAATAAAAAATTTGATGAGCAAGATGAACTCGCAGAAACGTACTTATGATCCAAATTCACAAAAATTCGACTCTTTACCTCTCGAGTTGAGGATGGTTGAAGGATGCTGTTAAATCTCTCAAGGTGCATGTGGGGAACTAAGGATTTCTAAGAGAGCTGGCATAGTAGTTAAAGACTTACAAAAATGAACCTACATATGTTTCAAAAGGGGGGGGGGTTGTAGTACACATAAAATTTTACTCCTTTTGCTTAAAACGCTAAAATTCCTCATAAAGGAAGTTATAAGAAATGGGCATAATTTATTCGGATGCTCAAATGGTTCGGTGTGGCACCTCGAGTGCTTGAATTAGTAGAAAAAATAAAGATGGAAGTCGTCGATCGCTTTTTATTAAAAAAAAAAAATGTTTTTTTTAGATTATTAATTTTTAAATAATTATCTAATAATTTATTTTATTTTATATATATTTATTAAAAAAAAACCTATTTTATCTTAAATATAATAATATATTATTATATAATTTAATTTTTAAAATAAAAATAAATTTAATTAAATTATTTTTATTTAATATATAACGGTTTCTTTGAAAATTACCAAAATAAAACTTTTTACTATTTTTTAATGCTGTTTTTTTTTTTTTTAACATGAAAAAAACTCTAAAAAATTTAATAAATTTTTCGATGATTTTTCAATAAAAGATTTTTTCGTCATGTAACTACATATCGTGCAACCAACTGATCTTTGCACCCCTCAGCCCTAAACACTTCAAATGATTCAATTTCTCTTGTTGTTTTTTGTTCAATTACGAAATAAAAACTCATTTATGTATTTTTCCAAGCATTCTAAACCACATTATTTATCAAAATTATATACTTCTTTCATCTTTTGATTAATTATTCTAGTTTATTAGGCAAATGAAAAAACAGAATTTTGAAAATTTATTATTTAATTTTGTGATTGTTTTTATCACTTATTAAAAAAAAAAAAAAAAAAAAAAAAAAAAACGAAAAATTTACATTCTGTTTAGGGGTGGGAATTTCACCCTGAGAGGTGCAAAGATCACTTAGTCGCTCTACATCTCACAAGTTAAAGGAACATCAACAAGTTTTGATTTGTTTTACAAAGTATGATTTTCAATTATTCAATTTATCAAGTATTGAATTGGGTTTATTCTTGTATCACAATACTTGACTTTATTGGAGGGGAAGGGGGGTGCTTCATCAGTCGTGTACCAAACGTAAAATTAAATTCAGCCTAGGAGAGGCAAATTTATAAATCCGCCACCGACTATCAGGGGTGAGAAGAGCAAAAATTGGTTGTGGGACGAAAATAATGTTCGTGTCCCTTTTATTTTTAAATCCAACGACAATTTCAATGTGAAAAAAAAATTCAACTGGAATTGAAAAACTTTTCGAAAACTAAAATGATCACTGGACCACTTTGGAATATGAGCTCAGAGGCAATATGTCGTCTCTATCCCCCTTCGCCAGCTTGCTAACTACGACCCCAAGAGTGGAGACAATGCACCAAAAAATGTGTTGTGCATTTATTTCAATAAATATTACATTCTGAGTAGAAATAATCACGTAAAAAAATATATTATAATCTAAAAAGGCTCCAATGCCTTCAAATTGCAACTCGAAACTAACAAATCATTTGTTTGACTTTCAATCTACTACAAAAAAGGTTCAAGCAAGATGTGAAACCCGAAAGCAAAACCATAGATGAAAGTGAATTACAAAGGGGCCTTAAGATATTGAGTTTTATCACTTATTTTTAGAACTGTGATATAATCTCTTCTTCTCATTTCTCTGCTAAGAAACATATTAGTTCGATGACATTTTACTGAGATGTTGGTCGGGAAGTAGACTCCAGATTCAATACACAGAAAAACCAAAACCGCGTGATGCATCCATACCCGCTATTATGCTTTCACGGTTGAAAAAAGGTACGGAATTGGATGGTGCATTGATTTTGGGTAATTGGTTTGATGTTCGAGGAGCGCGTTATTCGTAATGAATTTTCAACGATTTTTTTTCCTCGGTTGTCGTTGGTTAACGAAAGAGATAATAAGAAGAACGTGAAATTTGTTGAGAAGATTTATCGATTTCACATTCGAGTTTCGTGCTCGTAGACAGATCGTCGTATCGGCTTCTTCAGCTGTTCGTGCCGACAAGATTTAAATAAGGGGACGCGGTTGCTTTGTTTGGCGTACCCTTGTGTATTTCCTTCTTAGTTACGACTACCTGTGATTCATTCGGAGAGTAGCGATAGACTGGATTACTGGCAGCATTATACGCATGGTTTTTCAGAATTGGTTGCGCGAGTATTCTGAATAGGTGCCAGCTCGAATAACGCCTTCGCGCCTACCACGTAAAAACGAGTTAGCTTAAATTGTCTTCGTGTAAGGCATAGTTGCACGGTTTATTTGAATGTCAGTACATGCGCAGCATATTTAAGCGCAGAACTAAAGAATGTAGATTGAATGTGGCCGTAGCATCGGAATTCCGAGCGATGTAATTGTTAAACGGTTTTTATCATCGACGCATGAGGTTTTTCGGCTTCCCGAATACGTAAAATTATTTATTTTGAACAATTAACTGAAATCAAATGAAGAATTTTGCAGTGACCATACACGCGAGCTCACTGAACATAATTCATCTGCGTATGCTGAATAAGAAATGAAATAATATAGCTTTACATAATTCTATAGTGTTATGCCTTCAGTGAACATAATTCATCTGCGTATGCTGAATAAGAAATGAAATAATATAGCTTTACATAATTCTATAGTGTTATGCCTTAACCAAATAAGTCGAAAATCGTAGTTTCTCAGAGAACCAATTACGAGTTTCAATTTTACATTGTCTTACGATAACTCATTATTTAATTTAAATTTTGTCACTTTGTATTTAATTTTTTTTTTTTTAGATTTTTGAACATAACAAAAAAACTAGATTTATAGAATGAGAAAATGCACAAATCTTAAAATTACTATAAGTCAGCTTATTTAGTAAAGACATAACACTCTTGAATTAGAGGTCCATTACATGGCGCCCCCCCCCCAAATGCGAACTGTAAGTTAAAATTTTGTGTACAAGTTGTGCTCGAGTTATGCCGCGTTGTGCCGTCACTAACTCACATTGTGCTCCTCCACTTGCCGAGAACGTAACGGAGGGGGGGGGAGCTGGTGAAATGTGAGCCTCCCAAGGGCGAATTGAGAGCTGAAATTTCACATAATAGTTATGCTTACGTTGTGCTACGTTGTGCCGTCATTATTTTACATTGTGCCACTACCCTAACGAGGAACAGAATGGGTACTTGAGCCCCCCAAAATCCGATTTAAGAGCTTTAACTCTTACCAATTTACCCCTGACCCCACTCCTCCATGTAGAGAGCTTGATTGGGAACTGGTCACCAAAATGCGATTCAAGAGCTATAAATTTTGGAGCAAATTGTGCTAACGTTGTGCTGCCTTGCGTCGTCATTATTTAGTAACCTATCCCTAACCACCGATGTCTAATGATAAATGTGACGTATATGTCCCTCGACTATCGAATGGTATCAGAGCACATAAGGCGTCTCATCACGTAGAAATTTTCTCAATCATACGTGTACGCGCATTAGAATCTGAGAACCTTCATTCTGAAAAATATCGCTACTAATAAACACGTGGCTAAAAAAACTTCAAATTCGTACCCTGTAATTATACACATCAGTACAAACACGAGCTCGAGAGTTTTATTTTCATCAATAATCGGCAAGTCACAAATCCACTCGAAATTCGCATATCCACGAAACTAAAACGTATTTACTATCCGAACATTCTCATTATTTCGTATTTCAATTGTTAAAACCGTCAACGTCTACGTTTACGAGCACGGAAAAAAAAACTTTCTACCGACATTCATTAAAACATTTGTTGAAAAACAACAAAAGCAACGACTCCATTACCTAATCTTTCTCATGTTTATCGAGTAGTGTAAGAATGAAGCGCACAACTTTAGGAGAGAAAAAAATTTAATTACAATTGACAAAGAAAGTTCCACGGCGACGCGACAACGTCTTACCATTTCAGAGACGATTTCCAGTTTCTACGCGACTACATGAATCGCATACAGATTATTAACTCACCAATGTCGATGGATAAATAGAATTTATTCTCGATACATAAAAATAATGTTTAATTAATTTTTTCGATATTTTTTTCAACTCTTTACTCGCTGTATTCGAAGAAATATCTTCCACGTGGTCGATGAAAAACATATTTTTATCTTAATTGGAATCGAATCTGAGTCGGCACAAAATCTACTACCAATAGAGAAGCTCGTAGCACAGACCAGAGTCACGTTCATCTCCCATTCTAACGCAGGCACGATAACAGGCCGCGATCGCTTCTGCAAAACAAATCGGTTCCACGAATTCACTCGTGTCCGAGAAACTAGTAATTAAAATATACCGTAAACTATCGTGATTGCTTTACCTACATAATGCTCGGTCGGCGGCTACTTTAAAACGGAAATTTTGGCCAAGTGTATGAAATCACATTTCGCTATTTTTAGCTGAGTTTTCAATTTGAAAGGATAGCCATAACATCGTGGTTTACTTTGAAGAGAAGAGTGGGGGAGGAGGGCTCAGCAAATCTTCGCGTTTCATACCGTTTGTAATCATATGAGTACATGATTATTCATTTCCAACTTCTCGGTATACATTATAAGGCGGGCGAGTATGAATGAAAATCGCTGAAAATTTGGCGAGAGATTCTTTGCAGTAAAACGAAAAAGGTAATTTTTTTTTTCATCCACCTCAAAATGGCGGTGCACTCAAATTTTAAGGAAAGCTGGAGAAAGGCCCATGACTCAAAATTTTTGTTTTTCGCTTCATATAGAAGAATGAGTCAAGAACAACAGCATATTTAAATTTAAGCCTCCTAAGTGCATTTGGAGGGAAGTTAGAGCAAAAAAAAGTTTTGAGGAAGTTTCGAGTATAAATATATTTTCCTATGAGCGTAACGCTGGCGAGTATTGAAAAAAATCGCTGAAAATTTGGTAAAAGATTTTTTGTAGAAAACTAGAAAAATAAAAAATAAACTTTTTGATTTTTTTTAATTCATCCCAAAATGGTAGTTCACTCAATTTTGAGGGAAGCTGGAGGAAGGCGAAATGACTCAAAATTTTCGTTTTTGATCTCATACGAGGAAATGAATCATGTACCACAACTTCATCAAATTTCTGCTTCTCAAGTGCATTTGGAGGATGCTGGAGCGAAAAATTACTTCTCAATAAATTTTTGAGTCCTAAAATTTCTTGTATCTTCCATATTTACCATCAAATTCACCCGAAAAAGTCAAATTTTGTATATGAAGTTGATTGAGGAACAGAATACGCCCACTAAAATTTGGGTCAAAATGGATCTAAAACGATAAATGGCCAAAATTTGAGGAAAGCTTGAGGCCCCTCAAACAGCATAGAATCGATAAATTTAAACTTATACTATTACTGGTGATGAGTAGCATGCTCTATGCAAATTTCATCTTCACATGTGATTTTGGAGAAGTGGAGGGGTTGCTGTCCTCAAAATGTGGTGGGGGTAACGAAAAGTTGAAATTTTTTACCAAGGTGTCAGATGATATATTGAGCTTAACTGACTTAAGATATTTCAATATTAGTCTTCTAAGTGATATGAAGGGCAGTTGGAGCAAAAAAAAAACGATTTTTTGGAAGGGAAATCAGGGCAAGAAATTTAACGAATTTTACATATCTTCTTACCAAATTGGCCTAGAAGGTCAAACTTTGTACATGGCTTTCATTCCCCAACTATGTATATACGATTATTAAGAAACTATCTGTATAGTTTGGAAGAGAGAAATTTTGGTATAGGGGCAGATATTGCAGCGGTTTTTCAACTTTTCCTACCAAAATGTACCTATATCGTTAAATTGTAAATATTGCTACATATATTACATAGTGAAGCATCAGCGGCTGGAATATGTTTCAAATTTACAATAAATGAAATCAAATTAAAATTAGAGGTAGACCTGAAACCTCTAATATCTAAAATAAGAAAAATGTGAACTTTTGTGATTCTTGTGTACAAAACGTACTACATATTTCAAGGAAGTAGTAAGGTAAGAATTTCGGAACCGGTGATGGATGTGCCTCTAAGCTTATAAAGTTTACTTGACAATATTACTAACAAATTTAACGAATCCAAATTAAATGTAAAAATTTGAATTTTTTTCGCAACATAATGTCGAAAACGACATATTTGGATATTTTCAAATCATTATATAATGTGTTGGTTTGTGAGGGTTAAAAACTCAACTCAAGTAAAGCGGCATGGCTGCTTACTTTTTTTTGCAATTTTTACAATTTTGAATATCTCATCAACTAGTCTCGGCCATCGACCATCAATCGCGACAATCGTTCGCGTCATCATTCCATTTCAGACATCTCACACAACCAGACATGGAGAAATTCTCGGAACTTATACATCAAAACCAGAAAATGATCGAACGTGACGTGTACATAACGTGTTATTGCCTGCATCTCAAAGTAACTTGCATATATGTGTATACACGTACACATGCGCCAAACACAAAGCCAATGTGAAGGTCCCAAGGTGAACTACCGTTCGTCTCCGTATACACTTCGAGCAGGTGACGATGACTGTAAAGATTTACATTTACCATTTTTGGGTAAACGTTGCATTTCTTGATGTAAAATCGTTTTCTTTTGGTCGTTCATGCCGAAGGTATTACACGAATAAATATGGCCAAGCCAAAGTAAATATCGTCTCAACTTTAGTACTTTACCAAAGTCATTATCTAACCGTTCGCATCACAGACACCCCCGCATACGCTACAGTATTGTTTTGACAATACTTACCATTTAATGATGACAATGAAACGATAAAGTAATTCGTAGCACTGCGTAGCTCTAGGTATATGGTCACGATGTTCTTCACAATTTCACCTACGTCGAGCTAAAAATGAATTTTTCTCGCCAATAGAGACTCCAGGTACGAGTAAATGTGCTCGAATATTTATCGACGCGAATTTCAGATCGAATTCCTAATTCGTTAACAACTACCCACGTATTCGTAGTTATATCGGATCTCTCGACTAAATTCGTCTAACATTGATTGGAATATTTAATCTCGATTTCGATCAACCTTGTATAAATCCCACTTGATAATTCGTGTAAGTAAAAGTACAATAAATTTTGATTTATAACAGTTACTCGTTTTTCATTGGGTTTTTTGTCTTCGGTGTTCAAATAATGGGATCTATAATTTTCATCTATCTTCGTTATAAGTAATAAGTGTTTCCTGTCACTCCGCATCTTTTCAATACTTACCCCCTTCATCATGCCCAAGAAGGAAGCCATAGCGAAACGATTTTTTTTTTTTTTAATAAAAACGTCTCGCACAGCCTCAAATTCTCGCCGTATGTATATCAGTCGGTTGTCAGAGCACGACCCCATTTTCGATACGTTAGCTTCTGTATACACTATCGTGAATGTGTGAACGTGCGAGGGGAAAACATTAACAACCGGTATTAACCGTTAGATTTATTTCAACTTAGGAAGACGTTTTAGTCGTATGTATAAGTGGAAGAGCTACAGTATTCTGCGTTTTCTGGTCACATGACGTTTAAACGTTGAATAAGTACCATTAAAACACTCTTGTGAAATTTATTCTCATTGTTTGCGTTCATCGGGTGCTGGGATTATTTCGTTCATTCTTTCATCGTCGTTTTCCATTTTCGGTAATTAACTTGATTTGAAAATTTCCTCCCGAATCATTACACGAAACTGCGTTTCCGTGATATAAAATGGAATAATTTTCACCTAATGTTTTATCCCAGGATGACGTTGAAAGTCACAAGCGACCTGTGTACATTATCATTCAAATGGACTAATTTTCGGGAAGTAGAGGAGTAACCAACAATATCAACCAGATGACCTTCAAAACACGTAAAAAAGGCGAGCGCGAATAGGCCTTGTTTTTGGGCGCATTCACTTCCGAACCTTAGAGCCTAACAGTTGTTACATATAAGGTGTCTTTATACGACTGGGAACCGCTTATATAGTGATGTCACTCGCGTAAGAACAATATCAAACATTACGTACACATTTAGCCTACTCTCAACATTGAAGGGGCTACAAAACTTTGAACTAGTTATAATTATAATTTCTCAGATTTTTTTCTGATACTAATCATCTCATATCTTAGTTAAATAACCTTGCTAATTTGTAAAACACGGAAAGACACACATACCTTATGTGCTCATATGGCCTAATCTCAAAACTGAAGGAGTTACATCAATAAAATGAAAAAATGTTTGCAATTTTATAGCTTCTATCACCAATTTTCAAGTTTAGAATGCTTGGAAAATTAAATAATAGAGTTTTTACTTTTTAATTCAACAAAAAACAGAGAGAAATATTCGAAGTTATTTTTTTTTTCAAAAACAGAATTTGGGGTTGAGAGAGTTAGTCGCACAGTACAATGACGAGCAGAGGAAGACACTATACTGCTTTAAAAAAATGACCAAAATTTAAAAAAAATTCCATCAGATAAAATCGTATAATTTGAGAGCAGATATTGCTTGATATGTACATTCGAAAAATAATTATACGCTTTCCTGTTATACTGCCATATTTTTTTCATTTTTTTTCAAATTCAATTTTTTACGAATTTTTAATAATAATTTTTCATGAACTGGTATGGCTTCTACCTCTATTCATTTTTTATAGGTACTCTCATTATCATAAGAAAAATAAGGAATCAAATTTTCAAATTAGAGAAAATAAACTTTACATTCATCGTTTCATGATATTAGTAAAAAAATTGCAAAAAAACAAAAACTTATTCAATTAATTCAATACAGACCAGAAAATATCATCACACTGAATACCTCTTTAAGAAATTAGAGCCATAAATTAAACAACAAAAAATAAAAAATTTTATAAAAAGTGAAAATAATGATAAAATTGTATTTCCTATCCCTTCAGAATCGCAAATAACCACTCTATCAAGATCATTTTTTTTGCAATTATCAAAGATTATTCAGGTAGCAAATATTATTGAATCATAATTTAATATTCTATAAAATAAAATTTTACAATCTCCCCCCCCCCACTTCTTGCCGACAATATTCCGAACTCAGTTTTCTGCAAGTAAGCCTAACTTGAAAGATCTCAAATGAACGTCGTTTTCTCATTTTGATGTGTATTCAAAACTATCAATGATGTAGAATAGCAAAATTTTGAATAAAACGGAAAAATAAGTCATTCTGAACCATCTCTTTCCACTCTTGAATTGAATTTTCAAGGGTGCGTGAATAGTAAACTTGATAGGAAACCCATCGTAAAATCCTTTTTTACTGAACTACTTTTCCGATTGGAGGCTCTCTCACGAAATTAAGCGTCAAAAACCACATTTTGATAAGGTTTGAACCCCTCCTGAAATTAGCTCCATGTCTAGGGATAAGACATTTTAGTATGTTGTTATTGGGATAATTACACATAAATGATCCAAAAATCAGCTTACTAACAATTATTTCCAAGTCAGGTACTTATTTGCCTGTAGTCAGGTGTAGATTTAAAGGGAGTCATAAGTCGAGTAGAACTAAATTTCTGACAATACTGACATAAAATTTAACAAAAATTATGGCATTTAGAATAGAATCTTGAGGATGCGGACTTGGCTTAATTCGGAGTCAAAATTACGACAGATGCAGGAACCTTCGAAAACAAACAAGAATCAGTATCAACTTCAGCATAAATTATGGATAAAACTTGGTAATCACAGTTGGAGTCTGAGCCCCCTCCCCTCCCCAAATTAAACAAAAGGATTTTTACACAGCCATATCTTTGGAGAAAAAAGTTGGTTTTACGGATGCAAAATAAATTTTAAAATTTTTCTCACAGTCTTGAAAATTAAATTGATTTTTTTTTCGTACTTTTTTTTGAAACTTGACCACTATTATTTGCTATTTTCTTCTATTATTTTGGAAAATTTGAACATCATATTCATCATGTATAATCATTGTATACCTATCACACTACCTATTTCATTTTCCAAAATGGAAAAATTTCGTCCAGACTTCCATTGATTTTTGAAGAAAAAACAACATTTTCAATTCACAAAAGCGAATAAATAATCTCGACGGTGAAAATCGATTATCTCATACGACAATTACATATTCTCTAATGCGAAATAATCGTGACTCGGATCGTTTCGATCAAGTCATCGAAAAATACATCGCAACAATTATCGATTGGAATCCTATTAACACGCAATTTATTTTTCCTCTTATAACATCACCTATCAGAACAATTAAACGTCTTGATTATATTTTCAATTGTTCGCGTAAATTCTCAAGAATTATTATTCTTCGAAACGCGTTCAATCGAAACAACATAAATTGGAAAATTATAACATCGAACATTTTCAAACAAAAGACGATATCAATTTTACGCTTTTCGAAATGACCTACAATTTGAATTCGTGCGTTGCAACACAAGTACAGGCCACGTGTACGATTCGAATCGAAAATATTCATACATCAACAGGAATGTACCATGTATGTACATCTACCCATAAAATGCAATACACCGCGATGCGCGAATTCGCCGATTCAATATCTAATGGAAATCCTGCGCTAACCAAGGCACCGGCTGAACTACGACCAAGCCCAAGGTCACAGGGCAAAATTTCTAATCATACGCTCGCCATACTCGCATCGGTCATTTAGATGTACTTGGCAATCACGAAAAATACCACGGAATACAGGCGCACCGGGGTCCCCTCCAATAATCGGAAACATCCAACGAATTAACTACCAGTATAATGCAGAATTAACCGAGAGTAGTAAGTCCACTCCAAAGTATGCGAATGACCGCAGAACTGCATTCTTTTGTTTATAAAAATAAACTTGTTCGACCTGTTATCGTCAACAATCAATTTATCATTGTAAGCCTAAAGCAGAACCTCAACCATCTTAGCATTGGTTACATTCGCGAAACACGCTTTAAGGCGTATTCTCTTACAATTTGCGAGCTCCTATCACCGAGACTATTGAGATTACCCGAAGAACAATTAAAGTACAAAATAAATAACTAAGCAGTGATTTAACATTTCGCGTAGCATAACAAAGCCAAAAAAAAAACGCCCAACTCGACTCTTTAAAGAATCAGTTTTTTTTTGAATTTTTTTCGCTTGTGATAAGCTTTACGTGGAAATCATTTTACATAATTATAATAACTTACAAATTTTGTAAATTGTTTTTTTTCCTTATCGTCTACTGATGTTATGTAATATGATACCAAAGATGGCTCATTTAGTAATACCATATATTCCTCTTATATTGCTCAGCGCATGTCATTTTTCTCAGTAGTAACGCCAGATATAAAAAAAATTAATCCAATATAAAATTTATTGGCATTAAATTTCGCGTAAAATATCCTTCTTTTGTTCGTAGTTGCTTCCTTAAGCAGCCTTGAAGATGATTCATTCAATAAGTAGAAAGTATTTCGTTTCACAAGATTAGTTTTTTAGGTTTTACTCGTCCGAAAGAACACACACGAAAAAATCAGTATTAAAAAAAAAAAAAAATTCGGTATCCCTGAAAATGTTCGAAATTTAAAATTGATGTTTTCATCCCCGAAAAACTCAATGATGTGAAAATAGTATTTTCAAAAATTAAATTTAAGGAACCCCTTAAAATGTTTAAATTTTAAATTTGATGCTAAGCACCATATATTATTTTTAAACACTGAATTTTAATTTAATTTTGTTATTATTATTACTATTTTTTTTTTTCATTTAATTATTCTTTTTTGTTAAGATATTGTAAGGAATCAATGGAGTACCCTGTAAATTGAATAAATTATTATTATTATTATCCCCAAACTCGAAAATCTCTACATTAAGGCAAATACTAATTTTAGTAACCCCTGAAAATGTTCGAAATTCAAAAGCAATCTCACAATCGAAATCTCCATCAGCAAAAAGCTATTGTATTTTTTTAAATCAAATCTTAGGAAACCCTGAAATTTCGTTTATGGGATTTGCACCATTGCTCTTTCATTAAACTCGAGCTTTGAATACTCAAAAACCTCTACAACAATATTTCGTTCTTTAAATTAAATAAGTGTTCAATGTTTCACTAATAATATCTCAATTTTTAAAAACTCTAAAAAATGAGAGTAAGTATATCGAATTTAACTTCCTCAAACAGCAATGCTATTACATTTGATTTCTTGATTTATTAAGGACAGAGAGTTTTTTAGAAATCGATGCACTGATTCTTTGTAAAAATGTTCACTTTTCAAAATTAATATTTTATACATCAAATTTACAAATTTAATCGATATAAGTTTTTTAAATCTAATCGATACATTAATATTTTTCAAAATTACTGATAAATTCACTTCTTCTGGAATTAAGTGATACATTTATATTCTTTTCAAAACTAATTGATGCATCGATTTTATTTTAAAATTAGTCCACTTAGTGAATTTTTAAAACTAATTAATTTGTAGACTCATCGATTTCTTTCAAAATCATTCGATGTATCGATTCTGTAAAACTAATAGATGCAGGGTGTACTTCTAAGCAGAATGTAGAATGGGATTGATTAATATAAAATTCACTAATGAAAATCCAAAAAAAGGCCATTAATGATCTTATCTTCTACACTTCTTTTGCCTGTTCTACACATTCCAAGCATTCTATGCGTTTCACTTGCATTTTACACTGTCTATTCAACACCATGATAGATGCACAGATTTTTTCAAAAATTAATCGATTTATAGAACTGATCGATTTATCGATTTTATTGGAAATATTCGATATATCGATTTTTTTGGATATTCGATGCATCGATTTTTAAAATTATTCGATACATTGGTTCTTTAAAATTGTACCTGAACAGATTTTTCTTCAAAATTAGTTGATTTACAGATATTCTTCGCATAAGAGCAAAGAGAATATTCGGTAATAATGTAACAGAAGTAGATAAATACGTAGGTTTACATTTAAAAGCGTTTGAGATGAGTAAATTATTTTCGAAATATTTGCAAATGAACTGAATGGATTTTATACGGTTTAATCTCCTTTTACTACCCACTTACGTATTTTAAATTATCTGGCCATTGAAAAATTTTGATAAAATTTAGGAATTTTTTATTCATCACGTGATCTAAGACAACAATTTCTGAAATTTTACAAACCTTGAACGATAACATCTCACACTAAAGTAAGTAGGTCAAAAATGTTGCGCGTATGCAAAACTGTTTTTAAAGTTATTTACGTATTGAAAAACAATTGAAAATTCGTCGAGGAATTATGGAAATAAACAGTAATGTGTGAAGTTTATTAATAAATATAATACCTAAACATCGCTTGTTCCTTCACGAACTTAAATGTTTTTCAAACCGAACTGAATTTCAATTCCCTCTCCCCTCCTTGAATGAACTTGAACGTAGTGAACTTGAACAGAACTCGTATAAACTCGAATTCTTTTCGTCCAAAGTTTTTCTCTTATCTTCCAACCAAGTTCTCTTTTTAAATTTTCTCTTCTTTAGCCGAATTACCTAATCTTTTAAACATGAAGGCACATATATTTATCCAAAGGACCTTCAATTACAACGCGTCCTTTCGAATATTACAAAACTATAAGGCTAAGAGACCTATTTAATTATGTATATGTTTAACATAGTTCATCTCAGTACTTGGAAGTCAAAGTTGCAAATGGCCTAAAAAAATGTTGACAACATTTTAAAAAGATGTACGTACATTATTATCAATAAAATGGAGTGGGAAAAAATATCCTTCGAGTTTTGTGAAATTTTAGTACAAGTATGTTGCTTACTTTGAATTAAAAAAAGCACTGATTAAAGTTTCAGTACAAACTGATTTTTTGGGAGGGGAGCTAGGAGTCCTCGAAGTGGTGCTATTTTTGAGAAAAAAATCACGCATACCTGTACATTGGTATATAATTAGAGTGACACTTATTCATCGAGGTGATATTCTTTTTTCAACTTTTTAATCATGTTTCTCTCAATAAATGTTCTTTCGTCCTTTAAATGAACCACTAAAAAATTTCAGCTACGAAAAATAATTTTAACCTGTTGTGACTTGAGTCCGAACTTTCTAGAGATATTTAAAAACTACGTTTTACAAAATAAATTTTTTTCGCTTAAAAAGGTTTATACATAATTATTTTCTGTGTCTTAAAAGTCTAGAAAAATTATTGGGCAATTTTTCCCGTAATAGTAATAATAAATAATTTTTTTTTGTATCGAAAAAATGATATAATATTGATATTGTTAGAAATATGTAATTGAAGAATTAGTAATTTGAGAACTGTATGTACCTATAATATCGGTCTAATTTTACCACCTTGGGACTTGAAAGACAATCTTTACCCCATATCACAATACACGTTTACTGGCCGAGCACCCAATTATTTACACTTTTTTATTGTTATCACTTGAGTGACTGACAAACTCCGTGACCAAACATCATTTAAATAATTTTTTTATAATGTATATAATAACTATCTTTTCTCAAAACTTATTGATTACAAAAAAATTCTTATAATACCGTGGTCACTTTGTTAGTCAATTGTGTCAGTAATAACAATAAGAAATGCAAGTAATTAAGTATTCGGTTTAGTCAGTAAATTAATATTTTGAGAATCCCTGAAAAATGAAAATGGGTTAGAAATTGTCTAACAAGTCTTATCATAAATTTTTAATTCGACAATCATAGGCGCAATAGGGGGGGAGGGGGAGGGTCAAGGACTAGAGCCCCCAAAATTCATTGAAATTTCAAAAATTAATTATTAATCGTATATCCATAAATTGCTCTTAAAAAATTTATTCGTTTCATCTTGATTTAGCCCCTCCCTCCTCTTTAAAAACTTCTGGTTGCGATAATGTCGACAATTATTTCTAAAAATGCATAGTAACAATTCAACATTTTCTCAAAAAAAAAAAATTACCCAATTTTAGACCTTTGAAGCCTAAAATATAACATCTGAATGAAGGAAAAAAATGTTTGTAGAAAAATTATGTTTTTCGAATTTTTGGAAAATTTAAAATTTTTAGAAACTATAGGATAAAGTCGATTTTCTCGAGTTGAAATTTTTTAGCGGTTCATTTGAAAGTGATGTCGAAAATCTGAAGTCAACAACAACATTTCTGGAATGCGACGAATCTCATTACCTACTAAATTCATTCGCATAGACAGATATGGTACCTGTAGAGAGTAGTTTCAAATTTAACAATACTATAATTACCATGATTCATTAAATTTGTTACTTTTCGATATCGTTACAAAGTTATTAAAATGAATACCTAACTTATATCATTGAAAAGAAGTAATTTGTCGTTGTAAAAATTTTGCCATTCTAGGTATATGCTTAGAATGTCCAAGTGATTTATCCGTTCATTCGATGTAAAAAAGTAGTTACGCTCGATACAGAACTCGAGTTTCAATTAACATACCATTTCGATACCAATCAAAGGAAAAATACCAACCAACGTAATTATCGTAATTTTCCAACAATTCATAGGAATTATACTCCCGCTGACTAATTACATGCCATACAGTGTACAGTGTACACCATTCAGCTCACGAATGTAATAAAATTATTAAGTTAATGTGCCCTTTTGAATTTCAAACGAAAAAATCTGCGCTTCGATGAAGTTCATTCGACAGTACAGAGTCATCTTTACAACTTTAGTAACCCCTTATAAACCCAGCTGATACAGGAATGTGGTACGGCAGTATTAAAAACGTTTAACAAAAGTAATTAATTACGCTTACCTTAGCTCGATCGCGATTGGATGTAAGTAATAAACCATCGTTCTCGATGTAATCTGGCACTTCTTTCCTATCTCTAAAATTAAAAACCATGGTATTTTCTTGTTGATTCCATGGTTTATTAAACCATAAAGTCGAAGGTTTATTAACATTGTTCGGCGAGTTATTGAAATTAACAGATTGTTCTGTCGAACACAACGAATGGTTTTCCGACGAATTATCTTTCTCCTTTTCGCAACTACTCTTTTCCGCCAGATCTAACGATTTCTTAGTATTTATGAAATTTTTCTCGATTTCTTGAGGCGTTAGAGTGGGCTGAGCGTTGTTCAGTTTGTTCGATACCAAGGGTCTAATAATGCCTACTTGTCTAACTGGTAACCCTTCGGATGGCTTCAATATATCGTGTTTGTGTTTATTTTCATTATCGTTTATCATCTGATTACGAACACCGGTTTCCTCCACTTCGTTCTCCGCCAAAGGACCATTTTTCACCGGCGAGTGATTCTCTATAACGAGTTTTTCCGGTGGCGATTTTTTGGCGCTGGTGATGATACCGGCGTTCAACTTTTCCACAACTGGGCTCACTATAGAACGCGATTTTTGAGAATTTTTCGTATTTATAGAAATTACATCGGGAATATTTTTATCGCCATTCAAGGAGATATCGAGCAAAGGCTGGGTATTGGATTCGGGAGATTTATTAGGTTGAAAATTAATTTTCAACACAGATACAGGCGACGAGGAACGCGCGTCGATATCTTCAGATTGGTTGGATTTGGTAGAGTAATTTTTTAAATTTAATTTTTTTTCTTCGCCAGAAAAACCATTCTGAACGATGCCATTGGGCTTATCGTCGTGCTCGGTTTTATTAACTTGGTTACTAACACCATTCGAATCGTTCTCGATGGTCGGCGGCTTTTTAGGAGGCAATTTCTTTAATTTAGTGTCCGCTGAGCTAATAACAGGCTTCGGATATAACACCGGTTTACCGCAAACTTGTTTTTTCGTTTCGATTTTAGGTTTGGAATTCGTTTCGGAAGATCGCGCTACGGAATTGAATTTAGAACCGTTCCAACTTTTGCAGTTGTTGGAGGATTTTTTTTGACAATTTTCGAAAATTTTCAACGTCTCTTTGACTACGTCCGGCGGTGGTAATTCTCGGTTTTCTAACGGAATACGTTTTTTACTGTCGTTTTTCGACTCGGAAATGGTGTTTTCGACGATAATTATATCTTCGTTCACGATAGAATCCAATGGTAATAAGGTTAAACCATTGTTATACGTTTTAACTGACGGCTTAAATTGATTCGTAACTTTGGTTTTGCTAACCACTATGGATTTAACGTTGGAAGATCCGTTTTGAGAGTCCTTCTTATCGTCGTGCAATGTTTCCATGGATCGCGCTCGTTTCAAATCGGCGCAGAAATTCAACGTTAAACACGCCTCGGATTCTTTAGTAGAATATTCGAGTTTATTGACGCAGCTGATAACGGAACTGATTTGATAGGATTTGTCGTTATTCATAATATCCTCGTCCAACAGATTATCCAAACTCGAAGCCTTTCTCATATTCGATAGCGAAGGTCGCACGCCTTTTTTCTGATTCTCTCGTAAAGTCATACTTAAATACTTGGTTTTCAATTTATTAACTATACCGGGCCCATATTGAAGTTCTTCGCTGGAATCGGACGAGTTATCCTCCTCGTTGTTGGTAGGTGGCGATAACGAGCGAATTTTAACTCGAGAATTAGGCGAAAATTTTTCAATCGCGAACCGAAACTTATCGTAACACTTTTCTTCATTCATTTCAATGACGTGTTTCACATAATTTTCGCGCACACACTCCGCTTTCGATACATTACTAACGCGAACTCGAGATCTAACGGTGCTATCGCGAACACCAACTTCGTTTAGAAGCTTCATGTTATCGACTGCAGGTACGAACAAACGTTCGGCTACACCGAACGATGCACGCTGCTGGAGGTGAAAGTCCGGTTGCCGGCTATGGTCCACTGCGCTCTCATTGGCTGTTATAATAACATCCCGTTGTTTACCAATGTGTCCGACTCCGAAGGTATTGTGTGTCATTGTTTGATACGAACCTGCTCTTGTTAAAGAAGCTCTTTTTCTTGTGATCAGCTCTTTTTTCCATTGTGGAATCAGACGTTCGGATGAAATGTTATCTCGTTGAAATAAAGTCATATTGGAATTTCGTTGGATAATTTCAATCGTTCATCGATATTTTATATTCGATATTTCTACATGTAATTTACGATATTTTATACGATATTTAAGCGTTAACGATTATGAGTTTTATTATGAAAAATAAATAAGAAACTAATGAAAGATAAGCGAAATTTGCAATCGATCACCCATAAGGATATAAACACAACCGTCAGCACTCACGCAAGTTATCGAATTATAATATATACTCATGATGTATTCGGTTTCGACACAATTGAGAAATGTATTATAAAATCAGTGCGACGAGCAAGCTTTTTTATTCGTCAATTTAAAAACATTATAACTCGTTTAATTTCATTTTTAATTTTTTTTTTACACCATTGTGGGAGCCCAAAATGGAGCAAATTTTTGTCAACGTTAGTTCAAATTTAAACTGGGATTCTGCTTTAAATTTGAAGTAGGATCTTCGCCAATTTAAATTCCTTTAAATTTTAGATTTAAGGCTATTCTATACTGCTCTACAAACAACAAATTTCAACCTAATGGTGAAAGTCACGTGACCGTTTTTTAATCAATCACGTTTCGAATTTTGAACCCTGACCCGCTCCCATCAGAATTTAGATTCACTTTATCTCTGTCAATTTTCAAATTTTTTTTATTTATTTTTTTTGTTGAGATGTTTTTAAATGAAAGACGAAGACGCATACGAGTCAAATTTTTAATTGATTGTTTCTAAATGAAGTTATAACACGCTCGAGATACATTGTTTGCACCCTTCCTAAATAAAAAACTAATCAATTTTTCAAAATTGTCTCAACAGTCACGTCTTCTTTAAACATTAATAAATAAAACAAAACGAACCCGAACAATTCAACTTCAATATTTGCGAAGATATAGTGCATCTGAATCACCCCTCAAATCGAGCTTTTCTGTTATCAGTTGTAAGCACGAGCGGATCGCCGTCCCGTTTGATATCCAATCAAAATCGTTGTTATTATAACACTATACCAAAGTTATATTCACAGAGATTGGTACTTCTGTTGAAAGAAGCGTAGCGAACATTATTTTGTCGTAGCGAACAAATGTCGTAGCGAATGAATGTCGGGGCATTGATAAAAATTTAAAATTAATATTTTTCATATAGCGAACGAATGACGTGGCGACCATATGTCGTAGCGAATAGTTGTCGACCCATTTCAAACGCTTGAATAATTAAATTTTCACATAGCGAATTAATGTCGTAGCGAACAAATGACGTGGCGAACATTTGTCGTAGCGAACGAATGACGTAGCGATCGATTGTCGGAGCTTTAATAAAACGTTCAAATTTATATTATTTTTTCTAGGGCTCTAGACATTCAAACTTCGTGATCCGAATCATGATTCGAATCACGTTTATTCGGATCATGCCCGACCCTGATCAAACTGAACAAATTTCGCTTGTTTGTCTTTGAAATTATTTAAATAACATGAATGATTTCATTCATTACCAGTTTTTCTCATTAAAAACAAAAATAAGATCGATCAACAAGTCTATGGCTTCGACCATATACTATGGACTGCTAATTCAAATGGTTGAAATTGAATCCAACAACAACAGTAGTTAGATGCGCTGACGCATGCGTAGTTTCAGTTTCCTTATCAACTTATACAGTTATGATCCACTGAAATAATTATTAATATACTTTCTTTAACGTAATTTTAATTATTGAGTAGTATTAATGAAATTAAATCAGTAGTTGATGTTGATTTAACGTTCTTATCATTAAAAATTGTCATTTTCATTCCTGAAATATCACTACGCATGCGCGAGCTCATCTATGATGTTGTTATTGTTTGCTTCACTTTTGTGTTCGTTTCTGTACGAACATTAGCAGTCCATAGCTTTGACTATATACTAGATGGACCGATCTAGCAACAAGCAAATGCCAACCCAAAAACGGTGATACATTACACAGATTTTCTCAGAACACTCGAGACGAAATTCAAAATGCGCATGCGCAAATTTATTTCCCGCCAATAGTGCGGCAAGGGGACATCGATAGTACTGCTTAAAATCAGAATAACATGAATGTGATAACGGACTTCAGGCATGCGCAGCATATGAAGTCGCAACGAGTGTTCCGACTCGGATGCATGTAATGTTTCACCGCAGTTTTCCTACACGTAACTCGGTCCATCTAGTATATAGTCAAAGGTCCATAGTATATGGTCGAAGGTCTATGGCGCCTCATTTCCAGGGTTGCTAAAAAACCGTTTTTTTTTGAAAAAAAACAAAAAACTGTTTTTTTTTGTTTTAAAACAGGTTTTCTGTTTTAAAACAAAAAACCTTCATGAAAAAAAAAACATGTTTAAAACGTTGTTTAAAACTAGTTTTAAACAGTTTTTTTCTCTCTTTCTCTCTCTTGAAGAAGAACCATTATTATTAATGTTTTACAAGTTTTAATTATTTCATTGAAGTTATTAGAAACACCTACTAACGAAAGGTCAAAATGATAAAGCATTATTAAAAATGAAAATTGAAAATTGGAAAATTGAAAATTTTGATTTTCTAGATGTTGCCTCCGCAGTGAGAAAATTCTTCGTCTCTAGCGTTCTAGTTCTGGTAAACTTATTCATATATCGTATTTCTTTGGTTAAATACCGGAAATTAAAAAAAAAAACACGAGGAGAATAAAAAACATGTTTAAAACAAAAAAAAACGTTTTAAACACATTTTAAACAAAATTTTGTTTAAAATTTTGTTTTGTTTTTTTTACACGTTTAAAACACGTTTAAAACACGTGTTTTAAACATTTTTGTTTAAAACGCTCAACCCTGCTCATTTCACTTAGAACATTGTTGCGTAATGCAGTCCAGTTTCTTCGGTACGACTTTTCATCGCTACGTCATTTGCTTTATGCGACAAAATTCTCCCACGTCATTTGGTCATAAGATATAGAGCAAACCTATAGGCTGTAAATAAAACTACAAAACAGGCAACGAACCTCGAACTACCTCGAACCTGGTCATCCAACCTAGGAGGAATGAATTCTTTGAAAAATAAAACTAAAGTGTTTCCTAATGTTTCTCATTCTCAGGTTTCTCTTTATCCAAGTTCTTTATTCCGTATTTTTTATTAGAAGTTTTTAAGGTTTTCAGAGTATATACTTTCATTTGCTTGTGATAATCTAATGTTTAATGTGTTTGCTGCTTCGTAAGAAATATATTCAAGATTTAACCACCATTGGTTAACCATATGTACATTTTTGTGAATCTAACTGAGTTGAGTTACTCATGTTCAGTTTAAGGGTATACTCGTAATACTGCTTCTAATCTACATCACATCTATGCATTCCCAACTCCTAGCCTCCGTCATCACGAATAAGTATGCAGTTTTAAATTTCTGTACGAAAATTGTTGCGTCTTTTCGCATTCGTCTAATGTGGTAACGTGGGAGCCTCTACAACAGATCGAGTTCAGCACTTTATTTAACATGATAAGCAATATGTTTATCACGATTCCGTATTGCCTTCAAATTTGTAACTGTGCGATTTCTTGATTACACACTCTGCTGAACTAACGAAGTAGCGACTTCCCTTTAAGTCACCAAAATGAGCCGTTACTTGCCATCTAACGCATCAAATAGTGAGAATAATTATGTGCCCGCCAGTAACTCATCCATGGCTAGTTACTCATCAACGCAACATGGAACACCTGGTTTTAGTTCTTACAATATCTATCACAACTACACTCAACCAATGCCTACAGTTCCTTCATATCCATGTAGTACAAATATGATGAACTACGAACACCTTTCCGGTAATTTCCAAATAAATGGTGCAGCTAATTGTATGTCTCTTGCTAGTCAATATGCATTTGAACAATCGGACTCGTTATTTTATAATTCCAATTCGCCGAATCTTCATAATTTCAACACTGCGTATCCATCTCTACAACAAGATTTGTGTACCACATCATTTGAAAGTGATCACACTAGACTTCCATCACCAGATAGCTTCATTAGAGAATGTAAAAGTGGTAAAAAGAGTGACGAAAGGTTATCGAAAGAAAAACTCATCGAAAAGAATTGGAAACATAGATCGCGCTCACCAAATCGTTCAAGATCTCCTTCCAGGAGGGAATCTAGACGACCATCGCGTAGTGTTGATAGTCATAGAGACAGTTCAAAGGAAAGATTTCACCAGAAGTCTAAATCGACGAGGAATATCTTCGATAGGAAACAAAGAAGTGATGAGTTTTTGAAGAAGTGGAGGTAAAACAGGATCAGATAATTTATTTTATTATGAAAATTCTTAGTTACTTCTTAAATCTTTTATCGCATTTTTATTAGATGGAATAATTGTAATAATGAAAAGGAATGGGAAGAGAAAATGGAGAAGCTTTCCACAATGGATCCCCAAGAAATTTTAAAATTAGAAGGGCAAAAATGGACGAGAACCACTCCAGCCGAACTTTACTACACGCCGTCATCAGGGTACAGTCGCAATGCTTCTTCATCTGATGAATGTCTTTTATGTATTTAATTTAGTAATTCTAATGTCTTCATTCTGCGGTAGAAACTTGTTACGACTTCACTGTATAAGATGTAGCATTAAAATTCAAAATCTTTACAGGAATCCAAAAGTTTTATGTGCTACAAAAAGATGTACTTCACTGACAGATAAATTTAGAGAATTACTTGTCACCAGAAGTGCGAGGATTAAAAGTACTAGACCAACTGTTGAATTACCTCCAAGGAAATTGAAACTGAGTCTTCTTAATTTAGAATGTGAGTTAAATTCAATTCAACTGTAATTATTGTATCGACCTTTTAATGATTGCATCAAAATGTAATCATAGCTGGAGATTCAGAATCCGATAAAAGTCATTCAGATGAGGAAGGTCATGAAAATGAAGCTATCGAAGAACTTAAAAGAAAACAGCAACATCCTGATAGATTACACCCTGAATTGTGGTATAATGAAAAGGGAGAAGTACGTATACATACTACTGTTATGTTACATAATAAGTTATTGTTTTGGTTTTTTTTTCGTATGCTCGTCTAAAATTGTAATTTTTTTTGTAGCTAAATGATGGTCCTTTATGTAGATGTAGTAGAAAAGCAAGAAAATTTGGAATAAGGCACAACATATATAATGGAGAAAATGCTTTACCAAGATGCGATTTAAATTCTAATAACGCCGATAAACTTTATCATTATCGAATTACCATTTCACCTCCAACTAATTTCTTGGTGGGCCTAATTTTCCTTTTTATCTCGATTGGTTAGATTTAATTATCGAGTTTTATACTTGAGTTATATCTTGCAGATTAACACTCCAACGATTATCAAATACGATGATCACGAATTCATCTTCGAAGGGTTTTCGTTGCTCTCACATTTTCCTCTGGAAAGTCTACCTGCTTGTAAAGTTATTAGATTCAATTTGAGTTACACGATTTTATATGTGGAAGAAAAAATTCCGGACAATTTTACCATTTTAGAATTGGATTTGTTTTGTAAGTTTATAAGGATGAAAGGTTTTAAATGTACAAATTAAAAGTTTTCAAGCTATCTCTATGTTACGCTTAAAAACTTCTGATATTTAATAAATACCCATAAACCAAAAACTTATAATTATGTGATTCAGGCCTTTTTTTGTCACTTCTTGTTTGGGAGCAGGCTAATTCTTAAATTTGTAAGTCCGCAATTTTTTGTACCCTCTTGGCTCTATGCTTTAAGAAAAAAATCGAAGTAACTTTTTTTGTGAAGTTACCAAAATTGATTTTTTTTTCTTCAAATTCATAATTTTTTTTTCAGTTTTATGGTAATTTTTCAATATTTTCAAATTTTCCTTTCCCGCGTGCCCCCGCAAAAAAAGTTCTGATGTACCTACTCTAGGTGAGGTCGAATCTTGATTATTTCGAAAAATGAAGGATTGAGATCGCTTTAATTGCTAAATTAGCTTAAAAGAACATCCTAAAAATTTCAGCCTTCTGACTCAATTTTTAGATTCTTCGCCAAATGTTTTCAAAAATTTGAATGTTTCTCAAGAAATTTCGAACAAATTAAAGGTTTAAAAGTAGTATTTCACCGTTCAAAGACTAGAAATCTAAGCCCTTTCAATTTTTTTGAAAATAAATTTAGTTTTCCAAAGACCAACAAAGTAATAATTCATCAGTCGTGTACACAATGAAAAATATGCTTGATTTTTGCTTTATCGGGCCTTCCAAAGTCTGAGGTAGTTAATGAAACTTCTTGATGTCATTTTGAACCAAAAATGTGATAATTTTGAAAAATTATGAAGCAAAATATTGTTTATAGGATTAATAACTTATCCATTTATTATTAATTTTTGAAACAAATAGCATTGACGCTTTTTTAAATTGAAAAATGGTTTAGACTTTCCTAAATTGGAAAGAAATTGACAACTTAAATTTTCTCAGGCATTTGGACTATTTGATTTTTCTGCTGAAAAAATTTTACACTGCCCAAAAATTATTTTTTGAAATATTCAATTGGGGTGTCTGAGAATGGAGTGGTGATCCAGAATTTTCAAGGCATCTTTTTAAGCCATTTAATAGCTATTCTAATCGCGTCCCTGTACTTTTCAAAAAAACGGAAATTCAACCAGTTGCATTATGAGGTGGAAAGAATTTTGTTTCTTTTTTCGAAATTCGATCTAGTATAGCGCTTGATGATTGCAAAGTGACCTCAAAAGTATTTCCAGAAAGTCCAGTCCTTCAAGTTCCCATTTATACTTACCATTATTGGTTAAGAGTGGGAAAATTTTATGATGTTGCAAAAATAAAAAATACGAGTAAGTTTTTTTTTTTTCAAAAAATGTTTGTAATTTTTACCTTTAATCTAAAGCGGAGAAAATAAATATTGATCAAGAAGTTTTAATCTCTTTTAGACATACTATCGAATTGATTTTAAAAACATTTTCATTTTAACAGTTTTCGATTTTGGAATACGAAAATACTTGAACTTAACTTATTTCGTTTCTCGAGTGTTTTTTTATTATTATTATTATTATTATTATTATTATTGTAAGAAAAAAAATTCATTCTTATTTCAGATCAGTATTTTTTCAAAGAGATACTGGAATTAGTGGACTTCGATTTGCATCCTCCTAATGTGCCGGATGAAGAAAAAAGTTGTCCGATTTTTCATTTCATGCCAAGATTTGTACGTGATTTACCAGGTAGATAGATTCTATGGCGGGTATTTGGGTTAGTCGAAATGTGAAATATTCTAGCGAAATTTTTGATCGTATAGATAACGGTCGTGAAATACTTTCAATGTGTCACGTATTGCGATATTTGATCGATAGCAGCGAGCCATTAATCAATGAAAAAGACTTATCCAATATTCAAAAAATCCACGTCGAAGATTGGCAAGAAACTGTAAAAGACTTGAAAGGTAAAACGAACGAAATTGCCGTTAATTGCGAAAACAAACGGATTAACGAATTTCAATTATTTTATCGTAGGTTCTATAGTTACTAAACCGTCCATGAAACCATGCTCAATAAGAATAGATCAATTGGATAGAGATATTTCTAGTCATCCGGATAATTTATATCCAGACATAATTCATTTCGGCATTCGTCCTCCTCAACTAAGTTACGCTGGCAGTAAAAAGTAAATGGTGTGATTTAGCAGTTATGTTCTTAACGATATCACGTAACGCGAATTCCTTCACTCAGGTATCAGCGTTTATGGCGTACCTACGTTAAATTTCGGCATTTGCTGGCCAATATGCCGAAGCCTTCGATGGAAGATAAGTTGAAGTTACACAACAAAGAAATGGAATTACAGAAAATGCGTTGCGAGAGTAAATTTAAACGCGGAGTTACCGTCGTACTTTCCAGTGAAGGATTTTATAAAACTGGAATCATGTGTGATATCGTCCAGCACGCTATGCTGATACCAGTTCTAGTCTGTCATTTGAGATTCCACCGTTCGTTAGATTGTTTGGAGAAGAAAATAGGGTATAAATTTAATAATCGATATTTATTGCAACTCGCTCTCACTCATCCTTCCTACAGGTATGGATATATTTGGTTTTTTATTATATTACTGGTAGACGGCAATGCGAATTTAGTATGATATTTTTTCGATTCATTGTAGAGAAAACTTCGGTACTAATCCAGATCACGTTAGAAATATCCTTACCAATTGTGGTATAAGGCAACCAGAATATGGCGATCGAAGGATCCATTACTTAAATACTAGAAAAAGAGGTTCGATTATTTTCAACATCATGAGTAAACAATAAAAATGATTCGATTATATTATTATTATTTTTTTTTTTAATTTTAGGAATTAATACTTTAATCAACATAATGTCGAGATTTGGAAATAGTTCAGAAAAGCAATCTAGTATTATGCACAACGAAAGACTGGAATTTTTAGGAGATGCCGTTATAGAATTTATAACTTCCATTCATCTTTTTCATCTTTTCCCAGAAATCGAAGAAGGAGGCTTGGCTACTTACAGAGCTGCAATTGTTCAAAATCAACATTTAACTATTATGGCGCAGGTGTGAATTATCAACTACTCGAAACGTATCAAAGTGCCAGTTACTGTCACTATTATTATGTAATTTGTAATCTTTCAGGAATTGGAATTACATCAATACATGCTGTTTGCTCATGGCTCCGATTTATGCCATGATTTGGAACTGAGACATGCTATGGCTAATTGCTTTGAAGCGCTGTTAGGTGCTTTATACTTGGATGGTGGTATCGAGGTAAATTTAAACAATACATGTTACGTATATTTATATTTCTATACAATAAATGAACAAAAACTGTAAACACTAAACAGTCATACCGCATTGCCAGAGTAGAGTTCTTAGTGGGGGTACTTTTGGACTTGCGGATGATGCTGTCGATCTTCTACACCGATTTCCATTACCGAGATTGCAATCTGGTTCCCATCCCTTCTAGCAACATTTGTGTGGATGGATTGGAGATATACCATATTCTTTGTCCCTAGTAACATAAATAGTTCAGAATTTCTTCCCCTTCAAAAATACCATTTTTCAGGTTATTCAGATTTTAAAAGTATAGAAAAGCGTGGAAAGGGTCCCAAAAAATTCTTGAATAAATGCAACCATACCTCGAAAGATTGAGGTATCAATTTTTGCTGAGGCTCAGTGATAACTCCTGATACAAAAACTCATTTTTCAAATTATATTGAACATTGAGGAGGTACATTTTCTGCATCCAAAAATTTAGTTTTCCATTTTTTATCAAACAAGTCTGACGGTGAAGTAGTGAACATTAAAACAAATTTCTGAAATTTTACAATTATTTCTTTCAACTTACAAATTATTTAGAAAAAAAAATATATATATATTTTTTTTTTTTGTTAAGAGTGCCTCAACCTCTTTCCCGGTATCTCGATGGGCCAGTCTGCTCCTGAAATATACCTTTAATACGTATAATATTTTAAAATACCTCAGTATTTGAATTATAGCACAACTCTTTGCTCTCACATCATTATGCATTTTTAAGTTAATGTAAATGTCTCATTAATTGAACTCCACAAAATATTTGTATGCTTTGAAGAAACCAACATTATTCAGATTCACGCAGGAAGTGATGGTTATGATGTAGATGAAAAGTAATAACTTTTAGCGGAAAAATAATTTCGAACGAGACAAACAATTATTTTCTCTCTCGTACTGCAAAAAAAAATTAAGTTATACGTGGATGAAATTTGCGGACAGTGTAGGATATAGGATTTTATGTGGACCAGATTTTGTACAGGACCACTGAAAAGTTGAAAATTATAAATTAAAAAAAATATATATATCTTTCAATTTTTCATTAAAAATTAGATTTTATATAACAAATCGCATATGTGTAAGTAACAGTTATAGAAAAATTGAGAAAGGATTAATTTAAAATCAAAATACCACTTTTCTCGCTTTTTTTTGTTCACCAACTCTTGCATTGAGACAAAATTTGAATTATGTCAGTTTTGAAAAGGATGTATGTATGTTTTAGGTCAATTAATTCCTTAATGTTTTGAGCATGAATATCTAATTATTAGATATCACTTGAGAACTTAAATACTCATTCTCAAATCATTGTAATGAGATCTAGTTTCGGTTTATATCACTGTGGCATTCATCGTGTGATGTAAGGAGCAAGTTAGATATTTCCCCTGTGACTACAAATCGCACATCTAATGCAACGGTGATGTAACTCAAAAACCAATTTGTTCGAATTGGACATCTTTAAAGAGCAATTTTAGAGGCAGTTTTCAAGTTTCAAATGATATGATATTGCGTATAAATTCTCATACATTTGAAAGAGATTCCGAAATCGCTCTCTGAAAATGGTCAACTCGAAAAAATTGTTTTTTGAGTTATGTCACTGCTGCATTCGATGTACGAAATGGTCTGAAAGGAAAAGTATTAAGCCTCCCCCTCCTCCTCGTTCTCCTCGCCGAACCCTGCTTACCAAATCAGGCAGGCTGTAATAGCTATAGCTTTTATTAAAAACTCGACTAAAAATTATCTAACATTTCTCGTTACATATTATTTTGTTTAGGTCGCCGATAGAGTGTTTTCGGAAACGTATTTTGCCAAACAAAGCCATCTGTTGAATTTATGGCTGAATTATCCACCTCATCCTATACAAGAACAGGAACCAGATGGAGACCGCAAATGGATTTCAACTTTTCCTCTTCTGCAGGTAGAAGTTACCAAGAAGCTGAAAAAGCTCATTTAAGAATTTACTTTTTGAAGGTGTTATTCATGAATGTTTGTGTGTTTTAGAAATTGACCGAATTCGAAGATGCGATCGGCGTGAAATTCAAACATATAAGATTATTAGCCAGAGCGTTCACCGATCGTAGTATCGGCTTCACTAATCTCACCTTGTAATGATATTTAATTGTTGAGCTGCAATTTTGTGCATTTTGAAACTATATGTTACATTCGAATGTTTCCATTACAGAGGTTCAAATCAGCGGCTGGAGTTCTTAGGCGATACTATATTACAATTAATTTGCTCATTATATTTATACAAACATTTTCCCGACCATCACGAAGGTCATCTTTCGGTAAGCAAGTATAATATGAGTTACTTTTCAGAGTAAATAAGGGTAATTGGCGCAAAGAAACTATAGACGTATTTGTGTTGAAGAGGGTTGCATATGGATGGTGGTGATAGACCATACAGATATTGGAAGAGATTGGAACTTGATTAGATTTAATTTTAGGATTAATTTCAGTGGTGCCTAATTTATATGATCGTATTTACGTTTATAAAACGCCTCCTTTATAATTGGCCATTTTGGCTGTGAAGGGGGCACATAATATCTTATTTGAATTTATCTTTCATCTGTGATTACATCATTGTTTTTTCTTAGCTCCTTCGAAGTTCCTTAGTTAATAATAAAACGCAGGCGGTGGTATGTGATGATTTGGGTATGTCCGCGTATGCTGTATACGCAAATCCCAAGGATCTTTTAAAGGTGAAGGATAGAGCTGATTTGTTGGAAGCTTTTCTCGGTGCTTTGTATATCGATAAGGTAAGCAAGTATAATACGTAAAGTGTAGTTTTAATTACCATTTCAATTACCTTATATGGCGTATTCAGGGAATGAAGTATTGTGAAGAATTTTGTAATGTTTGCTTCTTTCCTCGTCTGCAATATTTTATCATGCGGCAAGACTGGAACGATCCCAAATCTAAATTGCAACAATGTTGTTTGACTTTACGTAGTATGGAAGGAAGGGAACCAGACATTCCTGTTTATAAGTACGTTGAATTCATAACACTACGAATTTGCATTCGTTTATACCATTTGAAGTATTCCCAAGTGTGATTTTTGAACCGAATAATTGCAATGAAATTATCGATGATAGGGTTATCGAATGTAAAGGGCCAACGAATGGTAGAACGTATACAGTGGCTGTGTATTTCAAAGGGCAGCGATTGGCTGCGGCGCATGGACATAATATTCAGCAAGCTGAAATGAATGCGGCTAGTAAAGCTTTAGAGAACTCGAAAGGTAAAGTTAATTATTTTGTATTGATATTGCATGGATTTTTAAATTTTAATTCGCTATGTATCTGTGAAAATATATTTTAACGTGTTTTCGTTCATTTTGATTATGTAATTTTTTTATCGCTTAAAATATGTTATTTTTTCAGAACCAAGTATTTATTGAGAGTATATTTACTCTCGTAATAATTACGTGAATATTTCTCAACCGATTGATATTAATGCATAAAATTTGCATATTACTTTTATACATGTTCAAAATTTTTTCATTTTCACCATTAGCGTTGAAGTTTTATCTAATTTTTTTCAGCTCATTTGAATACTATAATTTAACTTGATGTTTGTACTTTTCAAACGATGACATGTTGCGTTATATTTTAACCGACGTACGTTGCTGTGTATTTTAACTATCTTATTACGAGTGAAAATAACGTTATACACCCATATTACGGATTATTCTTGTAGTATGAATTTCGCAACTATTAAATTTATCATCTACATGTATCAAAGTTGGCGAAAAGTACATCAAGCAAGGATATATCGTAAAACAGTCATCATTATTATTGGTGTTCTGATACATATATTCTAAATTGATGTACAGGTTTATTATCACGTAGAACATCGCTCATACTCGTTTAGCCATTTAGAATGTATTGCCCGATTATGGTTGCGGTGTTAACGATATTAAATAACACCACATCTATAGTTGGGTGATATGTTCAGAAATTTCTTCTACGCTGTTTACGTTATTCAAGAACCTGAGAGTACTGCGGAACTAGATTTAAATTTATCATTTAGCTTATAAATTTACTTCAACGTGTAATTATTATTTTTCTAATTGACTATATGTTCTTAGCTTTCTTTTTTCTATTTTTGACGTATAAAATTTTAGGTCGAATAATTTTGTGCGGTGAATGGAAAAAATTTTTACTATTCATATTTGTACACGTAATTTTTGTTTGTTGGGTAACATTGAATTTCATAATGAACGAAATTGGGAATTTAGGGGTTTTTTTGGATTGTGGAGGGATTATGTGAAGAACTTTTTGCTTAAAATTTCAACAAAATTATGAGATGTTCGCTCGATAAAATCATAAACAATGAGAGATATTGTCGAGGTAATGAATAATTATATTAGGTTTATCGAATGAATTTAGTTGAGAATATTGAGTTGATATGTTATGAATCATTATTAAGTATTTGCGTTGTGTTATTTTTGTCTGCTATTCATGGAGCTATATAATATTTATTAGATTTGTGAGATTAGTATTTTGTTTTTATTTTCTATATTTTTTTTTTCTTTTTAGATTTATTCCCACATTTAGAGTTTCAAAAAAGAGCTATTTACAAAAGTATCAAAGCGAACAAAAGGGATGCCAAATCGCCTCCGCCAGAGATTTCAAGATCCAAGAAATATCATAGACGGTTGTAAATTGTAGAAATGTCCAATTTAGCAACCGTTTTGTCTACGATATTCACCAAACAAACTGAAATGAGTTCTTACGTAATATTGACGAAAATCGATTTAATATCGATGCTTATTGTAAATGGTAGTATTGCAATGTATTATATTTATCGAAATAAAAAAGCAGCGTTTTACCTAATTTTAATGAAAGATGATTTTTGGCAACTATTACTTTCGAGATTACAGCAAGTACTGAGCCAAACTTACATTTTTTAAATTGTGATTTGTTAAGGTGCTTGTAAATGATTAAATTGTAATAATGAACGCATCCTTTGACATCTTATCGTAAAATTTTTTCGTTATAAAAAAATATTATTTTGTTCAACTAACTGTTTTTATTTCTCTACTTATATTTTTTCCGGTTTAAATGCATCGTCTAAAACACGTGAAATATGAGTTAGATAGTTACGAGGCTGTTATATTTTTTTCTACTCGTTAATCTTTGATTTTTTTTTTTTTGTATAAAAATTGTAGAGTTCTATTTGAGCTCGTAAAGTTTTGTTTACAAGTACAGAAATACATGTTGGAAAATATTTACTTCAACTTTCCTATTTCAAATGGTGTTCAATTTGTATTACAAAATGCAATCATAGATTCATTGCTACGGAAGTAAAAATGAAATTTTATTAAATTGTTACATGTTGAAATAATGAGCGAAATCATTAACTTCTGCTAAGTTCATTGCATTAAACAATTGTTTTATAAGAATATTGGCGATAATTTTCGTGCTTAAAATAATTAAAAAATATAAATCATAATTGGTTGAGACACACTACCGTAAGCAAAACTTACTAATGTAGCTAAAATAACTACGTCAGGATTTTCGTTTTGAAAAAAGGTAATTTTCAAAAAATTCAATTAATAGGCAGGGGAACTTCGATTTTGCTGTACTTTCATCTACAACATACAATTCATCTTCATCTTTCCACGCTGTTAAGTACATTCGTTGATTGAATGAGCCGGTAATGCCTATTATTTTTTCGGCGACGTTTTCATGATTTATTGCCACTCTGTTGGGAATAACGAGAGCATTATTCACATCTAGCAAACTTGAAGATTCTGTCTCGATTATTAGTTTTTCATAAGAATCCAACAAAATTTCAGGGGCTATCAGCCTTATGACAAATGCGTAAAAATACTGTTCGCCTGGAATTTTTTTCCATCTAACCAAAAATTTCATTTTATTACAATAACTTTTTATTTTTACCAGTTCTGGTTCAAATTTCTGTTTGGATTCAAATTCAGCCGCTTCAAATAATACTATCAAGTCGTAGCAGTTTTTGCAGTCATCTTCTTTCAGCCACAAATCTTCTTCGGGGCTAGAGTCCTTAAATCTGATCTTATATTCTTCTTCATCATTTTTCAAACGTTTATCTATGATCCTTTCTACTTCCTGAAAGTTGGCGTTTTGGTCACTATGATCACAAATAGATTGCATTTTACCTACCAAAAAAGAAATTAAAAACACTTTTCAGTTATGATAAAAAGTATAATGGAAATTCAGAAGCGTTATCATTTGCGACAAACAACGACAAGAATGCTCAAGAAATGCGCTTCTTATCATTGCAACGAAATAGCGTGTACTCATGACGGGAATATTTTCTGGTTACAACTTGGGTTCAAAATATAACGTAATGATCAAATACATGAACGTTATTTAATCAAGTAGGAATATATGTCTTAAGACTTGTACATTAGCTAGGTTGACACTTGAAAAAGTATTTAAATTTTTGGAGTACTTATATACATATTAATCTCTTCTTCATAATTATAAATTGGTCAATTTCGTAAGAAAAAATAGGTATTTCAGAAAAATGATAAAATTTAAAAAAGTAAGTGGTATTTAAGACTCGATTTTGTATTTAGATGCCTATTTTCATGGGTTGCGGAAATTTGAAGAATAAAAAAACTACAAAAAGAAATATTATTGAAAACAATTGGATATAGGCATCTTAATCTTCCTACTTAGTTTAAGCTAGCATAGTTTTAAAAAATTCGAATTTATTTTGCTATCAGAATGCTTGAAAATTGATTTTATAAATCAATATCTATCGATGGAATGCTTTTTTTTCAGCTAGCGTAGGTATTATTTTAGGTACGTCTACATAATTATCTCGTATCCTTTATCCTCTGCACATAATTTTACTCATTTTGTATATTCCAGAAAGGCTTAGAAATATTAGATTCGAAAATCATTATAGACGTTAGGCCTACACATCTAAAACTTCTTTTTTTTTTACATCCTCTGTATGTTACTATACCTTATAAGCAAGATTATCTTAAATTTTTCTTCATAAATACCTACCAATCAATTTTCCTCATCAAAATCTTAAATAATTCTCTTATTTAAAATTTTGTTTTAATAGCGAGTATCTCGTTCTCATATCTTGCAATTGCAAATTCGTTATAATAAATAACCGTAATAACTGCAGCGATTGAGAAGAAAGGAGGCGAAGGACAAATGACGAAGGAGAAAGATGCGAAAGAGAATCTTGTTCTTGTATCCTTGCCGTTTGATTTCGTATTCATTCATTGGGTAGCTACAGAAACGTCACTCGTTGGTTACGCTTTGGTAGTGGTGTATTATCATTGTATTTGGCGATAGTAGTGGAGTACTGTGTCGCTGTGCTAACCAACACATACGCACGTTTACATCTTTGTTTATTTATAACACAGTGCAGAGAGACATTTTTATTTCGAATAATTCGTGTTGGTATTAATTATGACCAATGCCCGTTTAAGTCATCGAAGTTGTGATAAATATCAAAATATGTGATAATTATGTTATATTCGATCTTTATACGTTGTTTCGAATTGATATTGATTTAGTAATTATACTAATTTTGATCGTAGCCTCGAGGTCCATGGTCGTAATTATTCGTATTTCAAGCTATTAAAGTTTATTTTTATTTATTTACTTCGAGGTAAAAAACGTGAGTATCTGTTTCTTAGTAAGTTTTATTTCCTATGTATAGCTCATTTCTGGTGTTACTGCATATGCTTATATTTACCTACGATTCTCGAGGTAAACATACTTCTGTGATTAGTGAATGTGTGTTTTTTTTTCAAACATTTCGTATACTCTTTTGAATCTCTTATGCCGTTCGACTCATATTATGATGACCCTTGATTTTAGAGCTCTTACCATGGCTGATCATTTTTGCCTAAGATGGAACAATTATCAAAGCAATATGGTATCGGAATTGGACAGCTTGAGATCCGACGAAGACCTAGTGGACGTTACGTTAAGCTGTGAAGGCCATCTACTTAAAGCACATAAAGTTATACTTTCTGCATGCAGTTCCTATTTCAGAAATGTATTCAAAGTAAATACTGATTTTTCATATTTTATAATTTCATTTCTATCGAATATCTTGACGATAAGTTTGATATGGCCATATAGGGTAGGCGATGTCGAATGGTGCGAAATCGCGGGAGAGATTGTACGTTATTATTTATAATCGTTAAATTCACGACTGAATTTTTTTTCTAGGATAATCCTTGTAAACATCCGGTTGTGATATTGAAAGACGTTAATCACGAAGATGTCGAAGCATTATTAAGTTTTGTCTATCAAGGAGTGGTTTACATATCGGAAAAAAAATTAGCATCGTTTTTACAAACTGCCGAATTATTACAAATCAGAGGTCTAACAGGAGCTGCAACTACCATGAAAGAAGCAACATTCGATGACTCTACGGTAACAGCTATTTGTGTATATTGGTAAAAAATTAAGAGATTCGGAAAATACAGCTATTAATTCCCTTCGGTGGTTATGTTTCAGAAACCAAACAAAACCAGTGATAAGAGTAGCGTTCCACCACCACCACAATTATTGACAGCTAATTTGATAAATACGTGGAAACAACAAAACGCTTTACAAACGTCATGTTCGTCTTCGAAATTATCAATAAGTAATCCTTCAAGTCCATCTTTACCTTCGACTAAACGTAAAAAATGTAATCCTAATAGGGTATTGCAAAAGGAAAATTTCGACTGTAACGATACCAATAGCAATTTGGTAATGAAGGTTCATTTTATGATATGAATCGTGTTATTATTAACGGTTCGTGAATCTTATACTATGAATTTAATTGTAGGATTGCTCAGAAACAGATAGTGATATGGCACCAGTGAAAACCGAAGTTGTAGATACTGAGATGTCTACAGACGAGTATAAATATTTAGATGATATTTCACGGGAAGAAAATAGTCACGATGAAAATTCTACATTTTTCGATAACGCCGAATCTGACGAAACGGAAGAAGAGAACGGCGACATGAATAAATCTAGAACATTAAATACCAATCCCGATAAAATCACTGGTAATTTACATTTTTTCCAACCTGAAAACTATTAACTGTATATTTTGAGCCAAGAAAAATCTAATGTTACTAGTGCTTATGTTATTTTCTCACTTAGGTCTTTCGAATTCGACCAACTCGAATATTTTTAACATGATTGCTAATTACCCAGCCTCCCAGTCGACGTCAGATCAAAATTCTTCCATGTCTGGTGAGTAAAGATGGTTTAATGCGGCGATTATTTGTGTGATGTATTGCGTTGATTTATTAATATGCGTCGTATTTTTCCTTTCTTGAACTTTCTCTTGGCCTTTTTTTTTAATTGTGTATGTATTCGAATCTCCGCTAATTCGCATGATTTTTGGTTTGTTTTTTTACGCCTTTACTGTATAGTAGCATCGCGATTTATTAATTAGTCGAATTTGCTGAATTAACAGTTGAAAATTGTATCGTTGTTACAGTCTTCTCATAGACTCGATAGCAGATTGGTTTTGAATGATGTATTAAGCCTATATTCTACGAGCAATTTCACGATATAGTTGTTTAATTTTATAAATAATAGGGCTGCAAAGACTTGTGTCGAAATTTCCATTATTAATTTATAATATTGGTAAATTCGCAAAAAGTTTGAATTCATTTTGTTATGTGAGTACGTGCATTCGTGGGCTTAAGAGCCGATTAATGGTTGGACTAGCCATATGTACGCAATTTTTATTTATATTTTTATTATCTGTTATGTTGGTAATGGATTACTATCTTGTCTATTCACTATTGTATCCTTATTTTCTATTTAAATTATTAATTTTTAAACGTAAAATGTTGAATAATTAGATCATGTGATGAATTATATCATAAGTAGAGGTATAATTAAGTCAGTGATCACAGTTGTGAATTAGGTAGATACACAGCATCGTGAGTACCTACGTATTTTCTTTTATTTCTCTCTCGCTAGGGAATGCTTCATTCATATCAATTAATTTGATTTTTGTTGATTTACATCGTTAAAAGTCCACAATTTGAAGAAAAAAAATGTGCAGTTTAAACGTTTCGTACATGTTTGATTTTATGCGTGAAAATTATAACGATTTTTGGTAGTTTTATTTCAAAAAAAAAAACAGCTATGCCGCATTACTGTAACTGAGTTTATTGGAGATTGTTTACATTTGCATGTAATATTGCCAAGTAAACTTTTCAAGCTCACAAGCTATATCCATTACAGAGTCAACACCCCCTCCCCTCTTATCAATACCAAAAACACTCAAACAATTTAATTTGAAGTACTCGTAGGTACGTAGTACTTACTTTTTGTCCAGAAGAATGACAAAAGTTCGTGTTTTTCAAATTTTAGCCATCCGCCATTTTGAATCCATTTTTCATCGATTTTAACCCTAATTCAAGGGGTCCAGGTTTCTCTATTTACAAAATTTGACCGTTCTAGGTAAATTTGGTAAAGAGATATGCAAGATTTATAAAACTTATTATGTAATTTCTCTCCAAAACCTGTTCGTTGCTTGAAGTACCCTTTATACTCACTTAAAGAGGCTAAAAATGGAATATGTTAATGAGTTAAGGCTCAATTTATCATCCAACACTATAATTAAAAATTTTCGACTTTTCGTTCATCCCAACCACATTTTGAGGACATTTCTCTCCTCTTCCCCTCTAAAATCATGTGTGAAGCTAAGTTTGGTATATAACTTACTTCTCATTACTAGAAATCATATGAGTCTGCATTTTTATCCAGTATGAGTCATTGAAGCCTACTCAAGCTTTTCTCAAGTTTTAGACACTCGCCATTTTGAATTGATTTTTGATCAATTGCGACCATAATTCAAGCGGTCATATTCTGTTTCCGAACTAACTCCACTTGCAAAGTTTGACCCATCTAGGTCAATTTGCGGTGAGATATAAGTGATATTTTTGGAATTTCTTACCATGATTCTCCTCCCCCCCCTCCCCTCATATCAACTTAAGAAGCCAAAAGTTAAATATTTCAGTTAATTTGGCTTAGTTTATCACCTTACGTCATGCGACTTTTCATTCACCTCCCCACATTTTGAAGACAATAACCCTCCCTCCAAAATCACGTGTGAACTTGAAATTAGCATACAGCATGCTTTTCATTACTAGTAATCACACTAGTCCACATTTATGACATCTGAGCACTTTTGATGCTCTTCGAGTTTTCTTCAAATTTTGGACATCCACTATTTTGAATCCATTTTGATCTAAATTTAACGAGTCATATTGTAGTCCCCAAGTATCTCCATATACGAAGTTTGGCCTTTCCAAGTAGATTTGGTGAAGATACTCGTGTGTGAAAGATTGAAGAAGTATTATAAGTCAAAATTTTCTCAGAAAGCAGTTTTTTGCTCTAATTCCTCTACAGATGTGGTTGGCTGAAAATTAAATATGTTGGCGATCGTGACTAACTCTGGTACATGAAATCAAAAACGAAAATTTCCAGTTATTTTCCTTCTCTCCCACCTCTTTTAAAATTTGAATAAACCGTCATTTTGTGGTAAATAAAAAAATTTAAAAAAATGTCGTAGTATCTCATCAAACTTTAATTGTATATTTTTCATTGAAACTATGAATCATTGAATTTCAAATATGACTCAAAATTCTGTCGAAATCATTCATTTTTCTGGTAATGAAAAAAATGTTTTATTTTATTGGATAAAATAATTTTTTAAATTTATTTGAAGGGAAAAGGGAAGAATTACTTTATATTGTATCAGCGAAAAAGACATGGCAAAATAATGAAATTCTGTCTTACCTCAATATTGTATTCGACTTATTTGTATTATTAATCGATGAAAACATTATAATAAAAGCATGGTGGTCTAATGTTTATTTATTAATTATTATATTAGATAAAATAGGTAGGCACGGTTGTGTAAAATTACGATTATTCTTTCAAGGAGTATTATCGATGAACATTTTATTCATTATATTTACGGTTATCTGTTCTGTCTTCTACTTGCTGTTCACGCTTTTGTCAAAATGACGTCACTTCGAAAATGATATTTTTAAGTATAAATATCGGCTTAATATACTGGGAATCGGTGGTAGCGAGCATCTTTGGAACGTGTTATGCATGGAACGATGGTACAAGTGCACTTTACAACTTCATGGAAGTATTCGTCGGCATGCGATAAAACGACCACCTCTAGTATGATTGTTATATTGGTCGACGTATACTCGATGAGCGATTTACGTACTCGACGAGCATGTGGTGGTTCGAATGAGCATTATGTTGAAACGCTTTTGCGGCGTGAAACTCCAGCGTACATATCGTAATGCAATAATAATTTAGCTGCTGTAGTAAATAGCTGAATTTACGTTAATGTGGTGGTTGCAGAATCCAAGTGGAAATGTATGTTACCTCAAGAATGTAAAATTTGCCATAAAACGTTTTCGAACGCCGGAAATTTACGCCAACACGTGACAAACGTTCATACACCCGGCGAACCGGTTCGATGTGAATTGTGTTCGAAGGAGTTTAAAAATAAGGAATATTTAAGGAAGCATAAAGTCATCATACATAAAGCTCCTTTGCGTAAGCAGAAAATCATTTCTCCAGCTTTCTCGTTGCCGCTCAATCGAACCATATCGCCGTGGAATTGCTGGCCGAGTTACCAGCAGTAAATGTTGAGACGGATTCACGTTAGGGTGATCATAGTACGATTTTATATACTCAGTGTATCGACAATTCTACGTAATTATTTGTTCCTATTATTTTCCTTTATTTTTAAGGTTTTTTTCACCCACTACCGTGTGTGTATTTTGTAGTAATTTATTTTCATTTTAGTAATGATCGATTGTAGTTCTTGAAGAATTTTGAATTATATGGGGTCTCCCATGAAATATCTGTCACACTTTGAGCCTAGACAATATTCGCGGAGATGAAATAATTGCTATGCGTTTTGATTAAAAACTCGACTAAAAAATATCGTAAGGATTTGTCTGCATCGAACGAGCTATGATGAGTTGTATTTTTTATACACCGCTTTTCATCCAAATATGAGTTCTTTCTTATCATATTTAGAGCAGCTGGTGTGATACTTATTGGTAATAGTCTAGCTATGCAGCTAGCTGAAGCAGTTCAGATATGAAAATTTGAAATAATTTTTTCACCTTATTAATGACCTACGTTAAGAATTCGCATTAAGTCTCCCAACACAGATGTGAATAATTATGCTGTTGTATCAAAATGTAATGTAATTTTACTGAAAAAAAAAATCGTGATATCTACTCCGTTGCCCATCACGTACTGTGGGGAATCGCCCCTGAATAAAAAAAAAGTAAAAAATGTTCTTTTCTTTTATTTTGGAATATATCTTCAAGTCTCATTAAAAAAAAATCTAGGGAAGTAGTAATTTTTTCAATAAAATTATATTTCACTTTTTTTAAAGTATGAAATAATCGTAAAACAGAGTTTTAACGTTGTGTACTGCGACTAAGGCTAAAGGTGTATCAAGAAGGGTTTAAATCAGTTTGGATCTTAGGCCTGTATTAGCAAGAAAGTTGATTAGGTTTTGAATTTTTTGATAATTGTCGAAAAGAAGTATTTTAGGGCGTTCGAAGAATTCTTTCTTTTTTTCTTTTTTTTTTCCCCCTTTCTGCGCCATGTACAGCTCAGGGTTAGTTCGTTATTTGAGGCATATAAATTATACGATTAATTGATTTGAAACGCTTGAAAACAAGAAAATTTTCATTTTCACATAAATTGAAAAAGACATTCTAAATTTTAATGAAATTGACGGTTTATTTATTTATTTTTGGAAGAACGTAATTTTACTTTTAAACTCCCTAATTATTATTATTTTTTTTGATGTCAATTTTTGATCTCTGAACCAAAAAAATTCAAATCGTCAAAAACTCGTTTGTTTTGAAAATTTTAATCAAAAATTACATTTCTTCGTTTTTCATTTTTTCATATCACTATAGCAAAAAGTGGCAAAAAAATTTGTGGTTTTTTAATAATATATTTTTGTAAGCTTATACATTAGTTTTCACTTGCTAGAGTAGGTCAGACTTTTCCTTTGACAGTAGATTTTAATGAAAGCAAATTTTGACGTACTTAAATTCCTAGTAAGTACTTGGTTTTTTACAAATTAAAAAAATTATCATCATATAGTATAAGTTTGAAATTTTGAAAAAATGTTGTTTTTCTTATGTAAAAAGAATTGTTTGCATAAAGGGAAAGGATAAAACCCTCCACCAAGAAGGATTTCTAATTACGCTTGAGTAATTTGAATGATTTGCAAAAAGTTTAAAAACATATATCTATAGTATATTTATTCATCATAGCTCCTTCAATTCACCATGTAGAAAACTTTTCATAACATTTTTAGCTCACCTCAACGACTACTACCTGGCGATTCAGTGTAAGAAACGCTTTCGTTTATTTAGTTTTGAGGAAGTCCTGAGTAGAATCGTTTGCTCAATTGTTTTATTTTTAATAAAAATTTTATTCGTTCTAAAAACCTATACATAATATAAATTTCACGATTTTGACTTCCTAATTATTGTTGATTTTTTATTAAATGATGGATTAATGAATTAAAACTATCCTTAATTTAGTTTTCATCGCGAGTTTTCTAATTATATTTCTTATTTATAATTTGGAAGTGAAAGAAATAGAAAAAGAAAATACAAATTTTTTAAAGATTTGTAAAAATTCAGCGTCATTATAATTAGGCAACAATTTGTTATAGACTGTATAAATATTTAATTTTTAATTTTACGGTATTTTTTAAATTATTACTTTTCTTTTAAATTGTACCAATTTTTTGTGATTATAGTGATATAACTTTGTTTGAAACTCATTCGTTGATTTTTTTTTTGTGAAATTTATCTCATTGTGATTTTTGTGTCTTATAAATTTATAATTGAAAATTTTATTTATAATTTATTCAGAAATGATGAGTACAATTTCTTATAGATATAAATTAAATAATTACATAATAAGCATTATCTTGAATAGCTGCCTTATCTTAAATTTGATGAGTGTAACATTTTTTAGCGTATGTTATGCGTGATTTATGCATTTAGTTAAATGTACGTAATTTAGTTTGTATTTATTTTCCCCGAAACTAATTAATTCTTTTTAAAGAATACGAAATATTTTCATGATGGAAACTACAAAAGTTTTTTTTAAATGTTGACTCCGGATAAAAGTATAATTATCTTTACGAACAGACTGATTGAATTTGTGATAATTTATTTTAAGATGAAAACAAGATATAAGCATTTAATTTAATTCGTTTTTACCTTCGAAGTATTTTTCAAGAGCTTCGGTATAATTGTATACGATTGTTTGATTTATGTTTTTATTTTAAGATACTACATTGTGTTCTGCTATAATATATTTTTTTAAATAGAATATATGCATTATCGATATTGTTTACTGATGAAATGAAGTTCAGGGACTATCAGGGTCCGGATTTGTATACGAGAGCGTAATCATGTCATGAAACGTTAAATCGTTTATTATGTAAAAGCTTCTCCATCTAGGAATTGGTGGTTCTAAATTTATAGCTATGAAGGTATATATTTGCATATTTGTATGTAAATACATATTTCCCCATATTTTGAGAATTGTTGTAGAATTTCAGCTTATTTTATACTTTTTTATCTCACATTGGGCTTATTTCAGCGTTATAATTATTTTAACGAATTTCAGCGGAATATAGATTATTTGAACGTCAATCAACCGAAACGTCAATTGTTTGGAAATATTAGAAAAAAAGGTCATAAAAATACCTGCTGAACCCGATTGTTTTTAGTGTCTAAATCATTTCTCGTTGTTTTTTGTTTATTTTTATCATAATGAACGGGAGTTTTTTGTGAATTATTCAATTAATATGGGTTAAAAATTCAATTTTTTCTTGAAAAATTACAGTTAATTTGATCATTCGAAAAATTCCTTATTTGGAAAACTTTTGTTTCTGACCAGTCCGGATAATTGACACTGCTGTATTTCTATTTTATTTATATATATATGTATATATTTTTTAAATGTAAATTAACTCCATATTTATGTAGCCCAAGGCTACAAGTATACTTGAAGCTTTGATTAATTCTTTTTGTTCAACTAGTGAAATTTCATATTATGTGCATATTTTACATTAGTATTTCTTATTTTGAAATTTCAAGCATTTAGAAAATATAAATCTGGGCTCTTATGTAACCACTAGAAAGATTTGCACGTACTCTAAAAAACCGTTATACCTTCGATATAAGGAGCTATAGGAAGCTGTAGAGACGTGGTGTTAACTTTTCATGTACTTAATTTTTTTTCGTATCGCCATATGTACCCGAATATTCTTACCAAATTTTGCTGTTCGTTTGGCAACTTCTTGTTGCAGAGTTCTTGATTAATTCCGAGTAAAATTGGAATTTTTAACAGATTTGGAGTTAAATTCTGGCGAACACGTTGTGAGGAAAAATAAACGATAGGAAATATAATTTGAGTTTTTAATGTACTTACGATTACGTACCTAATTAATTATTATTTATGGTGAATATTTCTGAAGAAAAACGATGAAATTTCAGGTTCGCACTTAGCACAGTGCGGAAATTGCCCCCATTGCGGAAAAACGTATTCGAATCAGTCGGCATTAAAATATCATGTTCGTCTGATGCATTGTGACTTGACAAATCAATTCAGTTGTTACCTTTGTCCGATGTTTTTTGCGCATCGCGATGACTATAAAGCCCATATGTGGGAAATTCATAAAGTCCGAAGTTAGCAAATATCAACTGCGTGTTTACGAAAAATATTTTTTAAACTGCCAACATCCGTGAATCAGTAAGTTAACGTTGAATTACTCTAACGAGTCTGTGCAATTTTGTTGTTCTAGTTCTTTCTCACGCATGCTGTGATGGGGGCATTTATTTTGTAAGTGGAAAACATTTTTTTTTTTTAATCGTACAGTCTTCGTGCTCGAGGTAATCATAAAGATGCATTGGTTTCGGTACATAAGTCTGCTACTAAATTTATTAACATCGCATATCGGGTAAATTATAGGTATCTGTCTGCTAATGATATCGTATAAAATGTTATCATTTCATGAGTGAAAATATCTTTGCCAGAATAGTGTAGCAGCCATTTTGCGAAGGTCTTACACTAACATTAGTTTAATTGAATGTGTGAATTTGAATTCAAATCGAAAATATTAAGTTTACCTGTGTAAAATTATTTTTACAATGTGATTCGGTACTTAAGGTGCCTTACCTACCTATTTAAGGGTGTGTTGCATATACATTATTGGATACGTTTTTGCTTGCCAAATGATCGCTTATCGAAGCATATTTTTTCATGATTTAATGAACAGTTTTTCTTGATTTTGGAATATACGCTCTACAAATTTTTTTTAAATCTGTAAGATTGTTATTTTGATGAGATAATAAGTATGTCTTGAAGAATACATGAATAAAAAATGATGCATGAAGAGCCTAATGTGATTCAAAGCTAATAATATTAGCTCAAAATGGTGTTTTCGTCTACTTATTTGCTATGTAGGAACGGAACAGAATATTTATCAGCCAAAGTGTGCGCATAGGGAACTTGGTTATTATATAAATTTAAAGATGATATTTTCTTCTTACAAATTTAAAGAAAAACATCTTGATTTTGTGTATCTCAAATTTCAAAAAATTTTGTTCTGTAGTTATTGAGGAAAAATGCTTCAAATAAAGCGGACGTCTTTGAATAAATATTTATTTACTAATTCATTCATTCATTCAAAATAACATAATATAGCGCCAGCAACATTTGATTATACTACGTAAAAAGACAACTATGTATGTGCAATACCTACAATCCTTAATGATCAACTTAAAAAATAGTTTTTAAAAAATGCATGATTTTTTTGAGTTCACTTTTACGCTTATATTGTACTTGATAATTAGATGATTGCAGATAATAAATATTAGTTGAGCTTTTTTAATTTTTACTTGGTACCTTCTTTAAAAGTAAGAAGTAAGTAGTTCATCCGACATTCATAAAAAAGCATCTAATGCAATTGAATTTTTTCAAAAATTAATATACTGTTGAAATGAACGATATGTGGGTATATAGTACATAGATGCGAATCACCAACGGACATAAATTATGTGTTTCCAGTGACGCAATCAATGGGGGCTAGCAGGCTAAAGCCCCCCCCAAAAAAAAAAAAGTTATTCGAAATTTCAGAAATCAATTATTAAATGTATACATAGTCTTGAACATTTTAGCGAAGAATCTTCGAAAATTATATTTTGTTCTATAGTATTTCAATATATTTCAAATAGAGGGCTCTCGCAAATGGCTCATTTTAAAGATACTGAAATATAAAATGATTAATTTTTCTAAAGTTACTGTATCGATTTACTTTTGGAATTAATTTCGAAAAATAATTTTTTTACTTTGCTATGAATTTTCTCATAAAGTAAATCAATGACTATTTTTTATAAGTGAAATACATTCAGAATTTCATACTCTTTGAATGAGCTACTTGTAAACTTTTCATTTATATTTTTTCTTAAAATATTTGCAAAAAACTAAACAAAAAGTCGAATTTATTTTTAATACTGGAGCTCATTCACAGAGGGTGCTCTAAAATGTATTGGTTTTATTAAAATAACTCGAGACTCACATCGATGGCAATAATGTTTTAAATTTGAATCATGTATGAAACATCAAACTTTTTCGAATGAGCTGTTTCCGAACACTTTAACTCAATTTTTATCATAGATATTAATAAAAAACTTTCTGGCTCTTTTTTCAATGTTTATGAGTAAAAAATTCGTGTATACGGAGAGAGGCATATATGTATGGTTAATCTATGTTTCAATTCATTTTGCAATTTTTTCAAAAAAATTTTACACTTCATGAAAATAGGTGGGTATCTAGTGGAGTTCTAGCCTCCTTTTCTTTAGCCCCCTCCAAAAAAAAGTTCTAGTTGCGTCACTGTGTGTTTCAATGAATGACAATGTAAGATGATGTAAAAAAAAAAATGAGAAATGACGTTGGAAAATAAAAAAGGTCAAAAAATGAAAATTAAATTTCAAAAATTAAAATTGTTTAAAAATAAAAGACAGAATGTTCGTAAACAAGAAATGTATTTAAAAAAAAAAAAATTTCAACTTATTTCAAATAAGAGTACATATTTGAAAAATAAAAATAAAAAACGTGTCAATGTAAAACTGAAAATTATTCCTCCTTCAAAATAGTTCATTTATTTGATTCAAAAATTTTGGTAATTTCTTTCTTGAAGCAGTTGCATGCTCGTATACCAGATATTTAGAGAATGTTCGATATAAATGGGGAGAGAAGGGCGGTAAGCTAGACATAGTCTATATTCTATCTGTGCTATGCCTAGAGAATATATGAAAATTTAGAGTGATAATTTATCAATATTTCTTAAATTCTTGGGTTTGTTTTTTTTTTCCTAAATCTATTTTTTTATATGCATTTAAATCATTTTCACACTTATAAATTACTCAGATTACAAGTAAATTTTCCATAAGTTACTGACCAACACCAATAATTAACCATCTTTAGTCATAATTTATGATCGTTGCGTATTAGTGTGATGGAATTTCAGGCATTTTCGAAAAATGGGAAAGCAAGAGAAAAAGTGATTGCCAAATGGTTCCCAGATCGCTTAAAAGTTGATGGAAATATTTTCAAAAATTAGGTCAAATTTTTCAAAATTCAGAAATGTCGCAAAAAATGATTTTTGGATTATTTGGAAATTTTTTGCATTTAAAAATTGCATTACGTCGTCTAGAAGGTAAAAAAAATTATCAGCTAATTTTTTTGGATATTCACTTGTACTGACGTGAATTTTTTTTTAGAAAAGTTAGACATTTTGTGTATTTTTGGATACTCCTCTCTAGACAGCCCTCTCCTATCTGTGACACTTGCAACGTTCTTGTAACCGTCCACCACATCCTGACCGATTGTACCAAATACCGCTCTCTAAGACACCTATACTTTCCTAATCCAGACCCACCATACATCCATCAGAACAACCCCAATCAAATAACAAAGCTCCTAAAATTTCTACACTCCGCATCTCTATACAACCTCATCTAATCCTAAACCATATAAAATAAAAAAAAATATATATAATAAAAATAAAAATGAAATAAAATAAAATAAAAAGAAACGCCTCTAGCCTAGGGCTGTACATGGCGTAATTTGATAAAAAAAAAAAAAAAAATGATAGAATGGATTATTTATAGGTCATGTGCATATAATGAGGTTGATTTAAGGTTTTCAGCGCTCAGAGTACAAAATATAGAAAATTTTTGTTTCTCTAGGATTCCTAAAATATCATCTTATTACCTCAAAAGAATATCATTCAGATGTTTTATCAACTTCAGTAATAATCAAGGAATTTGACACCCATTAAGTTTGGGAAAAAATTGCGGGTTAAAAATTCTTTCAGTCATTGAATGACAAATTGTAATTTTTGGACGAAAAATTTTCAAATTATTCTGAATGTTCAAATGTTTGAAAATATAGATATCGGTTTTTCGAGTACTTTCATCAACTATAGGAACTCCACTTTTTCTCGCATTTCCTGGACGCCATTTGGCGACTATAATTTTCACTTGTTCCTTCCGGTTTTCAAAAAGAAAAATTATGCTCAACCTAATATGCATTCCTATCAGGTTAAGTATCTAAAGATAGAACAGGAAGAAAGAATGAAGAATAATTAAAATTTTTTGATAGGTATTACTTCTCTGTTTTTTGCATTTTCCCTATCTTGCTCTAAAAGGAACGAGAAGACTTTGGTTTATAAAATATACTCCTAAAGCAACCTGTGCAACAATGTGCTGGTACGAATTTCGGGAATTAAGTTTCTAGATTTTAGTTGTATTTTGCTTTCGGTAAACCTGAAATTTTGTCCATTTACCGTGTTGGAAAAAGAAGATTGTTCTCCGATATTCAACAAAGCTTTAAAATTATGGTGTTTTGCATGTGTACGGCCTGTAGGCATGAAGGGTTTAATAACGTATGCAAATTTTAACCAGTCGAAATTAAAAACTCATTAGTCAACTCTAGTAATGCAGCATGCTTGCTTGTTTTTTAATATAAGAATACAAAGTATGAAATAAATTCCGAAACTTAATCGTCACACTGTAACTTATATATCCTAATTTTTCATACCTAAACCTTTGCTTATTAAATTCAAGGACTTACCTACCGAATAAGGCGTTGGATATACTTAATTTTAAACCGCTTTAAATTCAGTATAACACTTGATGTTCTTCTTTTCAGAAACAAGATTGGGAAGACGACCGTGTCCGTTGTGTCAGAAAATTATATCGAATAAGTCAAATTTACTTAAACATATGAGAATTCGACACAGCGACGAATACAATCCGGCTGGCTGCAATTTATGCGGGAAAGTATTTAAAAACAAATATAGTCTCCGCGCCCACGTGAATATCTATCATAAAGAATCCAACGCGGCGAATAATTTCTCGCTCTCTACGTATCCTCAAGTAAATTCAGAATGTGGTCTAAATGGTAATTTATCGAATAATTCTAGTCTCATTTGCCAATCCAATTCATCCTCTGCATCCGCATGCTCGTCGAATTTGATTAATAGCAGTTACATGGTGGCCGCTTCGGCGGATGACGTGAATTCTTTATCGTTGATGAAAGAACAGCTAATTAGTCAATACAACGTTTCTAATTCTCCTTTAACATGAAAGTCATCGATTAAAAATTTCGAATTTTTGAAATTACGGATAAATTTAACGGTGATTGATACACCCGTGCCTTGGTATCTTTCTCTTCCATATTTGTCCCTTTTTTTACCAAAGAATTGGATGCGTATTTTACAAACTAGTGTGCGTTTTTGTACAACGTCTAGTTACTATACATATTTTTACGTAGTAAAAGTAGCATTATATCCGATGAATTTCATTTGAGCGATCTCTAATTCTGTATTTTGAGTGCATATTGTGTTTTTTGAAAACGCGAGGAGCAAATGACTGATCTAATGTAGTAATTTTTACCGCATTGAAATTTTAATTTATTACCCATTTAGCTGAATATATATTATATAGGTGTATACATTTTATATCGAACTTGAAGAATGTATATTCTAATATTTATGTAGGAAACATTTTTCGAATTGGTTTACTTTGTGATTTTTACGGGCTCTAAAATTAAGTTAGGTATGTCTTGTGTTCGTTTATATTTATTTATTTTATTATTACTATTTTTTCTGACTTCTTCGTGTGTATTATGAAATGGTTCGTAATTTCATTCACCATGCATTGACCTAGTATTAATTTACATATTTATAGAATAACAAAATAGAAAATTTTATCCAATATTTTATCCAATAGGTTGATAACTCCTGAGGAAATTGATGAAAATAATGAAATATCCTTAAATGTTAGCTTCATTTGGACAGGTTGTTGAATAAATATCCAAAGACGATAATCTAATTATTATTTTGTCATTTACTTCATATTTTCAATTTCCATTTTTTGAAAGCCAGAAAATTATACAAGAGCGGAGTAAAAATTTGTATTATTTCCTTTCTCTTGGAAAAGAAAATAGTGAAAATTACTTATCTCATTTGTTCAATTGAAAAACGAAATTACAATCGAAACATAAACCCTCTCCGGGTTCAAGTTACTTATTTGTCGATTTTTCAAAATTATTATCAATGAGCAATATTCCCCATGGGACTTAAAAATTTATATCTCATATTATGTTTATATAATGAAGAGTATTATTCATTTACGAGTCATTTTATTCATTTATTTTCTTAGGAGCTAATACAGTAATTTTTGTTTTCAAATTTCGGCTCTACAATGCGTGAAAATTTTGCTCAATTTGTAACATATATTTACATTGCTGCGAACTTCATTTCTAGAACTATTCGACATTTCGATGAGTATTTGTGGAAGAATGAATTTCAGTGTTACACTAATCTCTTAATTGTAAGAATATTTTTTGAATTCACTGTAACTCGGTAACGTTTCTCCGTTGGCGACTAATGTGCCTTACGTATTAGTGATTCATCTTTTGCAATAAAATCTTTTCAATCAGATTTTCTATGTTTGTTGTTGTTGAAATAAAAAACGATTAATAAGGTCTATGGATAAGATGGAAAAATAACTAGATTATTTTAAATCAATAAAATATTTAATAATTCACAACAGAAAAATATAAAACACATTTTACGAATATTGCACAACAAATTAATAGAAATAGAATAGAAAACATTAATAAAAGACGATAATTGATAAAATGAATTGAAAAAACGAAAAAAAAAAAAATAGATAACAAGTTCGTATAAAAATTATTAACAATATTCACTATGTAAAAAATGTATTAAATAGAGATCGATCTCCCAAATATAAGAAGTAATCGAGATTTAAAAAAAGAAACATAAATAGAAAAATGATATTATGTCAATATGGTAAGAAATATAAAAAGAAATAAACTGATTCGTTCCAAGTTGGAAAAAATTAATAAATATTAAATAGAATGACGACTGTATAAAATACGATGGATTTTGGTAAATGGTTAAAATCTGTTGGAACGGATAAAATCATCTTCGTTGTTGTTATTTTCATTATCCAAACCCGAGAAATTACCGGAAGCTTGATCGTTTTCGTCGATAAAAGGTTCGTTTGCACGAACAGCGCCGAGTTCGGAACGCTCCAATGTTCTCATCCGACGTGTACGAAGTATGGTAGATACATCCGAAAGGCTGTATGTGCCTGGCTCGAAAACCGGCGGATATTCTAGTCCGGGATATTCGGGGCATTTGGCAACAAAACTTCTACCAGAGGAGCCGTTGCGGTTGCCTGTAAATGAAAATAGTCAAACCATAGCGGAGGAGAAGGTGTATATATTTGGAGCAAAAAGGGGTATATGGTGGGTGATGACGCAGGTGCTAAAGGTGAGGGATGGGGACTTATTGTCTTAAATTTAGAGGAAATTTTTTTTTTCAAAATTTGGAAAAGGAGGGTTGCAATGGGGATTGTTTTTTCAATTCAGATTTAAATTCAACATTAAATTAAGTTAAAATAAGTGACTATTTGTACTTTGTAAAAAGTGCCCCCTTCGTAACTGCCTCGTGAGGCTATATGTAGTGGCACTTGAATAATAATGTAAATAAAATAAAATAAATTTAAAATATTGAAATATATATGAGAATCATACGTACAATATTAGATGTGGTATTTTCTGGCGCACTAACTCTTTCCGCTGGTACACTGGAAGGAGATGGTAAGTTAGTTTGAGTTTTCTTATCACCGCGAAATAAAACTCTACGAAGGCGAGGAGAACCTGAGAGTAAAAATAAGATGTTTACACATAGTAGGCAAATTTATAATGTAAGAGTTGCGCAGGTATATACAGGATGTTCCGGGGGTGGATAGGTTGAATATGGGGTACGGAGCTGATAGGCTAGACAGAGTGCTGGATTGATTGCCGTAAGTGGTGAAAAAGCAAAAATATAAAATTTTGAAAGATTTTTTTTTCATCTAGATTCAGAGCAACATTGAAATTTTTCATTTGTCATAAAGAACAGATAGAAGATATGCCGACTGCGCTAAAATGTAGAAAATGTAATGAAGTTTTGTTGATCACAATATCATCGGGTTGGAGGGGGTAGGTGGGAACATGTGAGGATATTAATATCTGAAAATAAGATAATAAAATGTGATTTTTTCTAATTTATTGTTCATGAATAATTTTAGAAATTGTAATAACAAGGTACACCTTTAAAAATTTTTAATGTGTTTCAAATACAATACAATTGGTAAGCGCCTACAGTTAGGTTGAATACTGAGATAAAAAATTTGAAAGAATATGTATAGAAATTACTAGCTATAATTAATCATAATAAATCATTTTTAACTTCTTGATGTGGATATCAAGTTCACCTGAGGGGCACCTACCCAAAGCATTTTGTAAAGGGAAATTTTTGTATCACTTCACATTTTCTGAAAATGCTTTGATTAGACAACTGAAAATGTTATTTACAAAAAACAAAAGATGTTACTATTTCCTTGTGTTTTTAGGTTCAAATTCTTCGCCCCTCCCCAATTCCCATTATATTTCTGCTGGCAAAAAAATCCTCATAAGCTCCACATTTTGACATCAAACCTGCATTTTTTTAATTCATAGTTTTCCAGATAAAAAATGTTCCAAAATTATTTCATTTTTTAGGTTGAAAAAAAAAAAGATCAATTTACTTTAAATTTTTTATCTTGATATCTAAGCTATGTAGGGGACAACAACTTGACATATTTTATGAGGGACACATTTCTGATCATCAATAAGTTTTTCAATGCATACTTCGATAAAACAATTCATACGGTTATTCAAGAAAAACTAAAACAATGTTTTTAATTTTTTAATTTTTTTTTTTTATACTAATATACTCATGTTTTCACCTATCCCCCTCTAACCTTATCATTTTTCAATCAATAAAATTACGCTACATTCTCTACATTTCAGCGCAAACAGCACATCTTCATGCGCCTTTATGCCTTTAATGACAAGATAAACATTTTCAAAGCCGCCAATATCGAGATGACAATAGTATATTTCACAACAAGGGAGTCTAGAATCAATTTTTCTACCGAATAGTGAACGAAATTTTTCCTAAATGCGGGAGAAAAGCGCTCGTTTACGACCCGAGCGATTAGCGAGCGGGAGGTAAAGTAGCGTTTTCCTCCCGCAAGTATGAAAAAATATTTTTCAACGTGTATTTCTTTCTGTCTCTTTATCACTTGGGGCAGGCAAACCACCATAACACTGATGTGCTACGTCTGTCTTATCACGTCCTTTATTCAAGTCATTCACTCCCGAAATACTCTATATATTCATTTGTACATACTCAGTAAATTAGTTTTTTGTCCGTCGTTCTTCCCGCTTCCGAACAGACTTTTAAAACGCAAGCTAGACGTAGTTTCGTCGGTTTTTCGTGATTTTGTGCTCGGAACGTTATCTGCAGCTGAATTACGATCTAAAGTCATTTCAAATGCAGGTTGCAAACGCGGTTCTTCGCTATGGTCTAAAAATAACAAAAATAGTTTATTCGAAAATGCTCGTGGTGCCCAAGTTGTAAGAGATCCGTGAGCTACTTACTACCACTAACGGTTTCCCAAGGCGGTGGCTGATATTGAGCAGTTTTTTTAAGGTACTTGGAACGAATATCAGACGAAGAAACGTTATCGGGCGATTTAGAATAATGACTAGAAAACTCGGTACGCGAACGAGAAGTAGAAGGTGGTAAGAACTGATGTTCAAGACCTATAAATTTGCACGCATTGGTGAAATTAATGCGACTCGACGATATCTTCGAATTTAATTGCAATGTAGAATTACATATGACCAGATTGAAGAAAAAAAAACCACCGGAAAATTGAACGAAAAAGAGACAATTTCAACGAAATTATTGAAAATAAACCAAATTACCTTTTTTTCCATTTAAAATTTTTTTTTCATTATTCCTTCTTTTAGTGTGTTCAAAATCGATTTAGGTAAGTATACAAAACTTTTTTTTTTTTTTATAAATAGTTCATTCCAACTTTGGAAATTTCCGATGTTCCCACATCCCCTCAATCTGGCTTTTTTAGTGAAAAACCATTACCAGTAGCAGCAGCAGCACTGTGGCTGGCTATGGGTGTGGGAGGTGGGGGAGCATGGCACTGTGGTACTCGTAAGGCGGTCGTTGCACGAAGATGTTGTAGTTGGAGCCTCCGTTCTTCCTCCTGTCGACTCAGCATGAATGACTCCAGAGTCATATAACCACCAGGCTGAGAAGCTTCCGGAGTTCTATTTGAAAGAGAAAAAATAATCAGAGATTTTTAAGAAATGCAGAAACTACAGGGTGACAATTACTTACTTCGTTGTAATTTAGAGAAATATTCCTTGTTCGCGTGTAACGAAATTAAATTATATTAATGTAAAAAATGATGATGGCGACTTTTTTTTTCTAGATGATTTAAAAGTATTTTTCACCGGTTGGACCGGTTGATTTAATAATATACATGATTACGTTCACATTAGTAATAATTACCTTTGATTATTAGCGTTACATTTGGCCAAAGAGGCTAATCTATAATCAGCCATATCCGGCGGTCTAGTAGGACTAGCTGATGGTACTGGAGCAGCGCAGGAAAGATTTTCTGGTCTACTAAAGAAAGGAAAAAAATTTCATAGAAAAAAAAAACATTTCAAACAACTAGCCGTAATTACAAAAGTAAAATGTCGTACTTTGGATCAGCGGGAAGATTTGATTCGGTCATATGAGGAGGAGGCTTCTCCATCGGTGGAACTCGTCGGTAACTTCTGAACTGAGCCGTCGGTACGGGAACAAAACTTTGTTTACCACTGCCGCTCAGAAATTTCAAATATTTTCTATCCAAACTTGCAACGTGATTATTATCCGAATGGGTTTCCTCTTTAGCGGATTTACGCGATGAACTTTTTTTTAAAGAGTTGAATTTCTTATCCCTAAGAAATACACGACGATTAGATTTTACTCACGTGGAGAAAATCTAACAGATACGAGATATACCCTTTAGTGCTATCTTGCGCATTGGTCAAATGACCGGAAATTAAATCGGAAAGTTTTTTCATCGCTGCTTTATGAGGACCATGTTCGTGACCGGTTTTATCCTTTTTCGCTACAGTCGGTCCTTCTTCTTCTTCGCCGTCAGTCTCGCTCATCACGACATCTAAGATGATAATATAAAGCATAAAGAAATATCGTACGATGAACGGTTGGATTTTGAAAACGTATCTCACGCTTACTTTGTTCTTCTTCTGATACGGTAACTTTGGAGAAAGAATCAACCCAGCCAGCGAGATCTTCTCCTGATTCTGCGGCGAAGTAAAATGTAGTTCCTGTGTGGTATACTTTAAAAGCGAAATTCCTAGATTTCACCTCTTCCGCTGGCGATACCGTGAATCCTGGTAGGGAAATCATTAACCTAGCGTGAGATGCCTGCGAACAAATGAACAAAAAATTAAGAAAAAAACGAAGTTAAGCTGATTTCACGAACAATGATAATTATGTGTTAATTCAACCTTTTGAGGGGGGGTAGGATGTACAATTTTTTGGTTGAATGCATACAGTACACAAGCGGACATTTTTAAGACTTTTTTATATCACGTATTTTTTTTATATGTAATTTTTTTTTTTTAAATTAGGAAACTAGATTTATTTTAATTTTTATTGCAAAAAATTTGAAGTCTTGAATTTTGAAAACAAAATGCATGCAGTCATCAAAAAATAAAATAAAAAATCATATTGAATTTTTATGATGTCATTCTGCGAGAAATATTAATAGATGTTTTGGAAAACAAAAAATTGAAACATCAAAATTGTGCGAAAAATACAATTTTTCCTTTATGCCCCGTTTCCAGAAAAATTATGTAACCCTTGAGGATCTTTTTGAAAAATTTTTATTCAGGAGTGCCTGGTCAATGATTTAATGCAAGGATTTTGCAAAATTCCTATTTCATCTCAACAACTGTTCAACTTTCTCATAATTTTCGTCATGTTACTTCAGTCAATTCCATAAAAACCACCACCAAACTAAAATTTACAAAATCCTCCCATTAAATCCTTGACCAGGTACTCCTGAATAATTTTTATTAAAAAAGATCCTCCTTAGTTGCATAGTTTTTCTAGAATCGAGGCATAAAGCAAAAATCGTATTTTTCCCAAATTTTGATGTTTCAATTTTTTGTTTTCCAAAAAATCTATCAATATTTTTCGAAGGAACGTCATCATAAAAATTCAATATGATTTTTTATTTTAATTTTTGAGAACTGCATGAATTTTTTCCCTCAAAAATCAAGACATCAAATTTTTTGCAAAAAAAATTAAAATGATTCTAGTTTCTCAATTTTTCAAAAAACTTTACATATAAAAAAAATGCGTAATATAAAAAAGGTCTTAAAAATGTCCGCCTGCGTACTGTATGCATTCAACCAAAAAATTTTATTTAAGGGAGGAGAGCTTAATCTTTGTACATACGTAGTATTGATAAAAAAATTTAATTTTATAATTAAATCAAATGAATAATTTTTTTTTTTTTCAATTTTTAAATATAACTTGATAGTTTTTTTTTTAACAAATGAAAAGAAAAAAAAATGACTAAAAGTAACATTCTAGGCATTATATGGGACGTTTTGTGAAATAATTATTATCGGATGATTCGGATAGTTTTCCCGAAATTTTAATTGAAGACATTTTGAAAAGTGCAATTTACTATCCTTTTAAATTAGATTTTGCCAAATAGAAGATACTTCAATTCCACAAACTCCAAAAATAAAATGCCTTTTTTCATTGACCAAAGTAAACAACATAAATTGACAAGAATTTTTCAATTACTATATTCAACGGTTTATTAATAGAGCTTCGCAATATACGTGATGACTGTGATGGGGCATCTCGCTCGAAAAAAAAAACTAAAATGTAGCATTTGTATGAATAGAATATTTTGCCAATTTTTTAAATACTCACAAAAACCAATAGATTTGGGGAAAAATTGAGAAGTTAATCAACTTTCAAAATATGAATTTTTTTTCATATAGCACAATAAAATTACAACTTTGAAAGCATAAAATTTATACATAAAACTTTTCTTTCTTTTTTTTTTATTATTATTTTTAAATTAATTAACGTCATTAATCATAAAGTATACCAAAGTTTGAAGATTGATGATTAAAGAAATGTTAAATCGTACATTTTAATCATATTAATTGCAACATTAACAAAATTGAATGTTGATGCATGAATAGAAAGAAAATAAGAGCTAAAAAATTTGGGAAACAGGACAACTTCGCTTTGCTACTAGGGTACGAAATATGGTTGACTAATTTTTTTTGTTCAGAAGTGTCATGGTGTCTAACATTATAATAAGCATTATAATGGTCCAATGAAGCTTTCTCCCAATAAAAATACAAAAAATGTTATTCTTTTAACATACTACAAACACTCCTAAATGACCGTAAATTTTCCAAACATTATGAAATGAAAAAAAATTTTAATTTTTTCAATTTTTAGTTTGCTATTTTTTTCAAAATAAATCCTTGCCAGTCTATGTTGATTTAAATTTATTTTTACAGTTTGAAAAGATGAATTTCGACTTTATAAAAGAATAAAAAAAAATTTACAAAAAAAGTTAATTGAACTTTTATCGCCCGCCCAAGGTGAAATCCTGCGTACGCCACTGGTCACAGACATTTAACATGTTGTCTGTGCGAGTACTGGAGACATTTACACCAAAAAATTAACCAAATAGCAATTATTTCTGTTCACATATGTACACAACAGAAGAGCATCAACTACTGTCAAAGGTTCTTTTACATACATCAGGTGAATTAAATCCATAAAAAATAGTCCCCTTAATAATGAACCATCCTTTGATCCAATGAGGAGATCCTCGAGAAATTTTTCGCGAACGATGATACAGCCAACCTTCGTGATCACATATACCTAATTCCTTCACGCTGATATTACGTCGTTCTGAAAAGCGTACGAAAATAAAATATTACGTATACAAAAACTGCGCGCATATAAATTACGCGAAAAAATAATTCCTTTACTCACTCGCTAACAAAGGATTTTTTTTACGCACTACTTTGGGACTTTTATGCGGCATGCTCTTCGAGCTAGATTTACTCAACGGTACGGTTTTCTGATTATTCTTCGAATGCGTAGATCCTTTGAGCGGACGAGGAGGCGGTTCTGGAGGCGAGAGTGATTTTTTATCCATCCTATGTCTAGGAAAAGTAGCTGGTACGTTGATGGTAGTATGTATGACCAGCTTCTCAGTTGGCATTGACTTGATAGTCGTATCGTTGATGAATTTATTCTCTTGGTTTTCGGTGGTACGAGGGCTTTCTACCGTACTTTCCTCGGGAGTTTCGAACGAATAAACGTTAGCTTTATCAATCGACGGTGGTCGTGGTCGGGGAGATTCTTCGCTCAACGAGCATCCTTCCGATTCGCTATCCATGTTATGCAATAAAGACGAATTTATCGTGTCCAATATCTTATTCACTTTATCCGGCACTTCGGCTTCGGAAATAGAGAAAACCGAATCATCGGGAGTTGAATCGACCACTCCGTCGCTTTTAATTTCCAAATATTCGTTTTGCGGTTGTTCCGATTTAACCGATCTGGGACTCGGGAATGGTTTCATTTCCAGGCTTTTTTTGAATTCGTTCAAAGGTTCGCCGCCTAATGTTATATTGTCCGGAGCCGATTTGACTTTTTCCTCCGGTAATTTCATGTGGAAGGTCAACGGTTCTTTAGAGTCAGCCGAGTAGTCGTACGATGGGGTACTATAGCTTTTGTCTAATTTACCACGTTCTCTTCGCGGACTTTTATCGCTCTCAATGGGCGTATGTTTTGAGGCTTTGATCGGTTCTAATTTGGAGATGGTATTTTGGGTATTCGATAAAATCGGTTTTGGTAATAATTTCGGTTTTTTAGCCGACTGACTAGTTTGTTCAATGGCTTTATTTAGTGAATCGATACGCTGTTTCAAAGGAATGATGCCGCTGCCATCGGTATTTTCTTTATCATTTTTCGTATTTTTATCGTTACTCGAGAGTAAGTCGCTTTTTGACGCATTTTTTTGTTCACACAATCTAGCCGACCAGTTCAGCGAGCAATGCGCTGCCGGTGGAGACCGTCTTAGCTGAATTTCGCTGTTCGCTTTTTCGCCAGTTTTTTCGTCGCTATTACTCCTCCATTCTCGTTCCAATTTTAATTCGTGCCAAAACTAGAATCAAACATTAGAACATAGGTAATTTATATCATAGTCTACATTTATTGGTTGATTCCCTTTCCCTGTAAGTCTCGAAAATATGACAAAAAAGTGAGGTATGAAAAATGAACTTACTAAAGCCCTAAACTGAAATACGTAATGTCACATCTCCAAGTGAGGTCAATAAAGGGTAGGGCTTTTTAAGGGCCAAAATTTGATTCCGTAATAAGTACTTTCGAATGGCAGTGGGAACAGTAGTACTTTCTATGAAAGGTATCTCGGAGATGAAAATTTTGTAGCATGCTCTACTCTAGCCTCCTTCAAAGACGAAAAAGAAAAGAAAAAAAAAAAACATAGCACCGATGCTGCATAACTGGAGTTGAGTTCTCAACTGGGCTTGTTCAGGTTTGCAAATAATGTTAGTAACCCTCTTCTTCCATAATGACCACATCCAGTGCCAGATATGAAAACCCCTACTCTATTCCTTCCAAAAACCACTTAGGAAGTTAAGTTTAGAGTATGTAGTATGTCTTGCCTACAATAATCAAATGAGATTATATTTTTCAAATTTTCAGCAATTTGGGGCTTTTCAAGTTATTTTCAAATTTTGACCATCCGCCATTTTGGATCCATTTTGACTCAAATTCAAAATGCAATATTCTGCTCACTAACTAACCCCACACACAAAGTTTGACCTTTCTAGATTGATTTGGGGAGGAGATATGGAAGATTCTAGAAATTTCATGATTTAAAACTTCCTCCAAACCCCGATTTTTGCTTCAATTCTTTTCAAAATGCACTTAGGACATTAAAATGCAGATATGTTGGTGTCCGCGACTCACTTTTTCATATGAGACCAAAAACGAAAAATTTGAGCTATTTGCCTCTTTTCCAGCTCTCTCCAAAATTTGAATGATCCGCCATTTTGAATTTCATCGAAAAAAACAAAAAATTATTTTTGTCACATTTCTAAGAAGAGTCCCTCACCAAATTTTGAGCAAATTTTATGGATACTCGCCGGCATTACGCGTAAGAGATAAAAAACAAAATTTCCTCAAAAAACCGATTTTCACTTCAACTCCCCTCCAAATGCACTTGGAAAGCCGAAATTTGGATATGTTGGCGTCCACGACTCATTCTTTCAAATGAGATGAAAAACGAAAAATTTGAGCTATTCGCCTCTTCTCTAGCCTCTCTTAAAATCTGAGTGATTCTCCATTTTGAGGTGTATTGAAAAAAGAAGAAAGTACTGTTTTGGCATTTACCAAATTTTGAGCGAATTTTATGAATAATTAGCGGCGCTACGAGTGGTGGATAAATATATTATACCAAAAAGTTGGACTTTCCCCAGTTGATTAGTAAGTACGAATGGTCTGATATTCAACGATTTGAAGACCCCACTCTCCCCTAACCCCCTTCATAAATCAGGTAAGCTATAATAGCTATTGTTTTCATTAAAAACGATGCTGTGCCATTTGATTTTAATTTTTGTTTGGACTATACAACAACCACCTTATCAAACAGTCAAGTGCATTTTCATGAGGTTCTAAAACAACCTTAAAATTATAGTGTATACTGTCAGTAATAAAATTTGAGCTATTTGCCCCCCTCCCCTCAAGACCTCCTCAAAAATATAATCGCCGGTCCTATGGGCAAGGAAGAAAATGTATACATAAGTTCTTTGACCGAGGTGAAATCCGGAGAAAAATCAAGGCAACTTGAGATCCAACTTTCAACTGACATACTTCTGAATACACACGTGCGTACGTCGTATTATTAGTACTATGAGACATCGCTGTTACATAGGCAAAAGTTTAGATGCAACACACTCTGTGAAGACAGCATAGAAAATTAACGAACACACGGTGAATAAAATCAGAGAAAAATGAGAAAAATTTTGAAACTTTAAAAACCTCCCTCTCCACTCCTTATTATCACACTTGGAGTTGGGGCATTACTTCGATTGAGGGATTTCGTGAGTTTATTTTTCATGTATTACTTTTTTTTTTTTGCAACCTTCTGAATGGGAAAAGTTAGTTTTCTAAAGCACTTTTTAGCCACAGGGACTAGCAAGAAAAAAATTAGATTACACCTAAAAAATCAACTTACCTGTTCTAAACTCAATGGAGCGTGTTTACTAACGGGACTTGCTCCGGTAATTGTGGCTCTTCGTTGAACAGGTATACGGGGTTTCGGTAAATACAAACGAACGCTATTTGGAGATGATGGGCCGACCATCAATTCACTTTCACTACTTTGGTTACTGCTACTAGACGCCGCACTGGGAGTTGGAGATGGCGGAGAGACTCTTTCAGTTACCTGGGTTTCTATAGTGTTGGCCATCGGTTTTGAATTGAGGATTCTAGCATAGAAAATTTCATATTTTAATTGTATCGTAATATTTCATAAAAATTATATTTTATTCCACTATTCACAACTAACTTCAGATTTTCTCTCATTAAATATTATTTGTGGCGATCATATTTACCTGAATTGCATTCCAAAATGAGGCGGCACTGCTAACAATTCCGGCCTCGATGGAGATAATAAATCATTCCATTTGGTCGAGTAAGGCATTTGCCTTCTACAAGGTAATCGGTAAGGTTTAATGTATATTTGACCGAATACTTTACTATGCCGAGGACGTTTTTTTAACGTCATCAAAATCTCGGTAGTTGTTTCCTCGAATAACAAGGCCATTACTGCTTTCACTTCCCATCCCACCTGAAAAAATTTCAACTAGGGAAATTTTCAATTTACACGCAAAACATTTACATTCTAATTACTCACCACAGTTTGATAATTAATTTGTACAATCTCATCTCCGGTTTCTATTTTACCACTTTGATGCGCAGCACTGTTGCATTTCAATTCACCCACTTGTAAGATACCGTGAAATGAAGGTACAATATAAAATCCCTAGGGAAACATCGAAATAAATAAAATGAAGTTCTAACTGAAGGCTAACAGGCTGCAAAATTACTCACCAGATGGTCTCCCGGTCGTTTCTTCAAGGTTGCTAGATCTAAAGAGGCGGGTTGTAAGAGTAGTGAATCATCGATATCTTGGATCATTTTATCTACAAGTTCAGCTAGTTCTTTGCAGCTTTGACGTATATACTCGATAGGTTTATCTACAAATCGATCACGCATTCCACTCATGGCCATTTCTAAACTTAGTTTTAAAAGTTCATTTTTGGTATCGACATATGAAGTTTGATCGCAAAATGGTGACCTACAAGTTGAATTTTAGTTTAATGCTTTATAAAAATATATTTCATAAGTGCTGTTTGAGGGATCGATGGGGAATTATTTTACATTCTTATATAAATCCTTATTGGTGTTTCATGTATCTATGACTGTATTACTCATATAACTATGTATAACTTAGTTTACATTTAAAATCAGCTTGTATGTGTGAAAAGGCACCGATATTACCTATCAAGCCAACAAACAAGCGGTTTTACAGCGGAAACTACATTAGCTACATCAGCAAGTACTTGTGTTGATACTACGCTACTGTTAGTGTGATTCTTCCAAAGTTCGTTGTGTAGACTATGGGCTAAACATGATAACCGGAGAGCCAGCAGTTGAAGATTTTCTCGATCCAAGTCATAATACTACAAAAATACCCACGATTAATCACCATTACATTACTCCCTTTGGATACGAACGAAAGCAACTGTAAGGTGGTAATAAACTATTCGCAGGTATTCGCGAAAAAATTAGTAATTAAAGCAAACAATTTCTTACGAAATTTTTCAGCAATCCAATTGCTTCTAGAATGATTTCTTGGTGTCCGATTTTATAAACACCAATTTCTTCGAGATCATTAGGTTGCAGATCTAATAGCTGTTGACCATTTATGTTTTTATCCACGAATAAACGAATGTATTGGAGTACTACATTGTCTAATCCTATAGAAGTGTTGGTATTAGTATTTGTAGAGATTATGTGACAGATACAAAATAGACGGTGAATACTCACCTTTCAACCATTCCGCTACTTGTTCGGATTTCCAATCAGCGACATTCACGTATGCCATGATGCTGAATTAGTCGAAAGAAATATGGAAGTGAACAATGGATTCCTAGCATTTAAAATTCTGATTCAATTTTAGCTCGAAGCGAATGGAAGCATTTTAAGAAAATGACTATTCTATTTTATTGCCAGCTTATACGCTATTTGCAAAAAAAAAAATTAATTATTATCTATACAAAATACGAGTTGATCTCGATAGTAAATATTCCGAATGTGGGAGGTGTTCACTCTTGTGTTTTTTTCTCGATTTCCTGTTAGATATTCTAATACAAGATTGGAGTTTTTCAAGTTTCACTATTACAACTTCACTATTGGCTGCTCTCGTTTTTATTCGAAAGTTCATTGGTTCCCGCCAATTAGTACCTATTTAGACTCGTTAGGATTTCTGCAAAGCTCTTCAAGGATTTCCGGTCTATTTGCTTATATTCTTTGCATCGTGATACGCACGTGATTAACTTTTCAATACGCGCAACAGCGTTTCTGAATGAGTACCTTTTAGTGGCTCCCATGTGTGAAATTTGAATAAAAATTTTAGAGTAAATTGTCACTTCGTTTGCAGTTTGATTTTATTTTTATTTTACTATATTAAATTTCAATTAATTTTTTATGTACGTAATGCGTAACTAGACATTAGAATTTATTTGTGTTGATTTTGAAATACCGATAAGGTAGGTGTGATTTACTGTTTTTTATTTTGGAAGGCAAATCGAGGCAAATCGTTACCGAACAGAAAGAGAATTTTTTTTCAATTCCAAAATTTTTTGTAGATTACAAAATGTTGAAGCGAAAATTGAATGAAGATAATGATTGCGACATAGTCAAACAAAACAATTTTAAAAATTTAGTGGAAACTGATGTTTTTATCACAGAATATGTGAACAAAGACACCTGCTCATTTACCGGCATTATCAAGCAAAGGTAGTTTTCGTACATCGTTACCGAAAAAAATTGATACTATAACTTAATTATTATTAAATTATTAATGAAAGATGAATTGATTTATATTCTTGGGTTTAGATTCACTGATTTTCAAGTGAATGAAATCGATGCCGAAGGTAAAATTGTTGAATTGAATAGTTTGGAAGTCAACGATGGAACTAAAACAGAGAAGGATTCCGATGAACTTACCGTTGACGAAGTTGAAGATGATATCGATATTAATGGTTTGCAATTGTAGAACTCTTTTAAAATTTTTCTTTAATCTGGTAGTAATGAGAAACTAATTGAATTAATATCTTTTGTGTAGTTGAACCAGTTGCGGAATTAACATACCCAATTGATTCCGTGGATCAATGGAAACAAATTTCTCTATTATTAAAACGTAATAAAAAAGAAGAAAGCATTAGGATAGAGGTAATATCGTAATAAATATCTGTTGTAAATTGAGTAAAAATATTTGTTCTCATAGTAATGATTGTTTCAGGTTACAAATATTGATAAAAATGGTCGAAAAGAATTGCATAATGAAATTTCTCTCAAATACAAAAATAAAGTACTCACTCATACTGTAACAGATGAGCAAGGCAAAAGATTCATTGTTATTGGGATGAATAAAAATGTAGACAGTAAGCAACATATACGTTTTTTTTTTTTTTTTTGGTGTTAGTACCGGATTGCAAAATGAAGTCTGAAAGTGATTCTTACACTTCATAGCGTTCTTTCATTTCAGAAAGAAATTTTCAAAAATGGCCAAAAGATTTACCTCAGTATTTATATGCAGTATTATTCAAAGAAAATGCAGATACTATTAGCGTCGTGCAAAAAATTGGTAAAAAATTAAGGTACTCATATTTCTTCTTAAAATGAGTATCAGAGGGGGTGCGTTCTCATTTAAATCACTATTAGGTTTTATTTTTTAGAATGAATCATAAATGTGTGACGTACGCAGGAACTAAAGATCGTCGAGGTGTTACCTCGCAGTGGATATGTATTCGGCGAGTTGAAGCTTCGAAACTAGCATCATTGAATTACAAAGATAAACTGTGTTTCGGTAACTTCGAGTATAGAGAAGAGCCTCTAAAATTGGGTGACTTGAAAGGAAATAGATTCAGGCTTGCATTGAGGTAATAATAAAATATCTTAAGAGTTTGACTGGAAAGAAGTTCATATCCGTTAAGTCTTGTTTTGTTTTATTTTAGGAGAGTGGAATCTTCGACAGAAGAGATCGAAAAGACTTTGGTGAATTTTCGTACGAATGGATTCATCAATTATTACGGCTTGCAAAGATTTGGCTCGTATTCAACTGCTCCAACCTATGAAATAGGTAAATGCTTAATTTCGAAGCAGTGGAAAGAAGTGAGAATATGAGTTTTGACAGTATGGTTGGAAAATCACGCTTGTTTCAAACCTAATATTATCAATCCATTAGGCGGTGAATTTGATTCTGAAACCACGACCGAAAGATGATGATGTGAATGAAGCTTGCAAAGTTTGGAACGAAACTGCAAACGCTTCCCAAGCCTTGAAGTTATTAAAACGATACCACGATCATTCCATTGAAGGTCTAATACTGAAAACGCTCGCTTCGCAGGGAAACACAGCATACGTCAATGCTCTGCAAAAGGTTACTTAATTTTTGTTGTTACTTACGTATCGCAGTAAGATAATGTTTAATGTGTAATGGTTGTCCTTTTTCTATGTTCTAGATTCCTAGGAATATGACATTGCTTTACTTACACTCATTTCAAAGTTTAGTTTGGAACCGGGTAGTCTCCAGAAGAATCAAAGAATTTGGTTTAAAACCTTTAGTCGGCGATTTAGTTTATGTGACGGTTGAAAACGAAAATTCACAAAGTATAAAAATTATAATTTTCAATATGGTCTCGTTAAATGTATGTTAATTTTGTGTTTAAATACTTTCAGAATCAAAAAGCCATGATAAAATTGTCAAAGCTTTGAATGAAGAGGAGATTAGTAGCGTAAAAATTGAAGATATCGTTTATCCGTTACCCGGTTACGCTATGACATACCCTGATAATGTAACTGCTGAATGGTATAAAGAAATATTAGAGGAATATGATGTGACCTTTGAAAAATGGGAAAGTAATAAGTGAGTTCTTCAGTTTAAGAAAATGCCTTTAATAGGACTCGACAAATTTTAGATTATGTCTTATTTCTGAAAATGTTTCTGTATGATGTAATGGAGGAGTGCTAGAAAACGAGGTTTCTATGGTCAAACCGCGTCAAGTGTTGTTTCCAGGGTGAAGGGAAAGGGGCAAAATTTTGTACATCTGTACTTTACAAAAAAAAAAAGAACACTTGAACGCTCTAATCGAGATGAATATTGAAAAAATGAAAAGTGAATCTCTAGAATTATGAGCTTAAAAATTTTCAAATTTTTTGAACTTTTAATAATAGATTTATGAATGTATAAGGGCCGTTTTTTTTCATTTTTACTTGCGAAAAAAATCAAAAATGTCCATTCAAAACATATTTTTGTTTTTCAAATTAAAATTATGACTACACCATTGAAAACAGCATAAAATTATCGTCGAAAACAACAAGCCTTAAAGCATTTTAATAATTGGGCGGGGAGGAAGATGAGCTGCGAATTTTCCAAATTAAGAGATCTTGTATTTTTTATCGATTTTTCAAAGAAGTACCAAAAAAAACTCAAATTTAAATTTCTTGTATAGAAATGACCATACTAGCATCGAATAGAGCATAAAATTTGGCATTGTGAACCAAGTCCCCAGTTATCAATCCGGAAACGATACTGTACGTAGTTTGACTACAAAACACTGGTTTTTTATTACCTTTCTATCACATCATATAGAAAACTTCATAGGAACAAGACATGACCGGAAACTTGTCGAATAGTATTATTTGAAGTAGGTAACATTTTAGATCTTGTACATAATTTTAAATAATATAATTTTTCAGAGCTTTCAGTTTATCCGGAGATTATCGTAAAATGATAGAAATTCCTGATGATGTTAAATGGAAAATCGTATATTATAATGATGCCTCGGCTGATTTGATACTCACCGATTATCAAAAAATGATGAAGATAGGTTCCATCGAAAATTTAGAAGGTATATTATAATTTTAATGGATCATTAAGCGTTTGAATTTGGTTATTGTTTTAATCGCGTATTTTTGTATTAATTTACAGATGGCGCGTATAAAGCGGTAATTTTAGAATTTTCTTTGTCTTCGGCCACGTATGCTACTATGGCTTTGCGTGAAATTACGAAAACTGATACTTCTGCTAGTTACCAAGCATCGTTAACATTTACACATTTACAGGATAAAATTCCTAAATTAGAAGCCAATACTTGATTTTATAACCGCTTTTTGAACGGTGTGTTTTCCTCATTTATATTACTTGGTTACCCACTTGTGGGATTCTTAAATTAAGAACAGGTTCGTAATTTTAAAAACACACTTGAATGTTGTATTCGTTGTCTCACGGAAAAAAGCGCTTTCATCGTTGACAAAATTTTTTATGTGTGTAAATACACTCAAAAAGACCACATTGCGCCCCATCTACTTTTACCACGAGATCACTTTCGCTTCCTCTGATCCCTACATGCCACCTCCCTAGTTCCCGGGTGAATCCTCATTTCAGAAACATATCTCCCGCGATACGCCCACTCGCCGCCACTACTCTCGACCACAAGGAAGCCACGTCGCCCCCATCGCGGTGAAGTGCCTCTTCTAGACTCCCAGAGAGATACCAAGCGGTATCTTCTACAGTGAGAGCCCTTCCGAATTTTTTTTCAGCTGCTAGCCAACTCGGCTATTCTTGCGTCACTGCGCGGAGCACACGGAAACGTCTACCATGCATGTGATGTCGGCCGGTCGCCAAGTGGAAGCAAACCAGCTCCACCTAACCAACCCGCATAGACTACCTCGTTGTTTGCCCTTTTCAGTAAACTCAAGTCTTCTTTGGCCACCCACTTGGTAGCGGCATCGAAAGCAGTAAACTGCCTCTTCTCAATGTGGGTGCCCCTCATGAGGAATTCCAATTTCGGCAACACGAATGTGGCCATGGCATCCAACTTCTGCCATGAAGCGAGTAAGCTCTCGTCAATTTTGCCCACTAAATCCAGCGCCTCTGCTATGGTCCCCCTCAGCGTTTGGTCATCCCAAAACCCGACTGGAATGCCCAGGTACGGATATGTATCACCTTCCTTGAGTACCTCCATAGGTTCCCTGCCAACCCCAAAAGTGGTGTCAGCCACCCAAGAAACTCTATTACACGATGATAATTCTTAAACCTTCGAAATCTTTTTCACACTGTACAAACAGTACATGATTAAAATTGGGAAATAGGTACGACATAAGTTTTTCAATTCCATTCACGCTAACGTTTTGAAAATTTATATTGTTGACGCTGGTTTTAATTGAATACAAAATACGTGATATATCGTATGATGGTAGGACTTTAGTGGGGTTGTGCACCTGGCTTTATATGTTCGAAAATCGTTCATAATGAAAGGATTGTACAGGCTTATTAGGTCTATGAGTATTTTTTTCGAAGTATTTCTCTAAGCGCGCGCGCGTCGAAAGAAGGTTGAATGGCATATTTGTTCTGAAAACATAAAAATTAAAATAATTAAAATTTTTGTCTATTAAAATTTATAGATAAAAAAAAAAAAAACACTTTACTCACTGGAACGAATCTGCATAAGCGCTGATATTTTTGGTCAGATTTCTCAGGTTTTGAATTGTACAAATGGCCGTTGGCAATTGCTTATCTAGTGTCGAATGAATGGCCTAAAAGAAATCCGCTGCCGTGATCTCGTGTTCAAAATTAAAGACTTGTAGTTTATAATTTCCTACAAATATATAAAGTACAATTGAATGTTACATAATTCTTAATAATAAATTCTTTTATGGTGGTGTTATAGTGAAAACAGTTTATAAATCTATATTCTGGAAATGTGTCTAATGCGTTCTCAAATTTAATATTCTTCATCGTTATCACACATATGTTTACTTGGCGTCGATTATGTGTGGTAATATTTTCTTTAAAAAAAAAATAATAGTAATTAATTATTTAGAAATTAGAAATGGAAAATTCATTTCAAATTAATATTTACCTAACGCAATTGTGCAGTTGCCGGCATTACATGGTTTTGGCATTAATACCATACTTTCTTCAATCGTATTATTTTCTACCGTTATATTCACAGTTTGTACTAAATTGCGTCTTCGGCGTCTTTGAGCCTTAAAAGCTCTGTAAAAATATGTATTTAAGTATCGTAAGCGGATGAACGCAGATATGATATATTAATTTCTAACGTGATTTGGAGGGCGTCGAACAAATTGGCACTTGTGTGCCCATAGCCGTGTACATGGATTCATTGATTGAGCTGTCCACATTGGATGGTCCCACAACTGCCCCTGCTATATACGTATCCTCGGGTTTCTTAAGGGAAATTAATAATTATAAAATTTCAATATTGAAAATAGAATGAGGTTTCTTACCTGAAATACTTGAGTCGACATTTATAGTAGGTTCTGTTAATTCTACAGCACATTTGCAGTTATTCACGGGACTATCAGAGTTTCCGGCGAGCGCGCCGCGCAGATACTATTATATCCGCGTGTATCCGTATAATATTTGGCTATTGCTTCTTCATTTATTTATTTTTTCGTCGCTTCATTTTGTACAATTTAGAAATTTTTATATTCTCGTTATATTTACCTATTATAAATTAGTTTTTTGGCGTCTTTTCAGTACATATGATTTGAAATTTTAATTATTTTAAAATTGCTTGTAAAATTGTAAGAGCGATCAGTAGATATCAAATCTTGCATAAAACAATATTTTTCTTTCACTTCATAAATTCTTTATCATTTCTTTCTTGGCATTATGAGACAATGTGAATGATGAACATAAATACATTTTCATGAGTAAATTTGTGCTACTTGCACGCACGTAATATGGAAATAAGGTATTTAGTGTAGCATAAAAATTATTACTGATGAATATTTTTATTTTTATAATGAAACAAAACAAACACTTTAAAAAGAAAATGAAAAACTTAATATGATTATAAGTAGTTACAATTTTTCAATCAGTTTTTGTAGTAATTTATTGTGCTGCTTAATTTGTGCAGCCCTTTCTTGGTACGCCTTTATTCGTTCCTCATGATGCACTTGCCTTTGTGCACGAAGTTTCATGAGCTCATCTGCTAAAACTCGTGTTTTATTTGGTTTCTGATTATGGTTAGGTCTAGGTGAGGGAGCTGGACACATACCTGATGTTGACTGTGATGAGTGTGATGGGACTGGAGATGTTGGAGATGATAAGTAAAAAGATTGATTAGAATGGCCAGGCACTAGATCTGGATCATCAACGATTTCCGAATTTATTTCAGGTTCTAACCCACAATGTCGTCTAAGTTTAAATCTATTCTCTATTTGTTCATTGGTAAATTTGTATCCTTCTTTTACCATTTCCTCAGCAATGGCTTTCCATATTTTAGACTTGGTTTTCAGTTTAATACTTTTCCCTACTAAAGGAGAAAACTGCTCATACCAAGTTAATAATTTTGTCGAATTATCAGTCCAGGTTGAAACGTTCATAATAATTTCTACCATTAGTATTTAGGTAATTAATTAATATCCTATATTCTTACCTTCGATAACAACATCGACATTACTATGGTCCGACATTTCTTTCATATAACGAAAAAAAAAATTTACAAATCTTTCCACAATTTATCAAGTATTAACCAACAAAGCTGATGTAAATCTAATTTTGATTTATCAGTTATCACACTCACATTACACCAACTACACTTCCTTCGGAGTCAGTGTAGCTAAGTGTAAATTTAGAGTACCGTCGGAAGGGGTGACTTGGCACGTTTTTAAGCTATGTTTCAACTTTGACATTCGCTGTAGGTAACACCGTTGCTCCATTTATAGTGGGAAAAATTTTCTAATATAGATGGCTTATTTACCTACAAGATGGTAAAAAGAGATTTTGGATACACCTGTAATTTTTTTTAAAATAAATTTTCAAAAAAAGTGTGCCAAGTCACCACGCTTTGGGGTGACTTTGCACATCAACAAAATTACATTATTTTACTGTTTATTATTCATTAGATATGACAAATTAGGATCAAAACAATTAAATATGACAAATTAATATCAAAATAAAGCTGATAGGAATGTATGAAGGCCACGATGAACAACTGGTTTCTCTAGTTTCTTCTGTATTTGATCTATTTTGACATAATCATAGTCGTCCTTTAATGGAAAATGAAACACAGTATGGGAGGCTAGGTATGGACGCAAAAATTTTATGTAAAGCTTATTTGCAAATACTTCTTCGACGATTCCCAAATATAAGCGAGTCGCATTTGTCTTTTTCTGGGTACCCGTTTTGTAGTCATATTTCACAATCAAGTAATCACCAACATGGATCTGAAAGGGAAATGAAAAGTTACTGAGTTAGTGATCATGGAAATTTCTATTGTAGGCTAGGTTTTACAACTTTTATTTTACCTCCTTGATAGAAACAGTAGGAGTAGGTTCTGCACGCACGAGATTAGAAGGTCCTGGTTCAAGTTCCTCATTTGGAGAAACGTGCGATGTTCCATTTTCATTCGATGTTTCACTTTCATTTGTGGAATTATTGGGCGTACTTGTAGCACCAGCATTCGTCAACTCCACCTAATGAAAAATTAAACGTAGATAAGTTGTAGATTTCATAGCATTATAGCAAATAGGTAGGTACCTAGATGAAAATACAAACCTCTGAAGATTCCTCCGGATCAGGATCATCCACATTCTCCTCTGAAGACTCGTCCGATGAGATTTCAGCAACACTTCGACCAGGAATCACACGTGTCCTCCTTTTTCGTTTTCTAGTGTTACCAGTCACGTCATTTCGCTTTGAGCTTAAAAATTCAATGAAGGATTCGTCAACAGCAGTACGATCTACTTTATATGTAGGGAGTGTCGCAAGCAGTGGTTCGATGGCACACGGATAAATGCCACATTTCCTAAAACCTGAACGTAAATTTTCACCACCTTTCACAAGCAAATCATTCATAAGATTTTTCAATAACCGAGGAAAGTCTTGTTTTTGCAAAGTCTTACAACGTTGTCCACTCCCTGTTAATTTCCAATTTCGCAGAATTTTGCGCCATATTCTTTTCATCGGACCAAAAAATGATACATCGAGTGGTTGGGTCAGGTGTGTACTGTTAGGTGGGAGACAGACGAATAGGATATCGTTACTTCGGCACAGTTGCAGAACCTCATCAGAGAAATGCGATGACAAGTTGTCACCTATAATCACCTTTTTACCAGGTTTATGGATTACTGCTGGCAGGAATATTTTTTTGAACCAATCTTCAAATACAGTCACATCGAACCAGCCTGATTGTGTAACATTATATCGACACTGAGGAGGACCTTGCTCTGTCCAGGTGTCCCAAAGACGAGTGGCCTTATAGACAACGTACAATGGAAGAATATCACCAGCTGCATTTCCACACAGCATTAAAGAAATCGACGTTTTCGTTGAATTACAAATTACTTCTGAATATTTGCACCCTCTTTTTGCCAACACTTTACGTTCTCCCGGGTTGTCAGTGATATTTGTTTCGTCATAATTAAAAATCAATTCTGGAGGAACTCCTTCGAGTGATTCAGCTAAATTAGCTTGATATTCACGAAGCACTTTTTCATCAATGGCCGCTCGATCTGCCTTCACGTTTCTTGCCACTCGACAGCTGATCTCGGGATGCCATCCCAGAAAACCATTCACCCAATCTGGACCAGGAGAAATACCATCACGAAATTTGGAAACATTTCTTCCGAGTTTGAGCAAGTAATGTCGAACAACAGCTCGAATATCTTCTTTTGTCAATGGAAATCCAAAGTCACTCGACGCAAGCAAATTAGCTGCAAATGCACTTTCTTCTTGGGGTGAAAATATTGTCTGGCCACCAAATGGTCGAATCACACTGTTCTCAGGCTGACTCAATTTGTTATAGATCGTTCTAACCGGAATTTTATAAACAGCAGATGCTTCTGAACATTTCATTCCATTTCGTACAGATTGCAAGCAACTGATAAGCGTTTCTTCAGGGTAATCGTGATATAGACGACTGCCCAGTTCTCTGCAATACTTTCGTGGCATGATTAACACCTGTTGATGCAATAAAATGTCATAAGTGATCGTAATTGCTCGAAAACTCATTGTTGAATTAATATTGATAAAAATTTACGTACTTGCAAAGTCACCCCGAAATTATTTTTTTGTAAGCTTTGAAATCTTGAGAAAAAACTACTGTGATATGACAAAAACCAAATACAGCAACGGAAAGCTGATTAAATTTCGAATCGAATGAGCTATCACTCACTTTCATCAGTTGAATAGTATTTGCACAGCTGTGCTTATTTTACAAGGTAAGATTTTCGAGTAAAAATGCACGTAGTTAAACAATGAACAACAGCTCATGGAAAATAAATGCAAGGTTGGAACTAACACGCTAAAAATGAGTATTCAAGGCCTGATTACACATTTCAGCATTCGCAAACTCTCAATAGTATGTTATATCACCTCTAGAGGGCAGCAGTGGAAGAGAACTATAATTGTGCAAAGTCACCTCGCGTTTGCCAAGTCACCCCGTTCTATGGTAACACTAAACTACACCTGTTGCAAACGAATGGTGCACACTTTTCTACACTTATGCAAACAAACAGGTCAGTGTAGAAAGTGTAGTTCTGAGCAATTCAGTTCTGTGCAAACGAACAGACTTATAGTGCAGTTTGTGCGCTGTGCAGTTCGCCCGAACAAACCTTATAGCAACTGGCCCAATTGGTGTAATGTAAAAATGTGATAGAAGACAAGCTAAATGTTCAAAACCATCTGGTGTTTTTATTATTCTGTTCTTTTGTGATTGCGAGTTGAAATCAACTAGCGCTGTCTAGAGGCCTTTTTTAAAATCAACATTTCAATTTTATGTTTTTCTGCTTGCTGAATACACCTTTCTTGTATCTCTTTCAACTGGGCTCCATACAATGCCTCATCATGCTGCATTTTCAACTTATGTTGCTCTTCCCGGAATAGCTGTTTTTGTAAAGCAGCTACAGTGAGTAACATAAACATTCGGACATCAATAAAATAAGTAAATTAAGGTGAAAAAAACGGGTAAAAAATAGATTCTTAATGAAACTTTCTTTATGATATTTTAAAATGAATACTCCCGAAAACAAATATGGAAACACCAAAAAAAAAAAATAATAATAACAAAACTGTAACTAAGAAAGTAAAAAAAGTGGAAATTTAGACGCAACATAAACATTCGGACAGCGCGTATACTTGCGTCGCTTATAGCCTTTGGGGTTAGGAGATAATTTCGATACCTACCCATATGGGTATTAAAAAATGTATAAATAACCCCAGACTTCAAAAAAAAAAAATTATTCAAAAATGGAAAAATTGAAAAACTGTATATCTGTAATTAATTTCGATAATTCAACTTGTAAACGAAAACGTCATGTTGACATGTTTCCAGATATACTACGTTGTGGTATCTTTGGACCAAGCGGTTCTGGGAAATCAAATATTTTATTAACCATTTTGGCACATGTGAAACCGTTTCATAATTTATACCTATGTTCGAAAACTAGTTATTAAGAAAAATATGAAACTTTACACGAACTTGTTTATTCATATAACGCAGGACATAGAAGAAAAAAAATTAAAATTCACAATGTACAAGTTGAACATCTACCCGAACCTGAGGCTATACCGCGAGATTTTCGACGACGTACTAACTGAAAAACAGGATAAAATTGCAAATTTTTTTCTACGTGCTAGACATCGCGATATTTCATGTTTTTATCTAAGTCAAGCGTATACTAAGATTCATAAAAAAACTGGTATACGTGAAAATTTCAATTATGTAATACTTTTTCGGTAAGACATTGTTAATTTACGACAAATTTTCACTGAATACGTGACTGATGTGATAACGTTTGAAAAATTTAAAAATATGTGTACAGAGTGTTGGCACGAACCATATGGGTTTTTAGTAATAGACGTTGAAAATGAAAATTGTAAATATAAAAAACAATTCGAATTTTGTATAAATACGTGAGATGTACGCGATCACCTTCAGTCATGATGCAACTACCTGAAGTGCAAAACATTATAGCTACCGCTCAGTTGGGTTGTGTTTTAGACTTGCATGATATAGCTGCTCGAGGAATTAATGTTGAGTACAATCCTCGAATTTTTAACGGTCTTACTATGAGACTTAAAAATCCAAAGTGTAGTATCAACATCAGGGTTGCGTACCGCGGTATTTTTTCCGGTCGGTACGGTACCGGTATTTGGTATCGGTATTTTTTCCGGTCGGTACGGTACCGGTATTTGGTATCAGTATTTTTTCCGGTCGGTACGGTACTGGTATTTGGTATTTATATAATTTTCGGTCGGTATGGTATCGGTATTCGGTATTTATATAATTTTCGGTCGGTATGGTACCGGTATTTGGTATCGGTATTTTTTCTGGTCGGTACGGTACCGGTATTTGGTATCGGTATTTTTTCCGGTCGGTAGGGTACCGGTATTGGTAAATCCCAAAAAACCGCGGTATTGGTCGGTATATACCGCGGTATCGGTACCAGTACGCAACCCTGAATTGCTTCCTAAGATTATTCAAATGATTGGCGCTACTTCCCTGTTTAACAAAAAACCAAATTCTTGAAATTAGTATTAGAAATTCAGAATTTAGGTTTTAGCACTCAATATTTAGGTATTTTATTCTATTCGGTTTTATGATCAGAAGTTGAAACTTACTGAATTAGTTTTATTGCATAAGTTACATATCGAGGGACTAAGTCCTAAACCTGCTAACTCCAAAAAGTGAAATTTTACAGGAGAGCAAAAAAACATCCCACATTAGGCGCGATCTATTCGACAATTCTGAAACTTGGTAGGTTGACTAGTTTGACCGTCAGAGTGTGTCTGAAATTATTTTTTTTTATTTTTTTTATTTAGAGCAATATGTTATTTTAAGAGTTAGCAGGTTTTATTTTTTCATTTTTCTAATAATCCTGTCATATTAAATGAAAAAAAACTTCTTTATTAGCGTCATTATAATAATTAAGTCGAATCAGTTACTCAAAATAATAAAAATAAGGTGTCGAAATACTAAAATAATTAAAGATAATACTAAAATAATTAAAGATGAGGCAAATTCGTATAGAAAGGATGATGGTCATGCGGTATAGTTGGAAGTAAGGACTGAATGTGCTCGTACTTTTCCTTGGAGATTTTCAGTTTTGCTGTGTATAAAGCAGGAAGTTCTTGAAAAGGTGTAAACTTTGGAGCAACTGCCGCGTGTTTAGATTTTGACCTTGTCCTTGGTTGCCGTAATGATTCGAAATTTTTAGCGAAGTCCAACTTGTACAGAATTTCTCCGGAAGGGCAATATTTTAAACAGCGAATATCGACCACCTTATGACGTTTATCAGTTGAACTTGAAGTGGATACCGGAGGACGAAGAGAGTTCACGAACTTAATTCCTTCAAAAGATTTGAAAAAATTGAAATCCAAGTATTTCACTTCGTAGGGGTTTTTGATTCGGGCTTCTGATATGAATCTACAATAATCGGAAGGAACGTTGATAGATCGATGTCGAATTTTTCGCTCTATACAGGCGTGAACTGAATCCCCTTCCATCTGCGTATGCCCCTTGATGAGAAACTTTTGGATTATAGTTATACTTTTTTCGACTGCTAGGTTAAGTAAGGCATTTCCAACTTGTACGTTTCTGTTCTGATTGGTACACCCATCACTGTAGACGATAATGGTATCACCAGCTTTACATCCGGAATGGTTTGCGATGTAATCACACAGCATAGTAGCGAAAGTTGATCCTTGCAAGTTGGCGTCAGATTCATTCCAAAGATAACACAAAACGTCATGAGTATGTAAATCATACACGGTGTAATTATGATTCACAAGTTTCGTTTTGTAGTACATGCTGGACGATTTATTCAATGGACATAACAGTACCGATTGAACATCAACTGTTAACACTTTGACGTTTCCGTTGGCTTTATCTTTTTCCTTTTCGGCTCTAGCTTGATCCTTCAGCACAATATGGTGATCATAAATTTCTTTTGAAACGTTACCTTGCTTGTAACCGAAACAGACGTCACATTGATCTTTCTTCGGGTGAAAAATACACATTTTCTTTGAATGGAAAATTTGCTCAAATGCGCATTGGGATACCGGCGCACTGTCAGATTTTTTCATCTCATCTACATAGGTACGGTACAGCTCCGACAAAGAATTCCATAATGGTTCGACGTACAACAAATTCGTATCTTTTCTACTATAATGAGATTCAACTTTGGCTAGACCATCCAAAAAATTTTCGCATTGAATTCGACGATCACTGATAGAAGTTCGCTTTGATTTTTTCCGATTCAAGGTTGGCGAAATCTTATCACCTTGGTTCAATTTCCAATTCTTAACTGACCATCTTCCCATACTCAATGTGTTCAGGAACATTTTACAGCATACACGAATTTTTGTATCACCCAGAGGTAAGAAATACTTGAAAGTGAATGTTCGTCGGGTGTACTCTTCATCTTGACGGTCTCGCATACGTTCAGCAAATTCGGTTTCCATATTAGCACAGATAAACACCCTTTTCTCTTCCCAGGATAAATTCCAAAACTCAGAATGAATTTTATTTCTGGTCCGGTCATTGAACATGTTGAGACACTGAATCGAAGTACCTTTCTTTGAAAGGGCACAATTACATCGTGGTTTCATCTTCCTTGCTTTTCGTGGTACCTTATAATCCCACTTCGACTTTTGTGAACCTATGAATAAAATGAAACCAATTTGAATAACATAACAATCACTAAATTTGGATTTTTGGTCTAAGTAACGATCTTTCTTACCTTCAGAATTCTGTGTCTTTTTTTTTTTAGCACCGTAGTACTGTTTTCCGTTCTCTCGAAGATCATAGTTTTTCAACTTTTTACGATTTTTATTTTCAGTATTTGGAAGATGAAGTCGTCTTGGCCTTGTTTTGGAACGATTTTGAGAAGTATGACCATCACTTGAATCACTGTTGCTATTATTTTCAGTATCACCATCGCTGTTTCGATCAATATTATTTTCTTCTGATACATCACTTTCATTTAGGAAAAGTACTTCTTCCTCTTCGACTTCTTCTATAAGCATTTGCTCCCTGCGTAATAATGAAAGAATGATGAAAAATTATTTCAGAATTCAAGAACAATGCATTTAATTGTGATTAATATCATGTAATTGAAGGATACTTACATTTTTAAAGCATTATTTGAATTAAATTCCTCCGAAATAATTAAAATTTAACGTGATCAACGTGCTACACAAAAATTCACAACAGTAATTGATAAAACACTCGTAAACATTGGAGTTAGCAGGTTTTATGGAGTTAGCAGATTTAACAAAATTGGCTTTTTGAAGGTAAATTTTGAATTTTCGTCTTTTTTGGTGGTCACACTGATGTATCAGTGTCTGCTGATCCCGAAACGCGAAAAAAAACGATTTTTGAAAATTTTGGAGTTAGCAGGTTTAGGACTTAGTCCCTCGATATACTTCTTGTGCCAGTACCACTGCCATCAATCTCAAAGTAGCTTCGTATATCAGTATTAATTTCATCCATATTGAAAATAAACGGAAATAAACAAATAATTTTGAATAGAAATTACAAAAATCACACAATTCTATCCATGTGTCGGCAATGTCGCACCAGTCTAATTATTTGAAAACTCAAAAAACGTGTTAGAATCAAAACCAGTGTTGCATGTTGATCGAAATTAAAAAATAACAATAAATAAATAAATAAATATCATAAATATCGCGGTATTTACGGTATGGTACTAGAGGGTTGCGTACCGCGGTATTTTTTCTGGTCGGTACGGTACCGGTATTTGGTATCGGTATTTTTTCCGGTCGGTACGGTACTGGTATTTGGTATTTATATAATTTTCGGTCGGTATGGTATCGGTATTCGGTATTTATATAATTTTCGGTCGGTATGGTACCGGTATTTGGTATCGGTATTTTTTCTGGTCGGTACGGTACCGGTATTTGGTATCGGTATTTTTTCCGGTCGGTACGGTACCGGTATCGGTAAATCCCAAAAAACCGCGGTATTGGTCGGTATATACCGCGGTATCGGTACCGGTACGCAACCCTGATCAACATATTCACATCGGGCAGTATTGTGTGTTTAGGAACAAAAACCGAAGAGATGGCTAAGAAAGGCACACGAAGATGTGCTCGTATAATTCAGAAGTTAGGGTTTCCAGTAAACTTTCAAAATTTTCAAATCGTTCACTATGTGGGTAGTGGTAATTTAAATCAAAGACCAAACTTTTATACATTTTTTGAAGAAAATAAAAAAAACTCCGAATTCACACCAGAAGTATTTCCTGGTCTAATCTATCGCGAGAATAATACTACGGTAGTGGTATTCAAAAGTGGTAAGTATATAATTACAAAATCCCGTACCCGAACTGAAATGTATAATGCTTTTGAAAATTTTGAAAAAAAAATTAAAAATCACTATTTACCATCACACTCCTAGTGGCCGTTATAACAAGTTACTGGATGTCAACTGGTTGCGTCAACAAACCTACGACGCTACAAGTGGTCATTATAACAAGTCACGTTCAACGTGACGTAAACGTTTTGTTAACTAATCACACTTGAGAAAAAATATTAGCTTTGTAAATTTTTTCAATTTTTATTCTTGTAAAAATGAAACTTAATTAAAAATTCGTATTCTCTAATAAATGGAATGGTACACATGTTAAAACTTGAAAATTGTTTTTAAATTATAATTTTGGTCAAAAGGGAAAATAGTATTTTTGTTATGCACAAATAAGGAACAACGAAAATGTAATATGCAAATAATATTGTATTATTATTTTATTATTTTTTTATTGGGTTATTGTGTTATCTATGTACATTAGAGTGGCCCTTATTTATACTTGTGATTTTTTTGGTGGCGGTTTTTTAAGGTGCTACCCCTTGAAATTGTTCCCTACTATGAAAAAATGATTTCCTGAAAATTTTGACCAAATTGATTAATATTAACCCGTGCCGCAAACGTGTTGAAGTGTTGATGATGATAGCAGCGCGTCGCGCCATTGCTACCTCGAGTGAACCATGCGACGGAGTCTATTATGCCGCGGTATTGTATGGTACACGTCCATCTAATTGTAATGAGAGTATAGCGTATTAAAATACTTTTAATTTCAGAATATATGAAACAATATTCAATTTTATTGAAATTTGAAGAACACATTTTTTACGATAATTAGTGACAATCTGTAAAATATAATGTTTCTGATCTTCATTAATGCAAAGTTTATTATTATACTGCTCCAATAACCACATGCCTTGATCAGTTGTGTCATTTACCACTTTTAGCTTTTCCATTACTTTTTTGTTGCTTAATATTTGTATTCCATGGGGATGCAGCATCGATTAAGAAAGAGCAACTTAGATCAAACTTAGTAAAAAATGTTTTTAGTCAATGATATCGCGTAAAATTTTACAATTTTATAACAAAAAAAAATTAATTATGACGATGTATTATTATTCTACATTGTATTGGCCGTTCTACCGGCGAAATTACGCTAGATGTGAATGGCAGCCGTCGTCTTACTGGATTATTCCCTCTTATTCTTGGGCTGTAAAAAAAAAAAAAAAAAGGAAAAAATTATATATTGTTATATTAATTTACGTAGATTATTTATAACTAACTTACGTTTCCTCGGCCTCCCATAATAGGCGTCGTCGCCTATAATTTACCACCAACATCTGTTCTTCCATTGTCAAATGGTCTGTCTATAATAAAAAATACAGTAGATATATTTATATGTAATTTATATATATATATATCTTAATTTTAATACCTTATAATATTGTAAATATCGTCAGTGGTATAGTCTGGGTGTATTTTAACGTATAGCGCCGCACATTTTGTGCAGCTCCGAAATTTCCTTAATATGCACCTTGACTACCACTGCCGATTTTTTATAATATAAGTTATTAAAATAAAATTAACGATATAAAAAATCATCAGTGGTATAGTCTGGGTGTATTTTAACGTATAGCGCCGCACATTTTGTGCAGCTCCGAAATTTCCTTAATATGCACCTTGACTACCACTGACGATTTTTTATAATATAAGTTATTAAAATTAACGATATAAAAAATCATCAGTGGTAGTCTGGGTGTATTTTAACGTATAACGCCGCACATTTTGTGCAGCTCGAAATTTCCTTAATATACACCTTGACTGCCACTGACGATTTTTACATTGGAAAAAAAAACTGGTACTTACATTTGCATGTTGACAAGTTGGCTTGAATAAAAAAATTAAAATTACAGCGATGAAAACTGTAAAAAATATGTAGGACAACATATTAGCAAATTTAAATTAAATGTAACAATTTAACTCTAACGTCTATCGCCTTTTGATTATAATTTGGCGTCTACCGCGTGTTTGTTTCTTTGTTTGCAATTTTTTCCCACACTACCACAAATACAGTGAATTTTATGCAAGATGCAATTTGCACGATTTTAGACAACATTAATTGATTGATTATTTTATCAATTAATGGAATTAATGGAAAAAATACCTATCTTTCAATTTTTCATTTTTTATTTTTTATTCAAAGACTGAAAAAGTATAAATAGGCAGCAGTATACGCGTAAAAACTAATTTAAAAATGGATAATATAATTGAAAGCTTTGAATATTACGATTACAAACCACCCATATCTGAAAATATCAATCAGTCTGGCGTAGAATTCCCAATAATCGCATATAATGAAGACATTGTTACTTAACCTCATAGGAGTTTGTTGGTAATAAATGGTTCATTAAGTGTGATTAAGGTTACGGCTGCTGGTGAGCAATCAAGTCGTACTCAAGTGACACTTATTGACACCGAAAAAATTAATTTTGTGAATAATGGGATTTTAAATATTTTCGATCGTATTGATTACTTTATTGGAGATAATAAAATCGATAGTATTCGAAAACCTGGTGTAGCTACGACAATGAAGGGTTTAGTTTCCTTTAAACCTAACAAAACTAATAATCTTGCTGGTTGGAATATGTATGAAAATAGTACAAGTTTAATAAACAATAAAGGATTTTTTTCTATTGTAATTCCATTTTCAATGATTATGGGATTTTTTGAAGATTATAAAAAATTTCTATATCGATACCACAAAAATTAATATTTTATCGAAGTACAGCAGCACTTAATGATTGTTTTCAATCTGTTGAGAATAATTATGAGGTAAGTTTGAAACTTCAAGAAATTATTTGGCGTATTCCACAAGTAAAATTTTCAATTGCTTATGAAACTCAAGTCAGAAAAGAAATTTTGAAAAGTACAAACTACGAACTGTTTTTCAGACATTGGCTGTATCAAAACATTTCACCACCTCGAGGTGCTACTGAATTTACGTGGGATGTACCGGTTTCATATTCGAAAACAAAATATATTTTATTAGGTTTTCAAAAAGATAGGTTCGATAAACTGGCTATTGATAATTCCAAGTTCGATTTTCTTGATTTGGAAAATGTTCAAGTTTTACTCAATAATAATATTTATTACCCTAGAGAAAGATTAAATTTAAAAATTTCTGAAAATAAATGTGGTAATTTGTATGAAATGTTTAAATCTTTCAAACAATCTTATTACGAGTCTAGTGATGAAAGTGAACCTATGGTAGACTACAATTCATTTTTGAAATCGTATCCTATCGTAGTAATTGATTGCTCTCATCAACCTAGTGTGATTAAAGAGTCATTGATAAATATAAAAATTATGTTTAATTGGCGTACACCTATTCCAGACAACACGACGATACATTGCTTAATGATTATGGATCATAAAGCTGTGTATAACCCGTTGAATAATAGAGTGCTACACTAAAAAAAGTATAAATAGGTTGGGTGACTAGCTACCTATAAGTTGCAAAAATGACTGTTGTTGTCGACATTCAAGGGTTTAAAACTCTACAGAACGAATTCATTATAAAAGAATTTGCTATTGTCAGACTCGATGGTCAAGACAGCGACTGTAATTTTTTTGTGAAACCTCAACCATTTTGTACTCTACCATCAAAAATGAAAAAAACGAGTTCAGTACCTAACAAACAATATTCACGGTCTACCATGGGATTACGGTGATATACCTTATAACGAAGTTTTTGATTTTTTTGATAAAATACTGTTACGTGAAAAAGTGATGGTGATTTACGTTAAGGGTAGTGAACGTACCGAATATATAAAAAATCTAACAGATTATAAACATATAGTATTAGACTTGGATAATGAAGCGTGTACCTCTGAATATTACATTGAAGAACCTTGTAAAAATCATAAAGTAAATCATGGACGATGTGCTATGAACAAAGCTCGCTGTTACAAACAGTGGTTATTAGCAGTGTTGGAAGAACGGCCAAGACATCGTTCTTGTTCCCGTTCCTGTTCTCCTTGACTGATTGCTCTTTTCCAATGGTTTTGTTCTCACAATCTTGACGCATCAGTTCTGTTCCTGTTTGTGTTCCTGATTTTATTCTGTGACTTGTTCGTTCTCTGTTCGTTCGTTCTCAATCTTTTGACTGAGCGTTCCCGTTCTTGTTCCCGTTCTTCGTTCTCGTTCTTGGATTTTTTTTTTAATCAGTACAGTCTATGATCAGTATTTACAATTTATTATTTTATTTCGTGAATATTATCTTTGTTTTGTTCATTTTTTTTTCTAATGTTCACTGAAATGTTCACTTGAACGTGATTATGCGTGAAAATTCTTCAAAGTACCTGAACGAGATTCGAAAACTGAAAAAACAGAAGTATCATTTACTCCGCAGTTTTATACCTGAAGATGAAAACCTTCGAAAAAATTTACACTCTAAACGCTTGGAGATTTCATTTTTACTTTTAAAAATTTTAAAATATAGTAAGGTAACTAACATAGGTACAGAACATTGAAGTAGACTACTACACTCAACATGTACAGTGTACAGAAATGTGGTAAAAATACGCGGGAGAGAATACGCTTAAATTTTTAGAAAAAATATCATTTTTACAACATACAACCTCGGTTTGTGTACTGTTAAAGCAACAACTATAAAATTAGAAGAACAGAAATCAAAAACCGGAAAATTTTGTTCTTTGTTCGTTCGTTTGTTCGTTCTTATGTTACTGAATTTATCCGTTCCCGTTCCTGTTCCCATTTCCGTTCTCAAAAGATGGATGTTCGCGTTCTCGTTCCTGATCTCGTTCTCAACAAATCAAAGTTCTCGTTCTCGTTCCCGTTTCCGTTCTTTAAAAATCACCGTTTTTCTGCGTTTTCGTTCTTGTTCGCGAACTGTTCTTCCAACACTGGTTATTAGAAAAAAAGTATAAATAAGTTTAAAAAAAAAAAAACTTGAAAAAAAATGTCTTTTCAAATTTCAGTAAACGATACAAAGTCCGAAATAAATTTAGAGTATAATGAAGGTATAAAATTAAATAAACCTTATGAAATGTGCTTGAAGAGTTTTGTTACATACAATAATATACCTAATATAACGGAAAAAAATAACACAATAATTTTTATCGATGTTAAATTAACAGAAGTAAATGGTAAAATGGTGGTTGTCGAAGGTTCTGTACCTACCCAACATATAATCAATCTACCTACCGGTACATACGAGTTGAATGAAATTTTTAAATTAATTACTGAACATCCAAAAATTAAAAACAGTAATACAGTAATGCGTTTGAATAGAAATACTTTCACAGTTGAAATTGAAAGTAAGTGGTACATTGATTTCACCAGTCCCAATTCAATAGGTCAAACGCTTGGTTTTAGTTCAAATGTTTTTCCACCGAATGAGAAAAATATTTCAGATTTACCAGTTCAACTTTTCACAATTAACACTATAAAAATTAAATGTAATCTCATCAAGTGTAATATTGATAATTTAAAAAGAAACGATAATACTTTATACGAATTTCCATTAAAATGTGAGAGTGGTGAAAAAATTATTGAAAGACCTATTTCACTGTGCTACTATCCTATCAACATCTTATTATCCTCTTGATGAGTACGAAGAGAAAAAGCTTTACATAGGTTTAGATTGTGAAAATAACTTTGAACCAACAATCCATATTTGCGCGAATACACGTGTAGGTGTGAAAATATCACACAACTTGATGAAATTACTAGTTGATTCAAATGTAAATTTTGATACTCTTCAGACTTTTATGATTGAAAATATTAAAATCACAATTACTGGTTACTGTTATCAAACATATATGGTTTTAGAAAAAAACTCATCTTTAGTAATGTTGTCAAAACGCCAATGGAATAATTTTTTAAGGTTACAAGACCGTATTGTAGGTAATTTGAATATGTTACAACAGTCTAACGAGTTTAAAAGTATAAATAAGGGAGAGTGTGAAATTTGTCACTCAAAATGGATAAATTAGTTCGTGAATACTTGAACAGTGGAAAAGCTTTACAAGAAACATACGAAGATATAAAGTTTGGAAAAATAATTCGACACTCTGATAGAGTTGAACGCTATCAACCTATCACAGATTCTCTACAAAACTTAGCATTGCCTAAAACTTCGCAAAGTAGTATAGGTACTGTAACGCAACCTGAAACACCTAGGCTAATAAGAGGTCATTCAGATTTCGCACAATCAAAACCTGATACTGTTTTTGGAATTCGTAAGAATGATGAAGGAATGTGGATAGGTAACCAACGACTTGAAATAAAAAATTCCAAATTGAGATTCAAAAATGATGGTACTACGTATAATCTTACTCCAGGTTTAACGCAATTATTAGTTTACGATAATCCCAGCAACTATACTGAATCAGATTTGAAAATGTATAGAGATATTGTTTTACGTTCAAATGTATACAAACGTAACAACGATCCAAAAAGTAGGTATTATAAGAGTAGTAAAGGATACAAGTATACTAATATAATCAAACCTATAATTGATAGTTTGGAATCTGATGATGATGATGATGATGTTTTCTCAACACCTAAAAAAGGTGGTGGTTTAAAAAAAATAAGTATTAATAGGCCAGTAGAATATGTGTATTGGAATACTGTAGAGGAATTACTCGACAGGTTGTGCATTTTGTACGGCGAACTGAAATCTGGTAATACTAATCCTATATTAAGAAACGAAATTGTAAATATAATTCAAGAATTTAAAGAAATATAAAGATGGATTATCGAGAAACTAGAAAACAAGCGATTATGCGTTTAATCCTGAAACCTATCAGCGGTGTTACTAGTAAAACAGGTAAAGGGTTGTTGAACGCTACGATAAATAATTTACCATTCGAATTACATTATCCTGGTTACCAGTACCTAGGTCCGGGTACACGTTTAGCCAAGAGATTAGAAAAAGGTATAAAACCTAAAAATAAACTCGATGAATTGGCTATGCAGCATGATATTGCTTACTCCAAATCTAAGGACCTAAAAGATCGTCACGAAGCTGATTACGCATTACAAGAAGGCGCCTGGAATCGTGTACTCGCTAAAGACGCTGGATTTGGAGAAAAAACTGCAGCATGGTTAACAACCAATGCGATGAAACTTAAACGAAAACTCGGCGCAGGCTTACTGCATAAACATCCTGTTTCATTGGACGAAGAACAGCAGGTTAAACTCGCTAATGCCATACAAAAAAATAAATCCGTCACCTTGGCATTAAGCGTACACCGTACTAAAGATTCGGTGATAAATGAGACCTACCTACCGTTGACGAGAAATCAAATTAAAAATCTCAAACAAGGTAAATGACGAATACGTCTATCAGTAGCTCAATTGAAAAAGATCAAGTCAGGAGGTTACCTACCTCTTTTGTTAGCAGCGGCTCCAGCTGTGGCAGCTGTAGCTTCGAGTCTTTTCAACGCCTACAATAATAAGCGAAATAACGATAAACTCCTCGAAGAAAGTAAGCGACATAATAAAGCTCTAGAAGAGTTACAAGTTAAACGTGGTAATGGCGTATACATTAACAAAAAGAAAGGTGACGGTATATATGTGAATAAAAAACCAAATACTGGTAAAGGTATAAAGGTGAATAAAAAACCAAATACTGGTAAAGGTATAAAGATGAATAAAAAACCAAGCGCTACTGGTAAAAAACCCAAACAAGGTAATGGTGTGTATATCAATAAGAAAGCACCCGTTGGAAATGGTCTGTTGACGGAATTGTTAAAAAAAAAAAAGACACTCCGCTAAATAACCTGCAGTTAGCAAGGTACGCCGCAAAATCAGAAATTCCCTATTTTAGAGGAGTCTTTATGCGCGATAAATTACTATCACGCGTTGCAAAGAATGAGTCAGATATTGTAAACTTAGACTCATAGAAAGGTATAGGTACACATTGGGTTGCCTATTTTAAATGCAGTAGTAACGTGACTATTACAACTCGTTTGGTGTTCCACCTCCTACTAAACTGTTGAAGTACTTTGGCTCAAAATGTCTCATTATGTATAATTACAAACAAGAGCAAAAATTAAGTCAAGTAATATGCGGTCACCTATGTTTGAAATTCTTATATGATATTAATAAAACGTACGTAACATTAAAGTAAAGAATAAAATCCATGGATTTGGCACTTGAATTACATAGGCCAGTAATCAAGAAATTTCAAACTCGTAAAATAATGATGAAAGGTTTAGATCACATTTAGGAAGCTGATTTATTGATAATGCGCGCTTACTCTAGACAAAATAAAGGCTTCAAATACATATTAAATGTGATAAACTGCTTCAGTATGTATGCTTGGAGTATACCAATAAAAGATAAAACTGGTAAACAGGTAACTGAGGCTTTTGCTGAAATATTAAAGTCTTCAGGTCGAAAACCTGAACTGCTACACGCTGATAGAGGTAAAGAATTCGTCAACTCTACATTTTTAGAGTTTTTAAAAAAACAGAAAATTAAAATGTATCATACATTTTCCACTGTGAAAGCAGCTTTAATTCTCAGATTAAAATTAATCTCGAGTTGGGTGATTCGAAGGTTAACTAGATATTGTACAAGTAGCCCTTAGAAAAGTAAGTTCAAGTTTTTATTTATGTTAAGGCCGACCCATTTTACCCAGAGATGTTAACCCGAACAGGTTTTTTTTCTTTTGGGGTTATGGTTACAGGTTAGGGTTATGCTTTTTTATTTTTCGGGTTATGGGTTTGGGTTACAGTTACTATTTTATCACGGATCGGGTAGTTATAGGTTATGATTAAACGGAAATTATTTTTCAGGTTACGGGTTATGGTTTCGGGTTTTCTTTTCTTTCCAATTTTCAAAACGCCCCCCTCCTGATTTTTTTTTATTTTTACAGCCTTCAGGCAACACCTCCTATAATAAAAGGCCTGGGCGCAGGCAAGGCGCAGGTGTTGTGACGTCACGCTTAGGAGGCTGAAGTTGAGCGTTTTACATTATTTCTTATGTAACTTTGCGTATTTTTTACGGCGCTCCAGGCGACGCTAGCGATTTGGAAAAAATTTTACCGTAAAAAGGAAATGATGGGGAGTATGTGAAAAAAAATTCAGACTTATAAATGCATAAATACAGATTTTTGAAAAAAATAACAAAATCGCTATTTTGATAGGTAGAAGTCTGATTTTTTTTTTATATACTCTCCATAACGTCCTCTATGAGGTAAAATTTTTTCCAAAGCGCTAGCGCCACCCGGAACGCCGTAAAAAATTCGCAAAGTTACATAAGAAACAATGTAAAACACGCAACTTCAGCCTCCTAAAGATGACGTCATAACTCTGCGCCCAGGCCTTTTATTACAGGAGGTGTTGCTTCAGGCCATATTTAGGGAAGCCCAATGTCGAAGTTACTGTAACTGTAACTAGCGTCGCAAGAAAATTCAGAAAATTATTGACTCTTGTACCGATTTGCCTCAACAAAGAGATCTGTATGCCTGTATGCTGTATCTGTATGCAGCTTACAATTGGTGGAAATGAAAAATAGGTACTGAAAAGTGAAAATTGAATTTTATAATGTAATTTAAATATTTTATAAATTGGTAATTAAAAAAAAGAAATTATAAATCATTGATCCTCATTCCTCAATTCAATATACCTGTCAATACTATTGTTCTTTTCAATTTCTCACAAGTTTTTCATTTTGAATTTGAAATGGGTACTGGGTGGTGGGTATCTACTGGGTTGGCAGCCTGGCAGATGACATTTTGCTTTAAATATAATTTATGAGTAGAAAATAATTCTTTAATCAATTCAACAATGAATTAGTGAAATAATTAATAAAATTAATACTTTTTGTTCATTTTTTACATTTTAATTACTGAAACAGTACTGGTTAACCCTAAAAAAAAAAATACAAAGAATACAAAAAACGAAATATAAGCTAGCAGCTAATAATAACAAGGACCGAAAATAATTGAAATCAGAAGGGCTTACAATGACCAAAAAAATACTAAAAATGGAAAGTTGAGAAAACCCTTAAAAACCCGAAAAAATGAAAAAAAATTTCAGGTTATGGGTTCTGGTTATGAATGAGGATGGACAAGTTGTAAAGTGTATCATCTTCTTTATTTTCAAGAGAAATTCACGAAGAATTTTAGTCTCAAAAATGTCACTTTACAAGTATATCTTTTTCATGTACTCGAAAATATATATAATTTTACAGAATAGTTGCTGAAATTATTTTTTCAGGATTGAATAATAATTTAAATATATGTGTTTAGCTTCTAAATATACTTTCAAGATCAAAATTCTGCTTTGTTTTCGAACTTGAGTGTTAAATTTTTCATTTATTGAAAAAATGTACATAAATTTTAAGCCTTGAACATTTATAATAATAAGTAACCCCAACAAAAATCAAGTTTCCGACTTTCAAATTGCGTCATTTTAGAGCCAAAGAATGTGTCAGTCACCAGCAGAAATTTTAAAATTTTATGTTCAAGTCTCTTCTACATATTGTATGTATAATTGTATACTCTTATCTTAAAAACTTCAAAGGTGTTTTCCTCAATATAGTTTTTGTATATATACCCTTAAAGCATAAATGTGTTCAATTATGAAAAAGTTTCTTGGATTTTGGTAACATTTTTTGATACAACAAAGTAATAAAAATTACTTACCAGATTTAATAATTTTTTTTACCTCAGCTAACAATTTCTCCCTCTCGACATTCGCCATAGCCAGCGTTCTTCTAGATACTGTCGTGGGGTGAAGTAAGAAATCGTCAACTGAGATGTTCCCTACACCCAAAGTTGCTCCAGACTGTAGTATAAATTCCACAAATTCTCTAAATCCTTCGCCACTTACGATGTTAAACGACCTTAAATCTTTGGCGCATAATTTTGAAATTTTATCGGCACATTCTTTTTTCATGGAATCTAGAATTATTGTTGATGTGGAACTGGACGTGGAGTCGCTGTCTAATTGATGTAGTTTAACACATTTGCGTCTAGAAATATTAGATGTGCTCTGCCGTTTTTCGTATTTCATAACCACATCGCATTTCTTACATTTAATAAATGGGATATATTCATCACCATTTTTAATACGTTAGAACGTATCCCAAATAATACTTCTTCCTTCAATTGCGTCCACTACAGTAAAAACACCGCTTAATACCTTTTCTTTCCCGTCTTGTTAATCCATGATCACAAATTAGAGTGACAAGCGAATGACAATCACGTAACGACGAGTTCAAATTTATTGAAAGAAAAGGGGAAACCCCAAGTAAAGGAGAAGTAAACGAACTATTCGCCGCGCGGTGACTCATCCCCTAAACGCGCCTTAACACGTAACGCTAGTTTTTAACAATAGGTACACGTACGCAATACCCATACGTACTATATAAACCTATTAGTGACATATTGTATTAACACCTAATTAAAAATTACCTATCGCATCGTATTCACGAATGAAAGTATCACTGTCGCTATTACCTTTTACCTACTGTGTGGATATACGCGGATACTACTATACCCGCACTCAATGAAATGGATTTTTTTGAGTGCGAATAAATGTTTATCCGCGTTTTTGCGGATATATCCGCATATCCGCAAATCGTTATCCGCGCAGGACTCTAATGGGTAGATAAGCAATTTCTATAACGATCGATCTTCGAACGTTTCTTATTTTTGGAATTAATGCTATATCTGAAAAGCCCAGCCCCGTTTCTGGTTTATTGTCACGGACGTTAACTATAATAGTTAACGTCCGTGTTTATTGTATCGAAAAATGGTTGTCAAATTTCAAATTGTCGTACTGAAAGGCCTCCGACTCCAACCTTTGACTCCGGAGTCGACCTGAATATCTGACTCCTAACTCCACTTATATTTTCATTTATAAAACTAAGAAATACGGATGTGATAAAATTTCACGATATAACTTCAAAAAATGCTAAGAATATATATTTGGAAATTAAGTATCATTTTAGTTTAGTTTTTCTTCGTTTATTTTTATTTTCCTGTTGTTTTCTTTTTTTATGTTTTTGCGATTTGTATTTAAATTTGTACTGTACATTTTGTTCGACTAAAATATAGTACTTATTTTGTTTTATGTAGACTCTGATGATTTTTGAGATTTATATGTTTTGAAAACATCTTATTACAAATAATACATTTATATGGAGATGAACCATCGTGCGAATATTTATGCGATCTTAGGTTACCAGGTGTTGGAAAAGATTTTCCGCAAATATCACATTTATGAGGTTTTTCCTAAAACACAAAAACAAAATTATTATGAAAAAACTGTTAATCTACTTCACATTTCAGAAAATAAAGAAAAGTGATTGTAACGTGCCTTAGAATGTGTGAGGCGATGATAAAACAAATTAGAACTAGCAGTAAATCTTTTACCACAGATTCGGCACTGGTGTGGCCTTTCTCCACTATGAATCCTTTTATGAGTATTTAACGAGCTCGACGTTGAAAATCCTTTGGCACAGATTTCACATATATGAGGCCTTTCTCCTGTATCCGAGAAAAAGTACTTATTGGAAGATTTATGGATATTTAAAGTTTACGTGAATATTGTGAAATCAACCTGTATGAGTTCGTATGTGCCTTTTCAGTAACGAAGGTCTATCGAATTCTTTACTGCATACATCACATGGTAACATGCGCTTTGTTCTACTACTTCTGGGTTTTGTGTATATGGCGCGATTAATTGTATTGGATGGTTGGGATAGATCTATAGGTTTAATGATACCTGTAAATGAAAGGTATGCAATGATTGTATACTTCATTTGTCAAGTGAAAGATGATATTCATACTATAAGCTTTCCAAAATATACGCAAAGCTACAGGTAATTATTCATTTTGAATCCAACGTACTTGTGATGAAATCAGTTTTTTTATTTTCGGTAAATGATACGATGTCTTCTAACGAAATATCATAGAACATGGCTTTTATCGCTGTGCCGTATTTTATTTGTTGTATTATTTCAAGTATCAAGTTGCTGTTTTCTTTAAACACTAATGCATTGGAGGATTCCATAATGTGAAAATTGTTCGGCTTTGATTCGCTGCACAGGTACAATAAATGCAGCCAGTGTATCTGATGAGACTTCAAATGACCAGAACCATTCTGTTGGTGATAATTAATTTTCAAAAATTTCATTATTATATTTTTCATTTTATTAATTGCTGTAAGTTTGGTAATAAAATAAAATCTCTTAACTAACGAATAAGCAAAATAGGCATCTCGCGCATACCGGGTGTCTATTCGATTCGGGTACCCTTAAGCGCAAAATTCCCTAAAATGGCTATTCAGTTAATTCGAATAACTTTAAATACGCGCTTGGTTGCTTCGTTAATAACATGAAAAATCTCAAAATTCTTATCTTTGAATTATTATATTTCACGAATCTCATATAGTGTACCCATTTATGTAATAATTATAATTAACAACATTATGTTAGAGATTTTAGCGCTCTAGGGTATCCGAATCAAATAGACACCCGGTATACATTATTTCAAGAGCACTACTGATTGCTATAGGTAAGTGAAACCTATTTGTGATTTTAGGTTCGTTGTATCTCCGCCTATACATGATTATCGTGATACCGTATGTATTTGAATTGAAAAATAAATTGGTACTCACTTCAAAAAACACCCATCTTCCTTGATTTGAAAAAAATTTTATTCCTTTGCTGAAATACGTTTGTGCAAAAATTTGGACGTTTTCTTTATGCAGTTTTTTTGCGACAAAATATTCAGGAATAAATACATACATATCGGCAATACTAAATAGCACATCGACAGGTATTTCTATACTGAAATTTTCCTTACCTAGTATCGTCAATAAAGCACTAAAGGAAATTTTAGCTTTATTGAGTGGTGGTTTTGACGGATGGTATAGGTAATTCAAAAACAAAATAGACATGATAAATGATTTGGTGTTGTATATGTTTCTTGTGATTGTACTTGTACACACAGGCTTTCCTGTAAGTACCAATTTCGTGTAATAAGTGCTTTTAACACCGCACATTTGATTTTTATCGACTACTAAAGCAATATGTTACCCTGTATGATTAATGTATGCGATGATTTGTAATTTATTAACGCCTTTGTAAACTTATTCGCGGATGAGGTGGTGTTTTTAAGGAGGTCAAATCTAAAAGGTATCAATATATTGTATGTTCGTAAATTCGCAGGATATTTCAAAGGAATAAATAATATAAATTTTTACTCGTATATTGAACTACGAATGTAAAATATGGATGAACTTCTTATGGTAAGAGAAGATCGATAATTGTGCTTTTATTTTAATTTCAACAATTAAACTACTTACATGAAGAATTTACCCAAACGCTAGATTTAATTTTTGTTACATATAGAAAGCTTAGATTAAAAGTTATTGAAATATTATCACATGACAACCCTTATTACCATTGAGAAATGGGTTAGATCATAGATGGATTCTTAAACTTACAAGTATAATTACAGATACTCCAAGGCAAGAGAAACTTGAAAATAATCATGTCCATTTACAGGAAAGTACCCACCTATTCACGTAGTCGAATACTGCCTACGTAGTTCTTTTTACTAAATTTACTCCTCCAGATTGCATAGCAATATTTTTTTCAATAAATAAAAAGTTAACTTGTTTTTATAAACTCTACTTTGATCTATGGATAGAAATCAACGTCACAATGGAATCGCCTAAACCTGAAAGAAGGATTTCTGGTAAAGATATAGAAACTTTACAAAATCATGTAAGAATAGTAAAAGGCTTGAAGTTACCTAACAACGAAGTGGTACTGAAAAAAGTTCGAAATATCAAAGATATTAAATCAAAACCGAAATTAAATTCAACTTTCAGAGTACGAACAGCGTGTAATAAAAAACGAAAGCAGTATACGGAAAAAATGCTGGAAGAATCTCACAAGGAATACGTCAAGATTAGTAGCAACAAAGTATTAAAAAAAAGAAAGAGCTTGCAATTCTCTTTAAACAGAGCGTTTCATTTAAGATGGAAAAATGTACGTAAGCTTCCTGTTATATCAAGCCATTACAGAAGAACTTTTGAAGAAACGGGAAAGTTACCGTTTGTGGTACCTACGTACTATAAACCTTTCAATGTTTATTGGGACGCTGATTGGTCTAAGCAGGAATTCATCTTTTTGGATGAAGGTTCTGACGATAAAAAGCAAGGCGATGGCCAAAAGTCTGATGATAAAAAGCAGGGCGATGATAAAAAACAGGACGATGATAAAAAACAGGACGATGTTAAAAAAAATGATTCGCAAAAAAGCGAGTCATCGAAATAAAAAACTGCTTTACATTTGCTGTATCGATAACCGGCCATGACACCGGTACAAGATGAATGTTAGGAAGGTAATAAGATGTAGCTCATTTATTTCAAGTTATCAATACAGAATTTTAGACGAATTCTGAATTTTTTTTGCTACCAAAAAAAATAAATGACGAACATATCAATGTTTATTGCAACCTGTTCCGCTCTTTTTGAGATATTACATCTGAATCTGAAAGAGTAACCTTGGGAAAATCTGAAAGTTTTTTTGATCATCTTGCTTTTCCATAATAGCGATGACTCGAATTGAAAAAATGAATTTCATAAGTAAATCAATAAAAACTTGTCCTACTTATAGAATGTGATGAAGAAATTAAATGAAGAAATTTACGGTGATTATCAAGCTGGGTCCACTACGAATGTTTTTGCAAAAAAAAACAAACATTTCCCTTGAAGATGGATTACTGAATCCACTTTCAAACGCACAATCAAAATAGGGTGGGGGACAAAATTTCGAGATTTTCCAAAAAAAGGGATGAACGAGTGAAAACTACTTGCTAAATGATCCTCAGGAAACGTGAAAAAATTTTCTTCAATCATGTTGTCAAAAACTGGAAAATGAGAAAAATGTCAAGACAATTTGGTTTTTTGTTCAATTATATCATTTTATTATTTTGTTGCCTAAATATTGAAAACATTTTTAACTTGGGAACTTTTCCAAAATTTAAGAATCCATTTTTTTTTCTTTTTTGTGAAAAAGTACGATATTTTGAATTTTGAAAAGTTGTATATTTATTTTCAAAAATTATTTCCAATTTTTCATTTCTTCATTTTAAAATCAACTTTTTCGCATTTACCTACTTATTTTCCGAAGCACCACCTTAATATCAATACATATTATGGTTGCAAAGTAATATTATTAGTCATCTGTTTTTGTTAGACAAATTTCAATCATTCATTATGTAATCACCTAATTTTTCGCCTTCATTCATTAATGCTGCATCACATCTAGCTTGTTTGAAGAAGTGAAGTAATCAACCAAATCAACTGAATGAACTGAACGAAGATTCATGCGAAAAAAATCTGCATCACATCTAGTGCAATAAAACACCTCTAGATATCGTCACATGCTAGGATTCTGCAGCGTTATCATCAATAATTTTGTTTCGTCTTCCTTTCGGTTTTAGTTACCCGCGTAAAATTAACATTTTCGTATTTTTGAAGCAGTACGAGCATTTGGACTTGTTAGAAATTTGATTATTAAATCGTAAAACCGTCATCTGCGTTACTTTATGCAATTTGAATTGTAAGAAGTCGGTCAGTATCATCAATTATAAAATATTTCTCTCTTCATAATTTCCGTTTACGTACTCTTTAAATTTTTCGTCTTTAGGAAGCCAATATGTCTTGCATAGATAAAATGATGTTGTATGGAATACGGAGCTTTGGTCCTGAAGAAAGGGATAAAGCCGTAATCAAATTTTCATCCCCTTTAACCTTAATTCTGGGTCAAAATGGTTGTGGTAAAACCACAATTATTGAGGCATTGAAGTACGCAACATGTGGTGAAATACCTGGTGGCACTGACGGTGGAAGTGGTTTTATTCATGATCCTAAGTTATCGGGTTGTATTGATGTAAGTCATCAAATTCATCATCTGTAGTACACCTGTTCTATAAACTTTGTAATATTAGTATAACTCAATGCGTTGTTCAGGTCAAGGGACACGTCAGATTGAAATGCAGAGATATTAAAGGCGAAGAAGTTACAGTATTGCGAACTGCACTAGTCACTCAAAAAGCTAAAAAACTAGAATTCAAATCTTTAGATGCAGCTGTTACAAACGCCCAGGGGGTTGTAATATTGGTATAATATTTACCAAGATTGTTTCGTCGTTCACTCAATTTCTTTATTTTTTTACTCAAATTATAGGGCACTGTAAGTGGACGTCATGCTGATATCGACGCGTTAATGAGTAATATTTTGGGTGTTTCGAAGGCTGTTTTAACCAACGTAATATTTTGTCATCAAGAAGATTCGAGCTGGTAGTAAAATTAATTTCGAAATCTATTACACTTCGTTGCCAAGCTCTTTGAATATAACTTCGTGGTATTATTTTCAGGCCATTAGAACGTGGTAAAAAAATGAAGGAGAGATTCGATGCTATATTCGGAATTACAGAATATAACAAATGCCTCGACCATATGAGGGCTTTGGCGAAAAAGATGGAAACCGGTATAAGAAAAAATATTTTTCACCTGTTTTTCATTTCGAATTATATTTTATTACTTTTTTAAATCTTCAGAAAAAGCATTGCTGAAAAAAGACGTCGACCATAATTCTCAAAACTGGGAAGAAACGCGAGAAAAACGAAAAAAACTCGAAGACACCAAAGCTAAATTATCCGCTAGTTGCGATAACGTGAGTTCACTCGAGAGACAAATAGAACCTTTGGAAAGTAAATTTCAAGAAATACTCGAAAAAGAGATGAACTTCGTTACTCACTATAACAATGTGCAAAATGTAAAAAGTAAACGACAGTATTTATTGGAAAGTCAAAGAGAATTGAAAAGAAACATCGAAAATGAATTTCATGGCAGTAAAGATGAACTGAAACAAGAAATTGCCAATTTTCAGTCAACCCTCGAGTAAGATATAACTATTGAAAATGTATTTGTGTTTTATTTCGAAATATTCGATTATTTTTTTTATTTTATTTTTCAGGGATAAGGAAAGAAAACTCCATACGTTGAGTAATGACAAAGAATTGCTCATCAAAGAAGAAGTCCGTTTACAAAAGAATATCAGTGTAAAGCAAATGCAATTAGGGACTTTGCAAAGTGAAGAGGAACAAAATGATAAAAAAATTGAAACCAGAAATTACAGCATGAACAAATTATCCGAAGAATTAAAGCTTCCTAGTAAACATATTTTTGTTTTTGTTTTACTTTTAATCCGAACCACATAAATGTTGATTTATTGTTTCTTTCGACTTATGTTCTTAGTCATCTCGAGTATCGATATCAACGTTAACAGCGCAGCTGAAACTTTGAAATCGCTAGAACAAAAATTAAAAGAAGAAAACAAAGCGTTGGAAAAATTGCACGAAGATCAAGAACATTCCGAGAAACTTGTGCAGAGTGAAATCGACGTAGCTAGAGAAGAAAAAGTACGCATAGAACATGACGTTCGAGCTAAACAGAAAGCCATTGAAGATAATAAAAAAGAAACGAAAAAAGTTGAAAAAGAAATCGAGGAGGTAAATTCACACATACTTTGTATAATATGAATTTGATTTCGAATACTACTGCTAAATGATACGCAGGTTGATAAATCTGCTGAGACATTGGCGGTGCTTGAACAAAACTTGAGTGACGTAAATAAGAAACTAGATGAGGTAGTGAAATCTTTAAACATCGATGAACATAAAGCTCGTATCAAAGACAATATGGATGAAAGAAATCGGTACGTTTTATATTTTCTAAAAGTTATCGGTTGCATTTTTCATTCGAATATTAACTTTTTCGCTAGATTGGAAGAAAAAGTCTGTGAGCTCGATAAGGAAATCAAAACGCTGCAAAAATACAGCTTGGAAAAAGCCAACTTAGATCAGTTACTAGCAAGGAAAAGTAAACGTGAAGAAGAATTCAAAGCATTGTTAGCATATTGTGAAGTTGATATTTTTTAGTGAAATTTGATGAATTTTTCGCTCGAACGATTTTATTATTATTTCAGAAAGGATAAAAACAGTAACTCTTTGAAACGTCTGCTTCGTGAAGTTCCAGAGTGTGATTTCAAGAAGAAAGTGGAAGCTTATATAGACAAAATTGTACGTTTTTTTACTTCAAATTGCATATTATACTAGACTCTAGTGTGAAACATTTTTTTTTTTCGAAATCGATTGTAAGTAAACGATTAGGAAAGTGGAACTAAATATTAAAGTCTATATTACTTTGATTGAAGTATAGGCTACATTAATTCGCGTGGCTATTACAATTGCGTAAAATATCTATCTTATTTTGTGATGTCAAAAAATGTATTTTTACTAGGAGTTTTATGGTTACATGTTTGTAGATTTTTTATTGCTTGTATGAAGGACCCAATTTTTTGGTAATATGAAAATAAATTTGTAGGTGTAGGTTATGGTGAAGTGAAATAGCCTGTATTTGTACATTCAGTTCCACTTTGACTGCTTGAATAAAAGAAGTAGTTAAATTACACAACAGGGCCGTAGCCAAGGAGGGGAGAGGCGAGGGTCAAAATCCTATCCTCATTAGCTCAGTTTCTTAAATATTTATGTACTGTTGAATCGTATAATTCTTCAAATAATTTCTTAAATTAAAAAAAAAAATTGAAATGTTCGTAATTATTTGATTATGACTAGAGCTGAGAATAATATTCCAGAGAATATTTTTTGGTAGTACACTAGATATAGCATATCCAACATGATTTTACATTTTATAAAATTCCGTGTTGATTGAATCCAATGTGTTAGGGAATATTTCGGCATAGTTTAGGTATAAATGCATATTTTAGCATATTTTGACTTTTTGAGGTATATTTGGGAATATTTAAGCTAAATTACGCAATGTTCTCTGTTTTTAGAGAATATTTGTGGAGAAACCCTTCAAACGGGTTGAAATTTCCGAACTAAAAATATATATATATATACATTTATAAAACCTGCAAATTTCAGTAGAAAATTCAGTATCAAATCGTGTATTACCGTTATTTTGTGAAAATGTCCAGTTTTTCTCATCATTTTGGCTGTAGACTTGAAACACGTATGTTTTAAAAATAATTTTAAAACCCTCTCTCATCAATATATTCTGGCTGCTGGCCTCAGTGGTCCAGAATTTGAATGTAACAGAGCAAAATTTTTTTTCGTTCAAAATGTTCTATTTAGTGTGTAAAATAAGGGAAAAATGTCCAAAAAATTTTGAATCCTCTCCATCCAAAATGGAGGGGGAGGTTGGGTTTAAAGGTAAAATATTTTTAAACTGATGTTTTACTTGTTTTGGCTAATATCCAAAAAAATTGCGCCTTCTACCCTCTTATTTTGGAGTTTTGAAAAGAATTCACTCCTGGTAGCTCTGCCAAGAAGGTAAAGGTGAATTTGACTTGAAAGATTTAAACATCTTGAGAACATCACTAAGACCATGTTGCGACTTCACCGACCAATTTTCGATTTTCGATTAAAAAACCACCCAAAGAAACATCTTTGTGAAGAATCACTTTTTTATTTATTAAAAATACGTATATTTTTAGTCCAACGAAATCAGAGTGAAAGAAAACTCCATTAATACTAAAGAAAAAGAGCTGAGTATTTTGACGGAAAAAAAACGTAACGCGGACGAAAAATTGAAAAGTACGCAACGAGAAGTAGCCAAAGATGAAGATCGTATCGAAGAATGCTGCGGAGGCGAAGATTTTAATACCTATATAAATGCTTTGAAAAATAAAATTGATCAAGCGCAGGTTCAATATAAAATATTAATAAACTTGTTGATTTATTTTTAAGGTGAATTCATTATGATAAATTTTAACTTAATTTTCCATCAATTTAGAATGTAAAAGGTACAATCAATGCTTCGCAAGTATTATTCACTAGATACATCGATAAACTGAAAACTGAAAATCCGCTTTGCCCATTATGTCGTCGAGATTTCAGCGGTCAAGAAGAAATTGAATCGGTCGTTGAGGATGTACGTGTGAACTATTATAGAATTGCTATAATTCAATGTCAAGTGTAATGTAATTTTATTCTTCTAGTTGAATCGTCGTTTAGTCGAGATACCTTCGAAACTGAGTCAAACCACCGTTGAACTGGAAGGTTTGCTAGAACGTCAAGCTTTCGCTTTAAAATTAGTACCTGTGTATGAGAATATCTCTCGTATGCGTGATCATGAAATACCTAAAATGAGGTTCGTTTTGTGGGAAAAATTCCCATTTACTTTCTTTATAAATTGAATTAAAAACGATTTTATTTCAATTTTAGAAAGGAAGTGAGCGAATTAAGTTCTAAAATGGATAAAATGAAACAAGAAATCGAAACGTTGAAAGCAGACTTAGAAGATCCTCAAGCTGACAAAACGTTAGCTAGAAATCTGCTCTCAGATGCCATGTCAATGGATCATATTCACCAGGAATTGAAAAAACTCCAACAGGAAATTACCTCGCAAGAAAAAAAATTACCCAATACTGGTAAGCGATTAAAAAATAAATATTCGATGTTCCTTTATTTAAGCGATAATAATTATTTTAGGTTTTTATTAATGAATTATCATTACTAAAACACGAAATTTTTTTTGCAAAGGTTCAACTAAAACTCTGCAAGAAGCAAACGACGAACAAGATGAAATTAAATCGCGATTAAATACTATCAGAAAGCAACTGGATAGCGATCAAAATGCTATTTCTATTTACAATGAGAAATTAAGCAAGTTAAGAGAACAAAAAAACGATATCACCGCCAAGCAAATGAAGGTAACCTAGCTCCCCTTATTTATCAAAATATAAATTAAAAATATATAATGATGCGGTGTTGTCAAATAATAGATCGAAGGCGGTGTCCTGCAAAGAAAAGCATTAAGCGAAAAATTGGAAGAATTGCAAATGATGGCATCCATCTTCCAAGCTGAGCTAACCGCAGCCGAAAATAATTTAACTCCCATTTCCGAAAAACTCAACAACTTAACTCAACAGTTGCGTAAAATGAAAATCGAGCATAAAATAAAATTAGACGAAAAGAAAAAAAAGGTGTAGATTTCTGTTCTTCTTAGCTGAAGAGTATTCTTAGCGATCGTATTAATGTTATCTTCGATATCAATTCAGTTAATCGAATACGACAAGAGACTCCACGAAATAAAAAATCTACAAAGTGCCATCGAAGAATATAATTCAAAAGGTGGTCACAGTCGCTTAGAAATAACGCGCGAAGAATTAAAAAAACTTCAAGTTCAGAAAGATACGAATATTGAACAGCGACAACGTATAGAAAAAGAAATGGAATCTATAAATCAGTTCCGTCATACGCAACAAGTTCGTATAATACAATATAAAACTGTATAATCGATTATATTCATAGTGTGAATGATTTCTTCAAGTAACAGAATGTTTGATAAAAACGATAGCTATTACAATCTATGTGATAAGGGAAGAAAAGATCAGGTTAAAGAGTCTTCATATCTTTGCATTTCAGACCGTTTGTGATCACATGACGAATGTGCAACTTTTTCTACCTGTATTTATTTTTCCCCTCTTCGTAGTGGGAACGAATGTTAGTAGAAGTCCTTTAAAATTTAGTCAGACGTTTTTGTGAAAATCTAGAGATAGTTGTTTTCCGGATTCTTAATTCGACTAAACATGACGATTCACTCAAACTTGGAGGGGGACTAAAGGAAGCTACAAAATCTCAACAATTTTTACCTTCGTGCCTATTTATAAGTGAGATGAGGACATCAACATATCCAAATTTCAGCTTCTTGAGTAAATTTGGAGGCAAGTCAAAGAAAGAAAAAAAAACAGTTTTGTTAGGAAGTTTGGACCGATGAAATTTCTTAAATCTTCCACATCTCTTTATCAAATTCATCTGAAAGCCTTTAACTTTGTATGCAGGATTAGTGGAAGACTGGAATATAACCTCTTGAATTTGATCCAAAATTGCAGATAGTTAAGATGAGGCTCAAATAACTCGAATTAAATAAATATGAACTCATATGATTAAAAGGGACAAGGAATTTATTATTGGGTATTTCACTTTAATATAAGCTACTTTATACCCCATATAGGGCTACTTATGTGACACTAAGATTTGCCTACCATAGTCGCTGAAGGAGCTGAGATACGAAGCTTTAAAAAATATTTTTCTTCTCTAGTGATGACCAATTTCAAAATTATTTATTTTACCATGTAACAAAGCAAGGGCTTGAGATGTAAACCTTCGATTTCGACCAAACAAATATCATTCGAAAGTGCATGCCTAGTATACTTCATTTCTGCAATTTCAGCAGCTCTGATTAATTTGAAGGGAGAGCTGTGATTTTTCCAAATATCTTATTTTTATTATTTTTTGCTATTACAGGTATAATTTTGGAAAACGTTGAATATGCTTCATTAACTACGATTTATATTGCAGTCGCCGAAATCCGTGTGTTTTATCTCGTATGAAATTTTTTTTCTTAGGGAAAGGGGTAGGGGGAGTTTATCATTTGTATATAAGTACCTTCATAAATTGTACAATAACGCGATAAATCGTTATTAATGAAGTTTGTTGAACCAGATTTGTGTGCCTAACCCCCCCCCCACCAAAAAATGGATACAATGTGTTGCACTCGGATTTTGGCGATTCGGCATTGGCAAAGTTATAGTTATTTTTCTGTATGTACCCGATTTACGGTGATATTCATTGTATATGATCTGAGCCTCCTCCTCCCGCCCCTTTCACTAGAATATAAAACTATTTGTGCGGCTTAAGTATTGGGAATTAATGGAAAAAATATGTATTGCTAAATCAACTGAATCGCTCCCATGTGTTAGTTACTTTGCTTTATAGCAAAAAATGGCCAACATGAGATATTTCAAAATTTGAAAAATTCATAGCTCTTCCCTACATCATTTTCATTTATTGTTAATATTAAAAATTACTAAAATACATTCTTTTTGGAAAAAATTTAAAAGCGCTTTAAACCTCCTAAAATTTAAAAAAAGAAGTCTAAAATTCTCTTCAATCTGTGAACGACAAAATATGCCTTTTAAATGTAAAAAATGTTTAATTGGCTGAATTTTTTTTTTTGAATTTTTTTGAGAGTTTTTAAGAAATTTTATTATTAAGTTGAAATATTTATGACATCCTTTTGTGGTTGTTTAACAACTATTGTGATCTTGCCCCTTTCATTTTTTGTAAGAAGTGGAAGTTACGTTCACTTCGTTGCATACTCTACGTTTTGAGACCAACAGCATATTTTCATTTGAACTAGATGTTGAAATAAAAATCTTTATAATTGGTCATTACTATAGTAACAAATATTTTTCAAATCTTCATATTTCAACCCCTTCAGCGATCGGAGTAGGCAAAATATTATATATGAGTGTCATATGAATAGCTCTATATGCGGTAAAAAGGAGCCATATTGAGGTAAAACACCCAGTATATTCAAATATGCCTCTATTAAAAACTCAGCTGTAGTAATGCAGCTTAGATGTTTATCTTTTTTTTTTAATTTTCATTATTTTTAATTTAAAATGTAATTTAATACGCTCTTCTTATTATGATTAATTTTTAATATTATCAATTTTTATTACTACTTCTTATTCAGGTGAAAAAATTAGATCTAGAAAATAATTTAAAACTGAGAGAAAAACAAGAAGAAATGGCCAAACTTGATGCAGAAATTGCCACGTTAGAAGGGCAACTCGGCGAATTGAATGTAGAGAATTTGCGAAAACAGAAATTGGAATTAAAACAAAAGAAAGAACAGTTGGAGAGGCAGGTAAGCGATTCAGTGGTGTTAGCTAAATGATTAGTTTGTTGGCTCGTGTGACTTTTCAAAAATATTTTTTGTTTTTAGAAATCATTGGCTGAAGGTAGACAAATGGAGCTGAGAAATCATATACGAGAATTGGAATACGAACTGAATTCCGAACGATATAAAAACGCCGAACAAATTTATAGAAAAAGTGTGATCGCTTTAAAAGTGAGACTTATTTCGCAGAATTTTTCATTTTCTGTAGGTTTTCTTAATTAATGCTTTCAACTGCAAATATATATTTAGGTTTTAACACTAGCTACGGATGATTTAAAACAGTACGAAAAAGCGATGGATTGGGCTATGATATATTTCCACAAAGAACGTATGAAAATGATAAACACAATAGTACGCGATTTATGGCGACAGATATATAGCGGAAATGATATAGATACAATTGAAGTTAAAACAGACGAAGCCCAAAGTACCGCTGGAGGTAATATCGGTGACATAAAAGTCATTCATGTCAATGATTAAAATGCGTCAAAATGAGCTAGTGCGAATAATGCACCACATATTGCAATGTTGCCGCTGTTGAAATGAACGTATATATGATTTCTACATTTGCGTGCAACATATGTATAAGGAAGTTATGGCAATTGCTGCCTACTATTCCGTGGGGGTGTGGTATGAATGGCGGAGAGTAGTGTTGGGGCTCATGGGATCAAATCCTGTTGCAGAATGCATTTTTTTTTCGATTTTTTAGTAAAGTTTTTTTCCAAGTTTTTCTATAATTTTTTTAGCTGAGTTTGTAACTAAAAAATGACAGCTTTAGACTATTATGTTCAACTTTTTGGATATGCAGTTATTGCGAGATCATGAGATCCGTTTGCCGGATCTCGCAACGTTTTACATAGCGCACGTTGTTTGCCAGGTCCAGTACATTGTGTAGGCTCAGCCGGATCTCGGCTTAGCTATGATTTACGTACAGATATATTTTGTATATTTTTATATGTTTGACAGTGAAAGCGAGATCCGCCCGATTTTCTACTCGTCTCTACAGCAACAGCGCATAGAGAGATCCGGCGTTGATTCAAATGGTTACTTTGGCGTTTAATGAGCCTTTATTTTTTTTTTTTTTGTTGTTCATCAACATTTTCGAAAAGCAATTGAGTAATGAAATTTCTCGAATATCCCATATCTCCTCACTAAATCAACCTGGAAAGATGAAACTTCATATGTGGAGTAAGTTCGTGATAAGAATATGACCCCTCAAATTTGAGTCTAAATGAATTCAAAATGGAGAATGTTCAAATATTGAGAAAGGTCTAAGCATACTCAAATAACTCGTGTATGTATAAATATGGGCCCATATGATGATTAGTAATGATAATTACGCTGTATGCCAATTCCATCTACGCAGAGGTTTCTTGTAAGCTTCAAAATGTTCTTGCTTGCTAAAAATTCAGCTCTAGTAATGCAGTATGGCTGCTTACACTTTTTAAATATTATTTTATTTTTACAATATTATTTACATATTCCACCCTTCGAACCTTTAGACTTGTAATTTCCAGACCTACATTCCTTACCTCAAAGTTGGGTAAGGTTAGGTTGTTTCACGATTGAGGGGGGGGCACTTGATCTCATTCGTGCCTTTTAGCATGAAATAGTCGACAGTAATAATGAAAATGATGCTTCGACAATTAGCGCATCTGGCAGCCTCGTAATATGTGGTGCATTATTCGTACTCGCGTCAAAATACTTTCATGTTAATCTGTTGGCTGATTTGGTATAGGAAGGAGAAGCTATAATTATCGAGTCGTGCAAATTAAAAATGGAACAGAGCTGGATATGCCGGGACGTTGTAGTGCTGGTCAAAAGGTGAGATTTTTCGACACATTAATATTAAGTGATTGGTTTAGCTGAATAATATAATATCGAGTATTTCCTCAGGTTTTGGCATGCTTAATCATTAGAATAGCGTTGGCTGAGACATTCAGCAAAAATTGCGGAATTTTAGCTCTGGACGAACCAACTACTAATTTAGATCGTCAAAATATCCATAGTCTGAGTGTCGCTTTGTCCGAGTTAGTTGAATAAAATACTAAATAGTTTCCTTGTTTATAGCTTGAAATAATTTATTTTTTATTTTATTTAGAATCGTTAATAAGAGAACATTACAGAAGAATTTCCAATTACTCATTATCACCCACGATGAAGAATTCTTAAAGACGTTGACTAGAGTGGATAAAATAGATTACTATTTAGAAGTGAAACGTAATAATAGGTCTGTGTTTGAATCGTTGTTGAATTTATCATCAATATTTTTTCTATTTTAAATTATCATTTTTTTTTACAGAGGTAAATCCGAGGTGCACAAAGTGAAAGTATAATTATTAATCGAAGATAATTGAAGAACACATCGTTGTTAAAACATTTCCTGAATTGTTTTTTTCGTTATACCGATATGAATTTATTCCTTACATGATTTTTAGTCATAAGAATTTTTACCTTTCGTTCTTGTATTTTTTTAATGTATTTTTATAATATTTCAAGCTATGTTTACTACTTTCATTTGATTTATTCGTTGAATAAAATTTTTCTATTAAATGAAACCTGATGCTTAACGCAAAATATACTTTTTCGAGGCTACTATTTAATAGTACGTTCATTCGTAATGAATTAATTTACTAAGATGAAGGACTTGAAAATGTAAAATTTTGAAAAAGAATTATCAATCATTTCAAATTGAAAAGCAGCAATAAAAATTTTATGAAAAAAAAAAGTTTGAAAAAATTGAAAATTCTCAACAAGAAATCAGAATACGCTAATGAGAAAATAAGGTGGTATAGGAAGGTAACTGTTCTATATATGATTGTAAAATAATAAGACTAGTTACCAGCACTCGCTTTATTCAACTGAATTTCTCGTTAAGTTTCGGTACTACGACGGGTTTTTCCCACGATAAGACATATATTTGACATGACAGATACGGTACAAAAATTATGAAGGCCCAAAGTCATGAGTAGCCCGCGCCTACGGAATTCATCCATTCAGATATACGAGTTTTCGTATTTCTATTGCGTTGAAGGTTCATAAAAATAATTTTACTATTTGAATGATTATATGGAGTACATCATATTGATCTTTCTTTATCCGTACAAATGTGAATAAAATATTATATGTTAGTGACGTAGAAATTGCGTTAAAAAATAATTATAACTTAAAAAACATGATTCATAATTACAATCCGAATAAGGAAACTGTTCTTGATTATAATCTCTTTGGCATGATCCAGAAGTTTTAATTCTCTCTTCAGCATCTGAAAAAATTTTCGCAAATGGCAGGAACACAGCGAGAGAGAAAATAATAGTTAGTTTTCTAGAGCACTTTTTGGCTCATAGAAAATGTAGATTATTATTTTTATTAGTATTTTTTAATTTCGTTTTGCGAATATATGTAAGTGTACACCTATATCTGCACAAAAATTTCAATGAATGTATAATGTAAGATAGAATAATATTTTTTATAAGAGGGGAGGGAGAAAATAAAATACAAGGAGTGCTGTATAGGTACTTATAAATAAAATCCATATTTAGCACGAAGTAATGCAGTACCTACACCTGCTTACGGTCTTTTTTTTCTTTTGTCGTAAAAAAAATCTTTATTCCAATCAACGATAGATTCTTAAAAGAAGTTATCGATTTATCTGGCAGTTCATCGAAATGATAGAAGTGTAAAAGGATTCTCAAATATTTTAAAATGAGATTTGAGTCCTTATCATCAAATTCCTTGCGCACTAAATTATTTCGTCAATATAAATTTTTTATTTTAATATGGTGCAGAAGGCTGTTTCGGTATTATGGTTGTTTTTGACTAATTATTTTATTTCAAATTGTTGTAAATTGGTCAATTTTTATAACATTATTTCAGTCATATAAGAAGGAGCTGCATCAATTACCTTCAGAAGATAGCAACTGAGTGACTATGAGACAATAATTTGTAGTATTATCAAGATAAAACGCTACACTTGAGGAATAACTTTCAGCAAAAAGCAAAAACTAGTCTTCTACAAATTCGAGAAGTTCCTTACTCAGTAAGTATTTTTCTTTCTCTCAAACTGATTATGAAGAAAGAAATCCTGTTCATCTATTAATATTATGACTTTCTTCTTGTTTTTCGTGATTTGATGAAGAAAAATTCTGCATTTTACGTGTCATTGTTTTGCCGAAACGGCGTGGTCATGTTAAGAAACAGATTTTAACTTTAATATTTTCTAAATAATAACCACTGGGTGACAGTAAGAAAGAATAAGGGCATATTACTCTACCTTACTGTCACTCAATGGATATAGGCATTACTCACAAAATGCTAAAGTTAAACTCCGTTTTTCAACAAGACCTTTTACTTTAGCAAAGCGATTATATTCCTTCATATAATGCTAAGTTTCTTTGAAGGGAGTTGAAGATTTATTCAAGGGTTTAACAATAGCTAACGAAAGAAATCATTTTAGCTTTTTTGGCAAAAGTGTGGTTACTTCTAATTCTAAGAAACAGCCTAAGTTTCCAGTAATCAATTTGAGTTTTTCTACTTTTAACATCTATCAAACGCGCGAGAATTTTATGCTTATGAACGAATAAGTATAACTGCTTACTGCATTACGCATTGCAGTATAACATTACCTATTTTCGATTCAGTAAGCGAATTAACGTTATAAGTAAATACATTATATTATCGTAAATTCACGTTAGCTATATTAAAACCTTGAATCAATCTTCTGTGCCTTCAAAGAAACTTTGTATTGCATGAAGGAACATCGCTTTGCTAAAGTAACGAGATCTTGTTATTAAGAACCCTATTTGGGGAAAAAGTGGCCTGTTTTTACGCTGATTAATTTGCCGGCGTAGATATGAGACTTTACGCTAATACTTTTTCGCCTATAAAGTCGCCTTTACTACTTATTTCGAAAAAATTTGATATGAAGATTTTCGACATAGCAGAGAATCGACCCAAGACCCTCAGTTCTCCGAACCACGATGCTAACCTCTACACCACGACGGTGAATATCTGTATAGGTGACTTTCATACACATTACTAGACACATGAATAAATGAAATGGGCAGATTTATCAGTGTTTTTTGCATCCATAGCGAATTTTATAGCAGAGTTTTCAGCGAATTATTGCGCGGACGTTTTTAATGGCGATATTATCAGCGAATTTGAGTGCAAATAAATGAGTGAAAAATCATTGGCGAAAAGACTCCTATTTACGCTATGATTTAGTTGTATTTTGGGCGAATTGTTGCTAACATTAGCGAATTTATTAGCGTATTATGGGCGGCTTTTCCCCCAAAAGGGAAACATAGTTTAACTTTGGGATTTAGTAAGTAATAGCCACTGGAGGACAGTAACAGAGAATAATATATATTATCAACATGAAGTGCTACATTTCAAATGTAGCGGTTTGTGTTGGTAATAATATTATTCTCTCTTATCATCACACATAGTTTTTCATTTATATGATGCTAAGACGAAGCTCTGTTTCTTGACATGACCTCATCGCTTTAGCAAAACAATGATACTTACGATGCCATGTTTCTCTTCATCAAGTTCACGAAAAACAAAAATGAAAGTAATAATAGCCTTTGATGGATGAATATGATTCCTTTTTTCCTACTTAGATTGTGAGAAAAAAATATTCATTGAGCAAGAACTTCTCGAATTTGTAGAAATGTTTTCAACACAAATTAATAATGCCGCACAACGGATTGGAACATCTTTTATTTCCATCAAGAGAAGTGAATTAGCAACTGCCTTTGGAATAACGCTTGATCAATCAAAAATAAAGATGATTCACTGCGTGGAGGAATAGATACGCTTTATTATGCAATATCCAACTTGAGGTGGCATCATGGATATAATTTTAACATCGAAGATTTCTCACAAAAATTTAAAAGTACTGAATCCAGTTTTTATTATGAAGCGCCTGAAGAATAAGCATTTACAATCCTATTGCACTGTGACTTGCTCTTCAAAGTACATTTTCAGAAGCATTCTGCAAACATTGTAATTTTACTAGAGAAGCCGAGAAAGTATTTTTATAAGATTCAATACAGTTGTAAATGTTATATTTTCATCAACCTATGTGTTCTCGCAAGGTTACTTGACTATGATTTGATTCCAAAACTAAAAAGATTACGTTAAAATATCCAAACAAAGAAATTAAAGAACCTATTGAAAATGAATTAGCCTTATAGGTATGTCAAATCGCACAATTGTAATTTAGGGAATTGTACAACTCAAAATGAGGAACTGTTCAAGGCTATCAAGTATGACATTCATTTCATCTTTGAAAAGATACTGATGGTGATGTAGTCTAAGCCTAAGAAATATACTTTATACTTGTATTGACATTCCAATGTTTTCACTGTCACACCTATGATTCATGAACTGCATTGTAGCATTTAATGCTGTGCCACCTATTCCGCTTTTGATCGATATGGCTGAATTTTCTTATACCTAAATTATGCTATATCGATCAAACGCGGAATAAGTGACCATACGTTAAATGCGATACTGCAGTTAGTGAATCGTGTGAACGTGAAAGCATTAGAACGTCAATACAGTAAAGTATATTTTTTTAAGCTTAGACTCTTCTTATGTAGATGGAGGCTAGCTTCAAGATATTTAGATTGTTAGACGTTATAATGATTTGCATTATAACATTGACTTACATACATCAGAGGCAAATTCCGAAGATCTGAAAAAAAATTCACTTGCGAGTATACCTATTCAATGTATTGTACTCCCCCCAAAAAAAACTATAGTCGCTACTGTTGAAAACTTGCTCAACTTTTTTAAATTGGATGAATATCTAAAATACTAAAGCAACCAACAAAATATAATAATGAAGTATATAAATAAGATGTATTTATTTTCTCTATTATAAAATATATAAAATTTCAGAATTTCTTTTGGTTAAATTTCGAAGTTCTCCTATATGAAAGTAAGGGCATCGACATTGGAACTAAAATGAAACATAATCTTGAATTTGTTTTGTGTTGAGATAACTAAGTTATTTTGAATTGCAGGTTACAATCTTTCAGCAGTGTTTAGCCTTTGCCCTGTTTTGTGAAAGGATAGGTGGCGAAATTTATGTGCCTAAATATTCGCTTAGTTGGTTCGCCGCATTTCTTCCGCTAGTCACAATTTTATATGGGGCTTATTTTAACGTGCATGCGTAAAAAGTGCATATGTGCAGTTAGTAACGTACTTGTAACGCAGAAGTCGTTTATTTGTCTGATGCGAACGGGTTAGAAGAGTTTAGACATATTTGCATATATGCTTAGATGGATCTTCAAGCGTAAAAAAGGAGATAGCTCACACATTAATGTAGAATTTGATAAAGCAATCTCAACATCTTATTTTCACATAATACTCGTAGTTAATTTCTTTCGATTTATAAAGAATATATAAATTTATTTCCAAGGAAGAGAGTAAGCATATCCCATAGTTACCTCATAGCCATACGGCAGAATTTTATTTTGAAAAATAACTGAATAGGTTACTGATTTCTCAGAATCGTTTCACAGCGATGTACCCAAGTCCCACAATGATGCCCAAGGTTGATGAAATCATTGGAGAAACATTTACTTTGAAATCAAAATCATTTACCTCATGCTTTATCAAAGGGCGAGCATGATATCACCTCGCACAATAACTTTTGTACAAGCTCAAACTCTTCAACAACAAGGATACCTGAAACTTCCTGAAACCCTGAGGTTATGAGGTGTACTTCCCACTCCAAATCACCAAAACCTTAATTTTTTTTCACAAAAAATATATAAATTTATTGAAAAGGGTTTCTAAATTCGTTTATTTTTTTAATTGTTTTTGTTCGTAATCTCGTAAATTTTTCAATTTTTTCCCGTCATAATTGTTTGTTTTTCATGTACCTGATTAAATTAAAATTCTAAAAAAATTATATTTAAAACAAAAAATAACTACATAAAATAACTACCGGTACATTATAGAGTAATTTCTAATTTCATAAATCTTTCAATTCAGAATTCATGTATTCTGGTTGCGATTGCGGAATTAATGCTGGAACGTATTCCAAATGCGGGTAATGATGATGGTGGTGATGATGAGCTAATGGATAGGATTGATCATGCAAAGAATACCAACTCATTAATGATGTCGTTGAGGTACTAGTAGTATTTATAGTTGCCGATGATGACACGGATAAATGGGTTGGAGATGGTGATGGGGTGATTTGAGATGGTGTGAGTATCGCGGGATTATCTATTGGTTCGCTGGGCCACGAATGATTTGATGGAAATACTATGGCGTTTGATGTAGCCGGTTGCTGCATATCGCCATCTTCGGATTCCGAATTGCATATTCCTGCAAATTAGAACAGTTTTCAAATTTGTTAAATTAAGTTGAAATTGTATCATAATGAAGGTTTCCTATACATACCCGCTGGAGAATTGGCGGGTGATAAAGTTCTTTGATAACATAATTGGCTACTTGGTCGATAGAATGGCGAAAAACGATATCGATGTTTATCGTGACGATCTTCCTTGGAATGTAAAGCGTTGTGATCTGACAGAGTTGTAGAAGTGGTTTGAGGAAAAATCCAAACATTATTTGTAGAGTCTGAGGAATGGAAATCATTTCATGGAGAATTAGAAAATTTCAAACAAGTTAACTATCATTTAAAAAAATATTTAAAAAAATACTTAATGAAGTATGGAGTTTTATAGAGTCTACAGTAAATATTAAATAATACTTATTAGCATAGGTATATGAAGATCAAAAGTTAAATTCGATAAAATACTCTATTGATCCACATATAAACATTTTTTATCAATCAGCATCTTCCACTATACTTGCGGCAGAGGACATTATACAGACTTAAATAAGATATATTAATTTCTTATAATTTATTGCAACAATATCCTTGAAACTTTTGCTTCTAAATTTATTCTAGGTTTTTTATTTTCAATAAATAAATTAATAAATAAGTAATTAGGTATAATAAAAATAATGATTCTGAATATCAAGAACCAGAATAAGCATTGATATCGAATTCATACTTGTTTTCCGCATACTCTCCCTTTTATTACTTCCTACTTACCCCTCCACAGCACAATTTTTTTTTCATCAATATTACTACATTGTATCTACCATATTTTGTCCTTGTAACTAGCATGGATTTTGAAATAAAAAATTCCAAAAATGAATTGGAGAAAATACATTTTTCTTGAATCCCATTGCGTTGAAGTTTTGTAAAAATGATCTTACCATTTACATGATTAGACGGAGTACGTCGCATTGATCTTTCTTCACCTGTACAAATGTGAATAAAAATATTATTATTATTTCAAGTATAGATATACCCAAGCATTAAAAAATGTTACTGCGCAGAAATCATGTTAAGAAAGGTTAAAAATTAAAGAAACATAATTCATAATTACAGTCCGAATATGGAGACTGTTCTTGATTAGAATCTCTTTGGCATGATCCGGAAGTTTCAGTTCTTTCTTTAGCATCTAAAAACGCTTTCGCAAAAGGATTGTACTTGATCTTGAGAGAAGTAACCTGTGATAAAATTATACTATTTTAATGATTCATTGCAATACACTTCAACAAAAACAAAAAAAAAAAATTTATTCATTGTTAAAAAATAACGAAATGACAAATCACTCACCTCCTCATTTTGATACGCAGTCACGGCGATGAACTGAGTTTCTGGGAAATTAAATGTGAATGTTCTTTGATGTTCGCTGCTTACACGTACAATATGCACACGTGGCTCATATTTATGCAACGAATTAAGCATTACCTGCGTAAATCGCGAGTGAATACTTATTTCAGTTGGCTAAAATTATAAAAGCTGAGAATTATTTGAAAATGCGCCAACCTGTCCATTTGCTGTTTGTTTATTATTTAATTTAACTTTGGCGAATGATACAGACTCTTTCATCCAATGAGCTCCGAAATTCGGAGATTCCGGATGAACATAAACCGGATATTGAGGCGGTGGTTCGGCTTTACCACCGGGAACCCAGTCACCATTTACATACTTCCATCTGGAATAAATGGTTAGGTAGGAATTCACTCTTAGTATTAATGAAAGTTCTGTGAAAAAGATATTAATTATGGATTTTATTTCAAATATCGACAAAAAAAAACTCACCGATGTTGTTCAATTTGAATAAATTCTAATAATAATGTGTACATGGCTGCCGGATCAAGACCGTTGACGGTGACTTTGACTACCGGAAACATTCTTCTATGAATTCGTGAAATTTTCATAATTAATAAATTTTATTTAGTAGGTACCTACTCTTACAATAATATGGTGTTGTAATAAATTATAAATCAGTACAGTGATGATAGCGTGCTAATTTTTCATCATATCTCTTAGATTTTTTAGTTTGTGTTTGAAATATTAAATTTATTCAAAAAAAAATTATAACGTGTTATACAGTGTCAACGTTTTTTACAAATAATATGTTTTTTGTCTTTATCGCGTTATTATTAAACAATATTCCAATTTTTCTCAGTATATTCCCAAAGTAATTTCATGCTTTAAATGTTTGTAGGTAATGATCAATTTTTTTAAGCTTTTTATTTCGGCAAAAATTACAAAAATAAAGCTTCTTTCATAAAAATCACTGTAATAAATTTGTGGTGTTGCATCCAGGAATTCGCGGAAGCTTTCGGAGAATTCAAAAATTATCGAATTAAAAAAAAAAGGTAAGCAGCCATGCCGCATTACTAGAGCTGACTTTTTGATTGGAGCTTGTTCAGGTTTGCAAATAGTATTGTCAACCTATTCATGTCTACAGGACAGGCCACACCCAATACCAAGTACGAAAATCCTTACTCTATCTGTTCTAAAACCACTTAAGAAGTTGAATTTAGAACAAATTCAATAATCATATTACGAACACACAATTTCAAATTATATCTAATACTTGAGGCTCCTCAAATTATCCTCAAATTTTTACAATCCACCTTTTTGGATCCATTTTGACCCAAATTCAAGAGGTCATATTCTGGTCATTAACTAACCTCACATACAAATTTTGACCTTTTTAGGTTGATTTGGTGAAGAGATATGGAAGATTCATGAAATTTCCTGTAGCAGCAATTTCCCCTCCGAAAACCGTGTTGAGTTCTATCTCCCCATCAAATTCACCTGGGAAGCTAAAATCAGAATAGGTACTTGACTTGGCTCATTTTATCATGTGACAATTTACTAAATAACCCCTCCTTCTCTCCTCCAATATCATCTATGAAAATAAATTTGGGATATAGCATACTTCTCATCCCAATAATCACATAATTTCGTATTAATTACATTTTTAGTAATTTGAGGTTCCTCAAGCTCTTCTCAAATTTTTGATAATTAGCCATTTCTTATCCATTTTGACCCAAATTCAAGAGGTCATATTCTGGTCACCAAGTAACCCCACAAACAAAGTTTGACTTTCCTAGATTGATTTAATGAGGAGATATGACCCCCTTTCCAAATCAAGTATGCTGTAATATCTATCATTGAAAACTCAGATAAAAAAGCTCTTGAGGATTTCAATAGCATACCCTATCCCATATTTACTTCACTGAAGAATAGATGGGTATCCCTAAAAATGAATCTGATTTTTAAAGTAAAAATATGACTTTCGAGGGTTAGAAACTGTAAAAGACACAACATAGAATCAGATTTGAAACGAACGAATTCTCTAATTGGCCTAAAGCTTCACCTCGAATTTTCAACATTTCAAAACAAGTTAGTTAAGTTGTACAACAATCTGCATAAGGGAAAATAATTTTCCACGAATTTATTGAAAAATATTACTTTAATTATTCCTAACACAATTTTATGCTTGGAATCGATTTTGGATAAATTGAGACTTTTGATTTCCAATGTAACAATAAATTTTATCATTCACCGATTTCAAACCTCAAGCATGATATTTTGGGTGAAGGATTTCTCATATCTCAGCACATATATGCATCTTCGTGATAAACTAATTTTGAAAATAAATTTCACAGTTTTAAAAATGTCATTTACCTACATGCATTGCAAGACAAATTAAACAACACTTTTTATTTGTCAGAAAACGAAAAAAGTCAAAGTTAAAATTTTTTCGAAATTTCAACGATTTAAAAAAATTAAGATAATAATATTTTTTGACTATTAGAGTTCGTTGATTTCAAATTAAATATATTTTTTCAATCGTCCCTTTTTCCTTTTCACAACAATATTTTTTTCAAATAGGTAGTCTAGATTCATTCATGCCGATGGTCAGCTTTTCATTGTAATGAGCCGCTTTTGTATTGTTTCCTTGTTATTTTTTTATTTAAATCATTTTATTTCATTGATAGTTGAGCTCTCCTTTTAGGCTAGCCTCTATTTTGAGCATTTCTACTACGTATATTCGATTAGCGATTACTCGTCTGGCTATATGAAAAAAAAGGGACACTTATTAACAAGTTTTATCTCAGACTTGTTTGTTTTAGATTTCATCTTTGAATTTAAACAAGAAAGCTTATTTTTCTGATATTCGGGTTTAATTATTTTCTAAAAGTTAATCTACATCTATTTTACTGGTTAGTAACCGTTGCCTTCTTTCCACCAACTGTTGTGTATTTTTTCACATTTTGGATAAAAAAAAAATGTTTTGTGCCAATTGTATAGACATTACTTAAATTGAATATTCAAAAAAGGGAAAACCTTCTCATACAATTTCTGTCTTTACAGGACGCAATTCCAAAAAAATAAAAAATAAAAAATAAATATTTTTTGTAGGAAATTTAATGAGCTTTTACTTTGCTAAGCACTTCTGCTGCGTTTAAGCGCATACTCAACGAGTTATGGACGAAAAAATAATATTTTTATGCAGAGATTTTGACGAAATTTGTCTCATGGCTTTATACAATATCCCAACTTGACGGCGATTCTTTGAATTCATGTCGCAATAATGATTTAAATTTAAAGTGGAAATTACATACATCAATATTTCTATAGGTAACAATTAAAATGTTATTTTTGAAATTAAAGATTTAATTAGTATGCTAAATTATTCGGTAAATTTTTTTCGCGAAAATAACTAATTATTTATTAAATATGATAGGTACTTATAATGACCACTTTGGATAGGTGTAAAGCATGGTACACGAAATGACATAACAATAATAGGTATGCATTTCAGTAAACTTGTATTTGACTTCAGCTATAGTAAAAAATTTAATGTCATGGTTTTACAAGAGAATTAAAAGACGCTGAAAATTTTCACCAATACGCTAAGTATTTTTTCAAACTCTAGTAACGCCAAACGGTAGATATTTAACGAGTAATTTACACCTACTTAGTAACTGGTAAAATATATGATTTCATTATTCTCTCGCAGTATTATCGACCAGTGATATTCAATTCGAACTTTTGCTTCACATGTACCAAGTATACATTCCATTATGTTTCGTTTCAATTAGCACGACGTAAAGAAACTGAATATTTTCTCTTAACTGTTTTACAACATGCTAAATTATTTTAAGCAAAGCTGTTTCGAAACCGTGACCATTATTATTCATTTAAATTGCAAAATTAAGAAAAAAATGTTTGCTGGTTTGTTCGACGTAAAATTGGTATGAAGAGTTCAGACTGTATGCGGTGTTAGGAGTTCAATGAAAAGTTAAATAGGTAAAAAATAATTTAGATTCGATTACGTGAAAGTTCAAACGACTATATGGGCGTGCATTCGTTTTATTCGAGTGTATCATCACTGGAATTGGGAATAACTTTCTGGTCGAGAAGTGTTTCTGATAAGAAAAAGACTCCACTTTTCATAAGACTTGAAAAATAGAGATTTTTTTCTTAAATCATTAATATCTTTCTAAAACATACAGTAAGCTAGAGCTATGAGGAATATAATATACGAAGATATAATAATAAAAGATGAAAAATAATGATTTCATTACCTTCCTGTTTTTGTGACTATCATTTCATTTGTAAGGGCTCGAAACTTTTCCCATAGGTCTTTGTCGTCTAAAATAATTCTTACATCGTTTTCAAAAAAAAATAATATTTTTTGTAGGAAATTTAATGAGCTTTTACTTTGTAACCACTTCTCTGCTGCGTTTAAGCGCATACTCAACGAGTTATGGACGAAAAAATAATATTTTTATGCAGAGATTTTGACGAAATTTGTCTCATGGCTTTATACAATATCCCAACTTGACGGCGATTCTTTGAATTCATGTCGCAATAATGATTTAAATTTAAAGTGGAAATTACATACATCAATATTTCTATAGGTAACAATTAAAATGTTATTTTTGAAATTAAAGATTTAATTAGTATGCTAAATTATTCGGTAAATTTTTTTCGCGAAAATAACTAATTATTTGTTAAATATGATAGGTACTTATAATGACCACTTTGGATAGGTGTAAAGCATGGTACACGAAATGACATAACAATAATAGGTATATGCATTTCAGTAAACTTGTATTTGACTTCAGCTATAGCAAAAAATTTAATGTCATGGTTTTACAAGAGAATTAAAAGACGCTGAAAATTTTCACCAATACGCTAAGTATTTTTTCAAACTCTAGTAACGCCAAACGGTAGATAATGACAACATTCTTTAACGAGTAATTTATACCCTACTTAGTAACTGGTAAAATATATGATTCATTATTCTCTCGCAGTATTATCGACCAGTGATATTCAATTCGAACTTTTGCTTCACATGTACCAAGTATACATTCCATTATGTTTCGTTTCAATTAGCACGACGTAAAGAAACTGAATATTTTCTCTTAACTGTTTTACAACTTGCTAAATTATTTTAAGCAAAGCTGTTTCGAAACCGTGACCATTATTATTCATTTAAATTGCAAAATTAAGAAAAAAATGTTTGCTGGTTTGTTCGACGTAAAATTGGTATGAAGAGTTCAGACTGTATGCGGTGTTAAGAGTTCAATGAAAAGTTAAATAGGTAAAAATAATTTAGATTCGATTACGTGAAAGTTCAAAACGACTATATGGGCGTGCATTCGTTTTATTCGAGTGTATCATCACTGGAATTGGGAATAACTTTCTGGTCGAGAAGTGTTTCTGATAAGAAAAAGACTCCACTTTTCATAAGACTTGAAAAATAGAGATTTTTTTCTTAAATCATTAATATCTTTCTAAAACATACAGTCAACTCATAACTAAAAGCTAGAGCTATGAGGAATATAATATACGAAGATATAATAATAAAAGATGAAAAATAATGATTTCATTACCTTCCTGTTTTTGTGACTATCATTTCATTTGTAAGGGCTCGAAACTTTTCCCATAGGTCTTTGTCGTCTAAAATAATTCTTACATCGTTTTCAAAAGGATCACCCTTCACTTTTCCAGCTATCACTCCGGCTTCCATCATCGTCAAAATATGCGATTGTGACATCCTGCGTTAGAATAATTAAATGTTATATTGAGAAATGAGGTAGTACTATTCGCGGAATAAATTTATCATTTGTTTGACATTTAAATTCTTGGAAGAACTTCGAAAAATACAAAAAATGAATGAATCATTTCTCTAAAATGATTTGTTGGATAGTAAAAATATTCAAATTATTTGCAAACAAATTTAAATTCCCACAACCCGAATATTTGTATTAAGAAATAATTCGTTGATGCCAATTTATTTTATCATTTTTATACCATTTTTGAAAAAAAAAAAGACCTTTAAAACCCATTTACAAAAATATCACATTATATAAATTTATTCTTGCTGCCTCCGAACATAAACCTCGAAGACCTTAAATTTTCCCTACGAGGGGTAAAATTGATAAAAATCATTCGCAAAAATAGGCGCTACATCAGATTATTAAGGAGCGTTAAAAAAATTGTTTGAAATATCTTAATTTTACCTGATTTACACAGAAACACCTGTGTGTGAAAAATAATCCCTTCACCGTGTATAACAAGTTACATCAATAAACAAGATAGTGTTAGCAGATTTTCACACCGAGCTGTCGAAACTACTATAACCAAGTCGTTACCAACTGAACTGGATACTAGATTGCGGATGATATTTTTTGTGTGTGTGTCTAACAAGATGTCTACCTGTTACTTGTTTAGTGGATTTGATGTGCCGACAATGGCGCACCTTTAAAGTAGGCAGACCTCTAGAACCGGTGGCGTGGTATTCTCCATAGAGCTGGCGCACCATTGGATATCACCGGAGAGTTTTCAACTCTCTATTGGTCATAGGCGAGTCGAGTTCATGATTATTGACGAAAGATAAGTGTTTTTGCATATTCTTTGGGATATGCGATGTTAATAAGTAATTTTAAATCGATGGAATTTTTTGATCGAGTAAAAGTGATTGATGTTTATTTCATTTGAATCGAAATTGTGGTTTTTTCAGTAGTTCTTGATTATGGTGATGGTGTGATTGTATTGAAATATAAGCTCTTATGGTACATACATTTACTGTTTATTTCCTTTGATTCGTGAAGTCTTGAAATTGGTAAAAAAATGTAATAACTTCGAAATCTCTATTGAAGTTACATTCAAGTTGGGTTTACCAATGTGTATCTTTGGTAGGTATTATTTTTGAAGTAGGCGCGTTGTATGATTACATATGGGTTACGGAAGGTCTTCCTTATACGAACTGATTAGGTACATCATAATTCAAATGCAGATCCTCAAAAGGCCGGTTTTATTCAAAGATTACTTTTTTAACATTGAATATTTTAAAATTTTTCAGTTTTTTTTTTTTTCATACTTAACAATTTTTTAACTTTTGACCATTTCTTATTTTTTGGAATTTAATTGTTTTTCGAACAAATTTTATTTTATTTGTTTTAGGTATTTTTTCAAATTTAGAACATTGTATTCATTCTGTAACATTTTAATTTTTGAATTTTTTCGATATTTTTGAATTTTTAACAATTTTGGTATTTTTTTTTTTTAATTCTCTTTATTTATTCTCACTCGGCTACTCTGGCCATTTGCGATATAAAAAATATTTCACATGAAAATGTATAAACTTAAAGTTAATGACTTTTTATAATGAGCATAAACTTGAAATTACGTGACTAGAAAAATGAAATAACTATCATCTTTCGATCTTTCTAAATTCTAAATTAATGTGGAGGGAGTCAGAATGAAAACTGTTTTCAGAGAACAAATCAAGTCAAGAAATTTCATGAATGGTCGATACTTAATCTCCCGATATCACCAAATCGACTTAAAAGAATCAAAATTTGTGTGCAAGATTAGTTTGGTGACCAATGATTCTTTGAATTTGTGTCAAAATGGATCCAAGATATTACGAATGACTGGTAGTCAACATTTAAGATAAGCTTGAGTACTTTCAAATGGCTCAAATTAAAACAACATGGGCTCATATGATTTTTATAGACAAGAAGTAGGTACCTACTACACATCTTTAATTCCAGTGATGCTAGCGATGACAAAGTTCATCGTACATTCCATTCACGTTCACGAACAGACCGCGTTCATTTTTGATGAACGTGAACGCTTTCATTTCTGAAAAAACTGCGAACGAATGTTCATGAACATGATTTGATCATTTGAGCAACACAATTAGAATTACACTACATATCTTCGAAATCAATGTTTCTCAAATTTTATTGAAAGGACGAGTTACCGTATTTATAAATATTCTAAATCCTAAAAATTTTCAATATTTTGGAGGATTTCCGGGGTACAGCTTCAACGTTTTATATTGTATTTCTGCTTTTTTCGTAAGTTTCTGATTCTGATTTAAGTAATTAATTGATTTCGCAACCTTTATTGTTCGTTTGAAAAACAATAAATTTGTTTAATTGGTTCTCATTTTCATTTTCTAAAAAGCTTCATGAAAATTTTTCAAATTTCTGAAATTTCAAATTCTATTTAATCACGTTGACGTTCATGAAAGGGAAAACGTGAACGCGAACGTGAATGCGTTCATATTTTGTGAACGTGAACTTTGCAATCACTGCTTAATTCAACTTCTTACTGTTAGTTTTGCAATGGATAGGTAAGAATTTTCAGACTTTGTACTGGGTTCAGTCTATGGACATGAAGAGGTTAATAATATTGTACGCAAATTTGCAGAAACCCAAATTAAAAAATCAGCTTTAGTAACAATAATATATTTATTCATAGATTAATAAGTTTTAATTTATAAAATTAATGTTTCCAATTCAACTAAAATTTATTCTTAATTTTTATTAATATTTTAAAAGAAAAAAAATTAAACAATTAATTTTAAAATTTGCTTGATTTCTTGTAATTTTAAAGCATTTGAGAATTTTTTATTTTATTCATTTATTTTTTGAAAAGTAAAATAAACATTCTCCGCCACCTCCACCACCACTAAAAACGTCTAATGCCGAACCTCAATACCTGGTGATCTGCGAATCGACGAGGTGTTGGAATCTAGGTATTGATATTTCCATTTTAATATGCTCTAAACCTTTTTTGTTCTTTTTGTAGGATTTTTTTTCTGGTGAATTACAAGATATTGACATTAGGCAGTCAATACTCGAAAAATTTTAAATCCATTCTCACTGAAGGATCCAAATTTAGACCAGATATTTGATGTGAAATTTAATCAGATATATTATTGATTCAATTATATGAAATCAGATACAATTTACTAACAACGACTCGACCATTTTTATCAGATTTGGTCTGCTCAATATTTAGATTGAACCAATCTAGGTAAAAATTTTCATTTGGTAGGTATACCTAATTACTTCTACATTTTTTTGATCACATAAATTCTTTTTTTTTATAAAAGAGGGGGGGAGAAAGTTAATAATGTTGGTATTTGAATATCTAATTGTCTATCCTAAATCATTACTTTTTCTTCACGAAATGTTCATAGAACTGCACATAAACCTATTCTAATCAATTACACATCCACTAAAAAAAAAATCTACGCAAAAACTTATGTTTGAAATTTATAAGACATTGATATGAGAATATAGGTACTCCTTTTTAGGTAGAGGTACGTCATATGGTTATATCTAAGCATTTCAAATGTTTATTGTTCGCCTAAAAGTCTCCTCATACAGCTACCAGGGTGATCAAAAAAAGGTACCTACATATACGTACAAGATTTCACCTTTTTCCTGGTCAACATCAGGTAGGTCTAATGGATTTTAGTGGGTGGTCGAAAACTTTTTATTTAGTGACTGAAGAAATTCTACTATTTGTGCAATCGAGTATTTTTTAACGATACGTTTTTCAAATAAATGGAATTATTAGCTTTTAAAATATTATTTCCGAACTTTACTGAGAGTTTATTAATTTAATTAATCACTTGACTTCCAAGAAATTCGGTGTAGGTACATGAATAAGATATTTAACCGCAAACAAAGAGTGCTGAATAGCTTTCCCAATATTTTATTTGTAGGAAATTTTTTTACTAAAGAGTTATGTCAGTTTCGAGAAAAAACTTGACAATGTTATTTGTGAAGGAACTTTCTTTCAAGTAAACTCTACAATATTATTTGGTATCGACTCGAGTTAAACTTAATTCTAATTCTTACGAACGAAAAATCATGCTTACATCAAAACTGAACGGTCTTGTCGGTATTCATTTACATATCAGGTACGGAAAGGTTGGTCTACCTTGGAAAGACGCTAATTGACTAAATAAACACAGTACGTAAAGAGTTTCTACATTGCTAAAGACACAAAAGTACGTGCCTAAAACATGCTTATTCTTTCATAACTCGTATCTATATCTTTTCTTCATTTTATCATATATTTATGCCATAATGCTATGGCACGATAGCAACAGTTTTTGCGTTAACAATACGTTTCTTATTTATAATTGGTATAAGATGAAGCAGATTCAAATTGTTATCAAACAAAAATACGTATAGAATAAAAATAGCAAGCCTAAATGACTTGCTTTTGCGCTGCTAAAATTTATAAAATTCGTACGAAGTTATTTTTTCTGAAAAATAGAAAATAAAGTTGTAAAATTCGGAGGTACTCTTTGACGGTGAAAATATTTGTGTTATGCACCCACTGACCCGTACAATATTGTTACCATCGCACGCACGTGTAACTCGTATACTACCTACTCGGGTGGAATTAAGGAAAGGTAAAGATCTTCCAATCTAATGTAGGCAATAAAAGATTTATTGCTTTATTGCGGCGGTACAATTTACCTTTGTCGGGCTAAAAATTCCGATATAAAGATCTTTTACCGAGGCTACCTGAGAAATCTATACTAAACAGGAAGCAAGATAGGTTTATACAATCCGTGGTTGAATCTGAATAGCAGATTTTTTTATATTTTTTACCTGAGAGAAACGTTTTAATTTTAAAAGAAAATTTCGTTTTTGTTTCCTAATAGATAGGGGTTGCTGCATTGCATATAATGCAGTTAGGACAGAAATTATTATTCTTATTTTTTTTTTTAATTTGATTAATTCATTAGAAATTTAAAAAATATTGTTTCCACTGATTTTATAATTATGAAGTATAGTGATTGCAAAAAAAAAAAAAACAAATTAGTGAGAAGCACGGATAAAATTTTATTCAATCGTTGGACCTCAAAATATGAATTATTGAAGGTCAAGAAATTTTTAACAACCCGAAAATTCGCTTTTCGAAAATTTTAAAAGTTTAAAAACTTTTACTTCATTTTGGGGATTCTAAAAATTTAAGCAGAAGAGCTGAAATTTTCATAATTTATTAATTATTGTTTTTATCTGCCCTTTATTTTTTTCCGTGTGTAGTTAAGGCAATGCTTTCGGTGTTTCTTTTTTTGAATGTAGTATGACTAAAATTTTATTAAAATTAATTTTAAAGTTTCATTTTTTTAGCAAATTGTAAAAAATTTCATAAAATATTTTGAGATTAGAAATTTCGTTTACGCATTAGTTATACTTTTATATGGCCATATATTTATGCATTATCCTCGAGTAGACTGAGAAATCATTTTTTTCATTTTCGTTTCATTTTTTAGTCAAAAATCATCTTTGAAAACTTTCAAAAGTATGATGGCTTTAAAGCACGATAAAAGCAGCATAACTGATAATTTCACAAATCCAGTTTCTGAGCACACTGAAGAAAGCTTTTAAGAACAACTTATTTGAACGTTTAGTATTAAAGAAGTATAGAATGAAAAATTTTTGTTTTTGCTGTTGTTTAACTAGGTACAAATAATTATCTAATTTCTAGGGCGAAGCAATGATGCTTTTTAAATTATTTCAGCTATTTGCCTATTTTTTCTATTCTAGTTGACTTTTTTCTGATTGATATTATATTATTTTTTTCATCATTCGACATGTATTGCAAAACAAAAAGTTCATCAACAATCATTTTAGACATGAGTAACATGTAGGTAGTTGTATCCGTTGTATCAACAATGATAAACTTCCCTCGTATTTATGAATATGCAACTTTATTAACATAATTTGCTGAAAGAATCGAAGGAAAGATGGAACAAACGAAACAAAAAACGAGAATCGTTTTGCTCGTACTTACATACTAACAACTTTTTGGTAGTAACAATAAATACAGAATGTTGTAAAATAACAAGTCTCTGTTTATTTTAATTTTGCGCCAAAATTCTTATCACTCTTTAAGTCCCAAATCCAATCACAATGATATTATAACAATGAGTTTTTTCACAATTTAAATTAATTGAAGTAGATTAATATTTAAACATCGTGTTAAATTGTTATTTAACGATGCCGGCACTACCGAAGGTATATCATTTTTTTTCTATTTTCATGTAAACCCTCATGAATTAACTTACTCGTATTTATTGCAGTCGTGCTACGTATCGACGTCCAAACGCGTAAATTCTAAAAGAAAAAAGAATGTATTTCATTCCGTAGAATGTGAACCATGGTATTCAGCTTGTGCAAAAATAGGCGATCAATTAAAATCTAAATTAGAGGTACATCATGTTGATGAGTATCGCACTCATTACATCGCTAGTTCATTTATGATTCTTCCGTCATGTTGAAAAGTCAAAATAAATAATTTTTCTACGATTCTAGCTACTGAATGAAAAATTACATAAAAATGCGATGAGTGATGTAATTGAATTTATCACTAAATATCAACTTTCAACTGAACGTGTTCTTTTCATTGCTCTATTCACAGGTATGAACTACGAGAAATTACTTTTATCAAGATACTTTCATGTAATTGTGCACTGATGACTTTTTTCTTGTGACAGGAGTTGACTTATGCCAACAAAATCGTTTGTTGTCTATGATTACAAATCATTTAGAACATAAGAATTACAATCTAATTTATTTAAACGCCACAAAAACTACTACGTTGAAATCTCTGGTTGAAGATACAGTATTCAATTTTATTACTAGCTGGAATGCTAAGAAAGTGAGCCATATCTTTTTATGTACATTTTACTCATATGAGACTTGAAAATGAATTTTTCCCCTCGCAGAAAAATGAGGATATGGATGTGGACGACGACGACGACGATGATTTAAACCGTATAAAAAAATCAGAATGTACTTTATTACGTCTTGTCAACTGGTATAGAGAAAATTTCCAACCTGATTTGAATATTACAAATGAAGATCGAACGATAACGTACTTGGTTATTGTAATTCCCAATATCTTACTTTTTCCTAAAGATCTTTTAAATTCTTTTGTTCACTTATTAAGGTTAGAAAATTGCGTTAATATTAATTGTTAATACCATCGTATTGTTTGCCTCTTTTAATAATTAATATCGTCGATAGTGTTCATAGAAAACGTCTCCCATTTATTCTACTCAGTGGTATTCCTACTGTCAGAACAATAATTCACAAAATTTTTTCCAAAGATGTTGAGTCGAAGTTGGCTATTTATTCTTTCCAGTCGAAATCAGCGATGGTATTCTTAGACAACGTATTGAAAGATGTAAGTGGATTTCTGAAGTGTTTCAGTATTCTAAATTATCGAAAGATAATCACTCAACTACTAATTTTAGGTATTTTTAACGCCTGATTGTCAATTTCAAATTGGATCAAAAGCTTTTCAAATACTTACCAATGCATTTTTAAATTATCACTTTTCTGTGAAAGAATTCATCAGAGGAATACAGGTGAAAAAGGAACGCTTATCATATCTTTCGTAATACCTCGTCATATTAGACAATAATATTCTCTGTTTTTAGTTTTGTTTAAGCGAACACTTCTCAGAGTTGAATTTCAGTATTGTGGGTTGTACCGATGAAAACATCGACGAAAAAATTGATCTTTTGGAGGAAGATGAAATCGACAGGTTATTAGAGTTGCCTTCTATGCGCAAATATAATTCAATTAGAAAAATGGAAAATCAACCGGAACTAAAGGCTTCTTCGCCGCAAATTGAAGTATTTTTTGTCAATGTAAATCTAGCATCGACGTAAACGATTTCCATTCATTTGCAACGATTATTTGCAGGTAATCTTGAAAAATTTATTCAAGGAATTTCGTTGTAGTTTGAACAAATTCCATTTGGCGTTTTTGAGCTTAAAAGCCGTATTGAAGTTTACGCCTGAAAATTCAATTCCTGTGAGTTAAATAATCGATTTAAGTTTAGAAGCAGTTTTTTATTTTTAGCTGAGTTTTTAATTAAAAACAATAGCTATTACAGCCTACCTGATAATAGGATGGTGAGTGGCGATGTGTACTCATATGGCAAATGTTCATTTTTTTTCACCCATGTATATTTGTCCACACTTTGTAACGCTAACAGGTGTATATGAAAATAACTTAAAATTTGGTCACATGTTCTGCGAAAATCTAGGAATGTATTTTTTCAGATTTTGAACTCCACTCGAAATGATAGTTCATTCAAATTTTCAGGAAGGCTGAAGGGTTCACTAAAACTAGAAGGTTTTAGTGATTTTAGTGATTGAAATTTGATAAATATAGACTCATAGAATTCCTTCGCACAAAAATTATTACATATAATGAATTCATTTTCTCAAGTGGTTTGGAAGGGATTAATGGTGGTTTTCTGTCTCGATACTAGGTATGGGCATGAAGAGGTTAACAACATCATCTACAATTTTAAACGAGCTATAATCAAAAACTCAGCTATAATAATTAGCATGACTGCTTATTATTATTTTTTTTTCTGTACATAAGTTTAATACTATGTTGTTTATAGATGTACAAACATTATATTGAAGTAGCGAATCGAGATAGGAGAAATAAGTGGTTGATCGAGAAATTCAGGTTGTTGAAATTTCTATCAAAGGAAAATCTTCTAGCGACAATCAATCATGTAAGAAGTTTTATGTATGCTGTATTTTTATATTTTCCATCGTTTTCTAACAAACATTGATTTTCACAGGTGCTACAAATATTCGCTGATTTTCCCAGCGACGATGAAAATACGTGTGAAATTAAATCGAAACTTTCACAATACCGAGAAAATATTGAGAAAAGCCAAATAGTCTGTATTAAAAATAGTCCGACTGCAAGTCCTACGAAAATTAATTTAACCCCATCCAGTAGAGAACATTTTATGCAGGTGCTTAGTACTATTTAAGAAGCTAGTAATTTTTCAGCTCATTTCCTTCATACGTTTATATTAATTTGCAGGATTTACAGAAAAATGCTCAGAAACGCGGTGCGCGTAGCGAATTCGATGAAACGAAGAAAGAATTTTTAGATTATTTTCAAAATAATTTTTTAAAAGTTTATCTTAAATCGACGGATGACGCTCCGTTACGCGAACTGTTTATTTTCGAAGATGAAAAGTATAGCAAACTGAAAAATTTATGCGGATATTCTAGAGCGGGTATTCTTACCGCTTTGGAGAGTCCTGTTTTCTATTTAGAAGTAATATATTATTTGGGTATCGTAATGTCGAGTTCGATAAAGAAGGGAAATTATTAATGAATGTCCTTGCAGTGTGATTGCTGTGGCCAAGATACAACCGATTTTGACAATTGTCCTGATCTCGCCCTAGTTCATAAATTACATAAAGAATGGGGTAACAAAATCAATATGTACGATTGGTTTCAGGTATTTTACACGAAATTTATTACTCCATTAATAAAGTATAATTATAGATTTTTAATAAAAGTGAACATTTTCCATTAGCAATTTCGCAGTCAAGTTGATAAAGAAGATTGTACCGATGATGATGTGGATCCTGAAATATAGTAAGTTCTAGGTCGAAAATTGATAATTTATATAATAATGTTTTGTTTTTCATTTTTTATTTTTTATATAATGATGCACGTTGGAAGTTTAATTTCTTTTGTTTACTTTTACAGCAGTCGATTTCTTCAAGCTGTAAGAGAACTGCATTATCTAGGTTTTATTACGCTTCCTAAAAGTAGAGCAAACTTCGTAGAGTATGCAACAAGATTAACTGTTTGAATTTAGCGAAAGCTCGTTATAGCTGAATGCTTCTGTCTGTTCATCAAAACAAACAAAACTTTAAAAACTGCTCGAGTAATTTGTACTTTATTAGTGAACTATTTATTTTGAAATGTTTTTGTATCTTTTTTGTGTAACTTGGAAATGTTGATACGAGATAGTGAATGTTTTGAAATTTTATCATCAATTCGAATAATTTGTGTACTTGTGTTTTGTATGTTTATAAAATTAAAATAAATACGTGTTTTTGAACGAGTAATACTTATTCATTTTTTCAGAAGTTTGATCTCGCCCTAGTTCATAAATTACATAAAGAATGGGGTAACAAAATCAATATGTACGATTGGTTTCAGGTATTTTACACGAAATTTATTACTCCATTAATAAAGTATAATTATAGATTTTTAATAAAAGTGAACATTTTCCATTAGCAATTTCGCAGTCAAGTTGATAAAGAAGATTGTACCGATGATGATGTGGATCCTGAAATATAGTAAGTTCTAGGTCGAAAATTGATAATTTATATAATAATGTTTTGTTTTTCATTTTTTATTTTTTATATAATGATGCACGTTGGAAGTTTAATTTCTTTGTTTACTTTTACAGCAGTCGATTTCTTCAAGCTGTAAGAGAACTGCATTATCTAGGTTTTATTACGCTTCCTAAAAGTAGAGCAAACTTCGTAGAGTATGCAACAAGATTAACTGTTTGAATTTAGCGAAAGCTCGTTATAGCTGAATGCTTCTGTCTGTTCATCAAAACAAACAAAACTTTAAAAACTGCTCGAGTAATTTGTACTTTATTAGTGAACTATTTATTTTGAAATGTTTTTGTATCTTTTTTGTGTAACTTGGAAATGTTGATACGAGATAGTGAATGTTTTGAAATTTTATCATCAATTCGAATAATTTCTGTACTTGTGTTTTGTATGTTTATAAAATTAAAATAAATACGTGTTTTTGAACGAGTAATACTTATTCATTTTTTCAGAAGTTTTTCTGTGTAAATGTCACCGTATTTCCAATTATTATTCTATATAAATTGATTATATAATTTTCTATATTAAAATTGAATTTGAAAAATTTTAAAAAATAATACCTATATAAAATGAACGAAAATGAACAAAAAAATTGATATGCATATTTCATGAAGTATAGTCGTAACTGCATCTATAAGTTTACATTATTATGCACACAATTACGTTCAAGGGACTTTTCCCAAGGAAGCGGAGTTACAAAAAATCAGAAATACTTTCAAAAATACTACTGATGAAATGAATAACCAATTTAACTGATTCAAAAAATTCCAAATTCTGATTAAATTAGTGTAATCAGATATTTGAAGACAAAAATTATGGAAAAATTTTTACTCCTATTCAGTTCAATCCGTCATGAAATGTGATTGATGGGTCTCAGCTATAATTGATTCGTATTAGTTTTTTTCAGGGAAGTGCTGTGCGTTTATGTCATGTGAGACACTCCTTGCCCTAGATGTTTGGGCCCATAGGCTTTTATTATTGCAAAAAAAATATTTTGCGTTTACCACCGTGTGTAGCAACGCGCACAAATGTTGATATCTTATACATACATCTATCCTGCAGCCCACAAAGAGCTTAGCACACCCCTTGCCCCTTCAATATACTTTTTTCGTTGACTGATTTTCTAAAGAAATGATTGAAAAAAAAGCAAGTAGTACTTGAAATGTTTTTTTTGAAATTTTTCATATTTCTGGGACAGTTGTTTATTCAATTTTCAACATACTTATTGTTTAATTTCTTTTAATTTTTGTTCATTATTATTTCAATTTTTTTACTATTTCATCATTTCTTCGTTTTTGAGATTTCCTTGATATTTGGACTTATTTAAATTTTTGAATATTTTTGGACTTTTTCGCCTTTTGTATTTTTTTTTAAATTTTTTTATTTTTTTGTTTTCAACATTTTTGGTTATTTTTTTATATTTTATAATTTTTGAACATGAAAATAAAAAAAAATTAAATATTCATATCAATAATCAGAGTAGTGCAAGTTTTTTTTTTTTTTGAGAAAAGAGGTGTAGAAAATGGAAAATGAAAAACAGTAGGTACCTATTTAAATTATTCTTCAATATAAATTAATTATATCATTTTCTATATTAAAATTAAACATAAATAAATATTCTATAAATAAAAATAAACTTAATTAAAAAAATATAATTATACCTTTATAAAATAAAATAAAAAAAAATTATTTTAGAATTGACAGTGAACAAAAAGTTGATATTGTTCAAAGACTATAACCTTGTATTTGTTTAGTTTTTCAAGAATTTAAAGAGCATCAACTTCTATTTAATATTTTCGACATGTACTATTTCTCTCAAACAACATCATTTCATCATTGAAGCATGCTGAGGTACCATTCTGACTACACAGATATGTGGTAGAAATGACCAACTGTGTAACTCCCGGGGGAAGGGGTATAACGCGTCCTTATCCACACTTTTTCGCGATTATCTCCGAAATTGAAGCTTATACATGAAAAGTAGTTCTTTTATAAATTAATCGCATGAAATTTCCTACAAGTAAGGTTAATTTTTTTTTTTGTAAATATCATTTTTTCTTAAAAATTTTGATCTAAACCTCAACAATTCTCTAAATACCGGTTTTTTTTAATATAACTTCTGACAAACTCATTGTAGAAACTTGGGCTTTGAAGTATTAAAAAGGTCATAAAAATTACTACTTTTTTCATCCCAAGTGCAACTTTTTTGGATTCAATGCGCAAGTTATAATCGAATTTGAGCTTTGAAAGTACACAAAAATTGCACGGTTTTTTCCTATATTCCACGTTATAACTTAAGCCTGTATGTCCGATCTCTTTTCTTTTTGCGCTATTGCAAAGCTCTTGGAATTACCTTCTGAGTGTCGTAAGCAATCCCGTTTAAACAAATTTTCTTCAAAATTAAAACGCTACAAAAATAAAAAATCGCGATAAAATAAACCTCAAAATACAAGTTTTTGGGCGTAATACAATTTTTTGAGCAGAATTTTTATAATGAATATTTTTATTTAACCGCTAGAAGTCCTTAAAATAGGTGGGGTTGCAACTCCCCTCCTTACAGTAATTGTTTTTCGGATTCATCTCCCTAATTATGGCTTATATATGAAAAATAGTTCCAAAATGAATAACCTAGCATAAAATTCTCCACAAAAAATGCGAACTCTTGAGAAAAGAACTCATTATACAATAACATTTTTGTTTATCTCTACGAGTACTGGGTTATGATCATATCCTTAAAATGTAAATGCACGTTTTACGTATTTCAGATGTACATTCTGAGATGTTTAAGGACATACAAATCCGTTCACCAGTCATAGTTGCAACATCTCATTCACCACGAGTCAAATTTTGGTAATTTATGTGACAATAAAAGATAGTATAGCTGTACTTGTATCAAAACCGCTATCTTTTTCCCCTCTTCAAAAAAAGATTTCCATTTCTACCGTTTCTGGTGATAGAGAAAAAAATCAAGAATAAAAAACCCCTTTGCAAAAATCACTATCGCTAAATATAACGAAAAAGTAAACAAAAGTTTTTCATTTCTCAACATCTTTGTTAGGGGTTGTATTTTTTTAGTTGCCCTTGATTTGAAATACATGTATTCGCAGCTAACGGTATCCGCTACTCCTTTCCGCGAGATGTAAGCGCCGCCTAACAGTAATTCTGTAATAGGAAGTGTAAGACTAAAGAGAAGACTCGTCGAAAGTAGTTTACGATACGGACCGTAAATCGTTGAAATGGTACGCGACGAAAGAATGAATTGGTCTGATTTATTGATGGATCCCGTTAGGTTGTTCAGATTATAAGACGAAGACGGCCTTGGTTCAAGGGTTATTATAAGCCGGCGAGGGTTGCGTGGGCTACGGCGGAAATGTTATTGTCGTCATTACGAAATCTCCATCTTTTCTAACCTACGTAACGGTACATGAAGGGTGTAAACTGTATGGATTGCACGCACAAGTTTTTTGTGCTGAACATCCGCGAGTTAATTTTATGCGAATCTTTTTTGTCTGTTTTTTCCTTCCGCTTTACTTGAATCTAAATAAAGGTGGAATCGATGAATACACTAATACAGTTAGAATTGGAGAATCGTTCGAACGGGTTTATAGTGATTTTCAAAGTTGTTGGGATTTGTTGTAGATTGTTTTGAACTGTAGTGATGGAAACTATCGATAGCACTATCAATAGCTTCTGAAAAAATATCGATACTTTTACTATTGTTTGGCTATCGATACTATGAATACTGTTTTTGTGTTTTTGTCGATAGTTTCGATAGTCTCAGTAAATGGCTTGGTTCATGCTTACCAAGCTGAAAGATGAAAATGATACATCAAAGATGAAAAACGTACCAACAAAAAATAAACAATGAATCATTTTTTGCTTTTTAAAATTTTTATTCATGCTCTTTAAAAATTTTCTACATGTAAAAATTGTAAAGATTTTTTATTTATTTTTTTAACAGTTTTTCAATTTTGAAACTATTGATAGTTATTGATAGTATCGATACTGACTTCTCGTACAATCGATACTATCGATAGTGATATTTTTCAACAACAATACTATCCATTGCAAAAAAAACTATCGATAGTTTCCATCACTAGTTATGAATCTAAGTTTTTTATCAGTGAATTCTAGAGATTGTTGATTTTCGGTAACTTACCCGAAATTTACGATAATTTATAGATGTGAAAAAGATACGAATCTATTCAAGAAATTAGATCTAGGGAATAAGACTTGTCCAAGATATAAACTTTTATAAAACAGACACTCAATAATCCTAAAATCTATTTTTAAATTAACAGAAGAATTTAAGAAATTTATTTTGAGGTTGTAACTTATCTACTGATAAATTTCCAGTAGCTTACCAGGTAACGTACCACTTTAAACTTCAGCCCATCTCTATTGAATACTGATCAAGACGTGATCACGTTTGATGGAGTAAGTTCATTAGTGTACTTAAAGTTAACTTATTCGAGTTCATGAACTTCGGTTCCTTCTTGAACTGAACTGAATGGAAGTGAACTTCAATTTCTCCTAGATAAACTTGTGAATTGAAATAAAGTCGAGAAATGAGCTTGAAGTCAAGTTCACTTCGCCTAGAGTTTCTCTTTCGTCAGTTTCTTCATCCATTTAGGTTCCTTTTTCAATTCTTTCATCTGTAGCGAGTAATCATGAATAAAATGTATGAGTGTAATTATCTCTATTATTGACAGGATAAGACTGACTATGATATAATAAGCCTACAATAAGTTCATTCTACTAACTATAGATAAGCATACTCCCGCTACACATCTCCAGCTGCATTATTTGATTTATTCAACTTGAAAACATCAGCGTATTCAAATTTCAGCTCTACAAGTGAATTTAGATACGAATTAGAAGCAAAGTACTGAAAGAGGAGATTATGGATAAACGACAAGTTTACTAATGAACGAAATATTTGAATGCATAGAACCGAACTCCAGATTTCTAAGTGAATTTTAACTTGACATTTTTCATTTCAAGAATGAGCTGAGCTGAATGAGTTGATGCAAATTTGCCCAAGCCTAGCTGTTAGAAATTTTTTATCAGTTAAATTTAGTGCCCAGTACCTACGAAAAATTGAATGAAAATACCAATATTCATAAGATATCGGCACTACGAATAATTGTAAACTCCAAGATCGATACATACATAATAATTTTCCTCTACTTTTTCAAGTTCCGTCACCGCATCATTGATTTTACGAACGAAACTGCCCATAACTGGTTCAGGCAGAATGTATTTAAAAAGTAGAGTTGAATAACTGTGCTTTTCCGGTAGTAACTATTACCGGATTGTTATCTAAACTTCAACGTGTTCCAGATGTCTTTTTTTTATTTATTTTGAATTTCGATGCTCTTATAAGAATATGACTAACATCTGTTACCATTCGAGATTTTTACCTACATATAGCTGAAGGTGCGTGTTATTTATCTAGGTAACGGGTGCCATCCATTAAAAGGTTAACTGCTTTTGTTGTTAAAAATATAGTAACGGGATCATGTAAATACGAGGAAATAACACAATGTACGATGAAAAACAAATGCCTCTACCATACAGGCTCATGCTTGATAATTATTTCAACCAGATGTGGGGTAGGTACAAGGTACGTGCTACAGATTGACTCGGTTTTTATATTTTATTCCAATGTGTTTGGTATGACTACATCAATCGGTATAGCAAGAGAGGAATGTACAGATGTGGTATTGATATTGTTTTCGGTAAACCTCAAAGTCCCGTTTTTAATAAAAGGGTATAAGGTAGACAAGTATTTCAAATGAAATAATGTAGGTGAAATATTCATGAGGAATTTTCATGTTTTTTGAAATGCGTCTGTAAAAATGGTAATTTATTTAAACTGAGGAAAACCAGATAAATTTTATTATCTTTTTTTTTTTGTTTTGATATAGACGAATGTAATACCTACTGATTTAAAAATAACAAAAGTTAAGCAACCATGCCGTATTATTGGTACTATATGAATATTTGAATGAAACTTCTTCAAATTTGCAAATGACGTATTAAATCTCTACATGCCCATAGACCACACCAGTACCCAGTGTGAAAACCTTCGTTTATCCCATCCAAAACCACCAAAGAACTTCAATTTACAATTTGCAGCACTTCTATGCCCATAGGAATTAAACTCATTTTGCCTAAGTTTTATTTTCATCTTTCAGATGGGGAGTTGGAGGCTTGGAGGCAAGATACTGGAAGAGGAGATTTGAGTTAACAATGTAAGTTCAGTTCAAATCTATTGATGAACTTTAAAATGATTCAAGCTTTTTTAAATCAATTTCATTTTTATTTAAAGTTAATTTTTTCTTGAAAAATGGTTAAAGCATCCGTGATCAAGAGACAAAATATTTCAAACTTTTATCTCACTATTTCGTAAGGGTAAAACAATGTACTGATCTTTTTTAAATCCTTGGGTATACTTGATCTTCCTAGTCGTGAAAAACTCGAATTAAACTCATACCATGTAGATGAGCAATAAATTATCCCCATACTTGACTATCCATTTTTGAAATACACAAAATAATAAAAAATTAATACCTCGCTTACATTTCTAAAAAAATCGAGATAAAAATTTTTGAAGTAATTTTTTAACACAAAAATTTCAAATTGCTCAAAAATCAATTTTTTTCAAAATATGATATCATTTTTGCACATGTTATCTCCAATTTTGAAGATTCAAATTTTTTACGTTTTCTGAGGTTCATTTAACAATTTTTTTCGCTCCATCCATTTTGTCAACAAACTGCGAAATTCGTCCTTGCCTAGTCTACACTCGTCACTTATCGCTTAAACGTATAGACAAGCCGGCAGCTCTAAGCTGTCGCTTTTAACGGCCGCATATGATGCAGATTGATACACAGTAACATACTGACACACATTGTTCGACGAGTTATTAAGAACGAGAAAACAAGAGAGGTAAGAGCAGCAAAAGCAATTAATAAAGAAGCAGTATTACTATGCAAGTGCATAAGCCAACCTGCGTACAGCATTCATTTTCAAATACTTTCATCAAATAGCGTAGGAATAAACTGCATTCTCAACATAATGCTCTAAAAACAACATTTTCACTATTTAACTCGATTAAAAATTACTCGAATTCGTACGCGATCGTCATTAAAACAAATAGCTAATACGACGCAGTACGTTCAACTCGCCTTTCATTCATAAAACAATATCTAAACATTTCGATATACTCGTAGACGCTGACGCCACGCCGCGGAATTAAATAGGTTGATGAAAGTTTATGTTTACGGTAGAAATATGTTGAATGAATTTTACAATTAATTTTCGGCGAGCTAGAATTAATTGTTGATTTAAATTTTAATTTTGTTCGCGCTTGATTGCTTTGTTTCGAGAAGAACATATTTTTATTTAATTACAATAAGTAGAAGCATTTGTTTCCGTGTTGGCACAAAAAAAAATCTGTAGAGAAATATTAATATTTTATTCAAATATTTCGAGAATGTGAGTGTTGAAAAATTCAAGTCGAGCAAATATATCGAAAGCACGTAGTCTAATTTAAATCAATTTTAAACAGAATATGAGATATTCTAAGAACTTTTAGGAGGTGAAAACTGAATACAACTTGATAAGCAAACATCAAGCCTAGTAGTACTATGAATTTTCAACAATAGAAAATAATTATTCACTGTTGGTCATTTCTGGAAAAGTGGAAATGTGTAAAATATTGTGATTACAAAAAAATTGTGACTTCTTTACCAAGATGAAAAAATTGTCAATTCTAATTGTATATAAGCTAGTTCTTTTTCCATAATTCAAAAGTAAAAAAAAAAAATAACATCATCTTTATTCGCCATAGTGAGGACCTCTGTTTTAATGAGAAAAGTCAGGCATTTAGGAAACCCAACAAAACCACAATCAATGCTCCAAAAAGTTATACAAACGCATACGATGATTTACAAAAAAAGAAAAAAAATCAGCCCATTATAGTTTATCCCATATCACGTACGTATCTGGTGTCTAGCCTACTCATTTTTACGCAATAATATAACGAAACAAATTAAATGTACGTTTAAGAAAATGTGAAGAAGACACTACGAATGATTAAAAATTTTGAATACATAAAAACACTCCAGGCTTTTTATAAGTATACACAGTAACGCAACTCTAATAACGGTACAATCCATTATTATTTGAATTTATAATGTAGGTGGGTACGCCATTAAAGTTTTCTTCTTTCTTTTTTTTAGTCGTATACCATATAATGTAGTCTATGCGTATATTACGTTATTTTACTGCATAGGTAATATAAATATGGTACTAAATGCAATACTTGTTTACAATTTACATCACGGGTTCGTGATTCGTGACATTATCATTTGTTTTACGATAAAACCCTATGCTATAGATAAGCCTTTTGAAAAATTCTTCAGAACGAAACACTACCATATATTTTATCGATTTTCCATACTCAGTGTTAATTTTATTTTAAACATAAACTTACGAAAATCAGGTACGATTCGAGTACCAGTATGAAAGTACTCGTGCACGTACTTTACTAACGCGGAGAATTGAACGCTGGTGAAGAACAATCTGGAAACTTCTTACGATATACTGTCTTAAATCTGTTACATGTTTTGACGTCATATTGCGGTATGTTTAGTATTATAATTTATACGGTAATACCTTGCTATGCTTAATATAGCCGATGAAGATGACTTATAGGTTTCTGTCGATGAAAAATATAAAATATTATATTTTCAGTTTTAGTATTAAAAATGATGTTCAATTAGCCTAGAATACTTTGCTCATAATTTCGTTTTTTTTTTTTTTTTTTTTTAACAAAATTACGAGATAGAATTTATTAAAAAAAAAGCAATTTAATACACATACAATATGGGTATATGAGTTGAAGTACTCGACATTTTTTTCCATGATCAGTATCAGTGTATTGAGAAATGAAGTCAAAATTCTGACTACGAACAATTGAAATGTTTAATATATACCTCAAATAATATTACAATATTGCCAGATTTTAAGTAAAAAAAAATGATAATCAACTGAAATTTTTTTGTGATTGAAAATTTTTCTGTTCAAACAACGTTTAAGAACTTCACAATAATCCGTGCGATCACAATTTATTACTAGCAGAAAAAAAGAGGAAAAATTACCTTCGGAAATTAAATTTCAGGATTCCACAACAATCATTCAAGTAAGTCAAATTACGAAGAAATCGATCATTTTTCGATTGAATATAAGAGCAGATGGATTGAATTTATTTTGTTGTTGTTGTTGTTTGTTTGTTTGTAGCTAAAGGGGAGGAAGGGTAGGAGAGGAGAGGGGGGAGGGGAAATCTAGGGAAAATTAAGTGGAAAAAGAGAACTAAAAAAATGAAATAATACGCTTTTCATTATGAAAAAAGCATTTGTCAAAATTAAGTTAAAGTTTTAAGATTTTGAAAATTAAAAAAAAATTATCAATCAAAAAAAAATAACGTACCATACACAGAAACTTGGCTAGAGGCACATGAATGGTTCGAGTTAAAGAAGGAAATAATGAAAAAATTTAAAAAAATCGATTTTTGAATCATTCAAAAGGATTCCGCGCACAAAGTTACATTTGTTGTCAAAAAAATTGAAAAATTTTGATGCGTCAATTTTTTTTCCTTGAAATAAAAAAAAATTTTAAGGATCACTTTTATTGAAAACGTTTCAAATTTACGAATTCGTGAGGTCTCGATTCTCGAAAAAAATAATAAATGGGTAATTTGTAAATCACATTCATAATATATGGGCTTAATCTGACATCTTAAGAACTCAGGAGACAAGTCATTTCGAAATTTACCTCGCAGTGATTTCAAAGTATGAAGTATTTCGTAGTAAAACGTCTAAATGAAGTTATTTTGAAACAATGTGATGATACTTTGAGAATCCTTATGAGGTAAAATTGTTATTTTTTCATCTCGTGAATTCTGAAGGTTTTAAATCGAACCCAAATTATGTACAATTACATAACCTACAAATTACCCATTCCTACTTTTTATTCAGTTTTAAAAATGCATAAAATTTAATCTTTAAATAAATAATGAAAAAAAAAGTTTATTATTTTCCGGTAAGTGTTGAAAATTTTTTTCATCAAAACAAGCGCAGAACTTACAAATTTATTACATAAAGATTGAAAATTATAATAATAAATTTGCAACGTTTGGTATAATTTTTTATTTTTCTATTATTTTATTTTTTTGGGGGAATTTTGTGTGATTAATGTGTGAGTTGTGTGCTAGTTTTTATATTTTTTTACATAAAAAAATTATTACCACCTAAAAATGTTATCAATGTTTTGACAATAAAATGTAACTTTTGACTCAAAGAATAGTAAGTTGTACAAAAATGAATCTTTTTGAAAATTTGAAAACTTTGACTTCATTTTCGTTAACGTTGCCAACTTTGAGGACTAAAATTTTCTTCTTGTGTTCTGGTGGTTATTTGACTACTTTTGTTCTCTTCCCTATTTAATTTTTAGAAAAATGGACAAAATTCATCTCACTCATATAGGTGCATTAAATTTCTATGCCTATTATGAGAGATGTTATATTCAACTGCAAATAAAAAAATAGATAATAAAATAAAATCACAAGAAACAGATTCGAAGAAAATTAGCAAGTCGAAGTAGGTAATTTGGCTCCATCGTCGATAAATAATAGGTACAGCTATATATTATAATAAAAAATTACACCACAGATAAATGTAAAGTATGCCTATAAGCCTCTAAACATTATTCCTCTCGACCGGATCCAAATAAACTCGTATTTTAATAACAAAATTAAAGAAAAAATTCTAAGCAACTTTTTCACCCTTTTAGTCGAGTCATACTCCAACACAACGATTCCAGCTCCCAAAACAGGTAGTTAGGTACCTATGAAGAGTCGGACACGTGCTATCGTCTTCACACAGGCATATTTGAATATTCCAATGTGTAGCATCATCTGCGTTCATGCCTCCGACGTACTTCCGAAGAGAAAGGTTACCATCGGTCGTTGTAACAGTTTCCTTATTTTTGTTGCCAGTACCGAGGTTGCATATAGCGGTACAACGGTGACGTAATATTCTTACAACGGTACTCCAGCTCCGAATCAAATGGATTCTTTCTCTTATAAGCGTCACGATGCTGACATCTTTACATCTATTACATGTTTCTTTTCTTCTTGGTTTTTTCGTTTACTTTTTCGTGCCACTTTTTATGGATCATTAATATGAGTAAAATACGATATCGTAAAAATAATATCAAACTGTAATATTTTTCTGGGTTGTGTGAAATTCCAACGTATAGGCTTATAACGCGAGCAGTGAACACCATTCTGGTATAGGCCAAAGGGAAACAAGAAGGAAATGATGCAAGGGATGGGATTCTTTTTTGGTGTTTTTTAACTTCATTGTACGTCATTGAAAAGAACAAAAGTAGACATGAGGTGTGACGAATCACACGTGATGAACGTAAAAAATAACTTCTTGAAAAAAAATCAGGAAGATAGTAAAGCTCGCCTGGAGTCTTCTAGGCTTTTGTGAACAAGGCTTATACTTCTCTTAGGTTATTAGTCATAGTATATCTCTAATTTTTAGAAATATTGTTGAGAAAATAATTATCCTTTGTAGTACGTCGAAGACGACTCAAAAACTAGTTTTATCGCGAATATTGCGGATTGTAATTTACGGGGTTGGGTAGGCAACCCAACTATCATAGACGATTATTGATTGCATAATATATTCTCCTATGATTTTTATTATGATTCGAGTATTCAAGGTTTTTTTCATCGAGCAGCCAGTCACTGAATCATTATATCCAGAGAGCCAATCAGCGAACATTATTGTTAGAAACCAAAAACGAGATTATAATATTGAGAATAGATTTTTTTTTGTTCTTTAATTAATTTGCTAGTGATGAGACAAATATAATATTAATTTCAAGTTTGATAGGTGTACAATGAAATGCCTATTTGTAGATGCGAATTGTTGTTCTAGGCTCACTTTAAGTGAAAAGGTTTATCAAGTGAAACAAGTGAACATGAAATTTTTTTTATTTTTGTTGCTTCATTAATTTAATTTGTTAGTGGAGACAATTACATTTATTAAAAACGATAAAAATAATATCATAATTTTAAATAAAAATTTATTATATTTTAAAAACAAATTGATTTACAAACAGCGAAAGCGAAACCCTTTCGCAATGACCATGAAGCTCATAGCTTGTTATTATTTTTACCATTTCAATGATCGTGTTTTCGTATTTTTAGAGGCTCAGGGAAAGCACTATTATGGTTGCCATTTTCTGCATGTTTTCTACGCAATAAAATTCGCCATATTGAAAAGTTATTTTTTCTTGAAACCGAAGATAAGACAAATGATAAGAAAGAGGCAGCATTTAATCGATGTAGAGACTGACCAATAAACAGCAGAGACACAGTACCAATCAGCCCTCAAAGTAAAATATCAACGAATGTCGAATTGCCTTCTCTAGGTATTTAAAATGGCGATAATCGTTAATTAAAATGTTTTTCAATCTATACTCCTGCGTACAGTTCGTTTAGATACGAAACCATGTACGAAATGTCTCGATTCTTTAATTCCAAGAAGGCGAGAATTGTTTTTACACAAATTACAAAATGCGTCCATTTCCATTTGGAAATCCATTAAGCCTACCCGAATAGATTCGTGACATAAAACGATTACCATATGTGAAAATGTGTCAGTAAAACTGTTATCTTATTTACCCACTTTCGAGGAAATTTTTTACCCGATTTTATTGTGTCGTTTAGATTCAGACATCACAGTTAATCGGAGTAGCACTTTTTGTGGTAGTTTTTATAGGACAAAGGGTCAAGACTTTTGTAAATTTGGTTCGGTTAACGTTACGTATTATTTTAGTGTTTCCTAGTCTTTTGTGAAAATACGGAACGACGCTCGCTGTTGGAATCTTTATTTCGCGAAGGTCGGCCTTTGTATCTTTCTCTTCCTTGATTCATATCGAGAAACGAAAACAAGGAAATAAAAAGTTTCCAAACAATGATGCAACCGAAAAAAAATCTTTTTAACTGTAAATCTTCGTGAGAAATTACGCTCTTTTCCTGAATTCGGAGGGTGATGCGCAGATAATTTGAAAAAAGATAGTTTAACGTGGAGATGTGTAGGTATTTTTTTACGCGCTGTAAGAATGCAACGCGTCATGCTTTTCAAAAAACCAAGTGAAGGGTAAAGGAAAAAGTTGACTTTTTCCTATTTCCGTCTCCTTCGTGGAATGTTTTTTGTCTTTCGAGTTTCAACCGAGTTTTTCTTCGTTGATGTTTTTTTTTTTTATATGAGAATGGAAGCGTTTGTATGGAACAGCTTGGGGCGTGACTTTCTTTTTATTAATTTTTAATTATTTTGGTGGATGTGGCATTTTTTTAAGGGGGGGTATTTCAAATTACGAAAATTCTGGATAAAGACAAAAATGAATATCTCGTTTAAAAAAACATAAGCAGCCATACCGCATTACTAGAGCTGAGTTTTTAACTAAATTTGATACGGTTTGCATATAACGTTACTAACCCCTTCGTGTCTAAACGTCATACCCAATACAAAGTCTGAAAACCCATGACTACTTGAGGCTCCTCAAATCATCCTCAAATTTTCGATTCGTCATTTTGGATCCGTCTTGACCCACATTCAAGAGATCATATTCTGTTCATAAATTAACCCTACATACGAACCTTTGCAGATCGATTTGGTGAGGAGATATGAAAAATTCATGAAATTTCCTGTAGCAATTTCCCCTCAAAAAGTTGTTTTCTGCTCTAACTTCACTCCAAATTCATTTGGAAAGCTAAAATCAAAATTACTGAGTCACATGAGATCATTTTATCATGACAACACCGCAATAAAAAATTTTTGACCTCTTATGTACCCCCATCACATTTTTAAGGCAATAACCCCTCCTTCTCCCCTCCAATGTTATGTGTAAACGTAAATTTGGGCTATAGTATACTTCTTATGCCCAGTAATTATATGAGTTCATATTAATTACATTTTTACTAATTTGAGGCTCCTCAAGCTTCACTCAAATTTTGATAATCCGCCATTTTGGATCCATTTTGACCAAAATTCAAAAGGTCATAATGTGGTTACCAACTAAATCCACACATGAAGTTTAACCCTTCTAGGTTGATTTAGTGAGGAGATATAGAAGGTTTAGGAAATTTCATAACTCAAAACTTACTCAAAAAGCCATTATTTGCTCTAACTCCTCTCAAAATTCACTTAAGAAGCTGAAATTTGGATATGTTAGTGTCCGTGACTCATTCTTCTATATGAGATCAAAAACAAAAAAATTGATCCATTTGCCCCTTATCCATCCCCCCTCAAAATTTGAGTGATCCGCCATTTTGACATTTATCGGAAAAACAAAAAAGTCATTTTTTTGGATTTTTAAAAAGAGTCTTTCGCCAAATTTTGAGGAAATTTCATGAATACCCTCCTCCTCCACGCGTTGAGAAAAAAAAAAATTCGTCAGATGATTACAAATGATCTGAAACATTAAGATTTGAAAACCCCAATCTCCCCGACAGGGATGTACCGAAAGGGGGGGTAGAGCTCCTCCCCTTGGCCCTTGGCTTTTGGAAAGTTGGTAAATTTGGAGTTTTAGCGTAAAGTTGCTAAACTTGACCACTTGCGCAGTATTATTACAGCTATTTTTAAATGTTTTGAAGACTAACAAGACTGTGACATACATCGTATTTAACATCTTATTTTCGTGGAGCAAAAAAAAAAAAAAAAAGTCAACAGTTGGTAAAATTTCATGATATTAGTTGGCAATTTTTGGTTTTCTCCCCCCCCCCCCTGAAGAATGTCCTCGGTACGCCCTTGCTTCCCGACCTTCCATTCCCAAATCAGGTAGGCTGTAATAGCTATCATTTTCAAGTTAAGAACTCCACTAAAAATAATAAATTAAGAGTATAATAGGTTGAGCCGGAATTCATTTTTTTCTTCAAGTTTTAGACCCTCTAGCATAACAGTGGTCAAATGACCTCAAAAAATGTATCAAAAATTTTAGCTCTTCCATATAAATTCTTCAAAATAAAATAAAAATTGATTTTTGAGTTATTTAATATTTTTCCTTCAGAAGAAGCATTTTATGAATACAAAAACTAAATAAATATATTTTAGTCCCTATTTTTTTCAAAATTTAAGGGATTCCGAACATTTGTATATATTTTTGAACGTTATAACTTTAGTACTTTCAAAAATAACTGATAAGTGACTAATTTATGTGTCACATGCATAGTATGGGCTCAATTTCAGCTTTTCGTGACTCCGGAGAAAAAATATGCCTAGTTTTCGCTTCGTAGGGATTCCAAATCCAAACATAGGAGGTGGGTATTCGAAAATAATATACCTAAACTGCATAATTTTTAAGCAAAATATTCCAAGTTTTCAAATGATGTGAAAATATCATTAATGAATGAAAGTTTAGAACAAACTAATACCTTAAGGTTGCATTTTCTCGTTAAAAATTTTAATGCGTATCAATAAAAAGAATGCATTCAAATATGAAAATTATGGCTGAGAACAAATTTTTAAAGTTTCATAAAAACCTGAAAGTACAACCATTAAATAATTTTAAAAAATTATTCGAAATTATAAATACTTAAACGAAATACAGAGCTGATAAGCTGCTTTTTAGTTCATTTTGACCTTCTAACTTTTCTACAAGGGTTAAACCCATGATAAAAATGCTATAGTTAGGTATGCAAAACTTCATTCATCATATACATAATAGATATATATGTATTATATATTTATACCTTACTCTTAAGCTACAATAAAAATTTAAATATGATAAGAACATCGTATTACAAATGAGTACCAATGGTATTATCTCAAACACAAACATCATTCTTCTCGCCGATATCCGAACGTAAATTTAACTTTATCTTTTATCATGATTTTGTATATTTTTTAAAATCGCTATCGTCATCGATTTTCATTTTCTAACCAACTGGTTTTCATCCAACTAAAATTGGTAGCCTATGTTGCATCGCTGATGCAATATTTCGAGTACCTACCGAAAACAATATATTAAATAGGAAGCGTAGAGGCCAAGTACAAAAGATGAACGTAGTATCGATGAAAGGGACTAATGGCACCATACGTAGCGTTATAAAAAAGAAACACTAGCTTGTAAGAAGCGAGATATTATCTGCTCGCGGTCATAGACGTTTAAATATTTAAACTGATCCGGTTAGCCGGTCGATGCCTTGTCTTACTTTCGATTGGTCGTCATTAATCAACGAGACGGCGATAAAGTTCATAAGAATGTCGAAAAATCACGAGTTAAATGGTATTTATGAGAGATAAGTGAGCCGAATGAGCGGAGTCTTTTATTGTATCATTTAAAGTGTCGCGAATTTATTAAAATCTAAATGTAGAAATATACGATACCCAGATAAATTGAGCGAATTGTTGATCAATATCTTCAATGTTAACTATAGTAGATGAGTGGCTAGTTATTTCTTGTCAAGGTGAAATATTAATAATTTTTAATAACAATAAAAATTCGCAGTATTTTTCAAGAAATTAAAATGTTAATAATAGCCACCTAATGATAAACTCCAAAGACGCATGTATCGTCAAAGTAAAATGATAGCTTCACTTCCGTAACTTTTTAATAAACCTAGAAAAGCGCATTTAATCACAATGCAGAACCCAGTATCCAGCGTCAACCTATTCAATTAAATTATTTGCAACGACTTTAAACCGTGGCAATGAAACATTTTATGTGAACCTTGTTGTTCGTGCTTACCTTAAACGCACACACGTTTAAACATTTACCTGTATGTGACGTATATTATCACCGCTATACTCGCCGGCCATCTTAGTTCATTCACCTTCAATTTCTTACTCTTTTCAAATTTTCGTTTAATTTATCAATTATCATTTTGTTGCGAGAGAGGAAATTACTTTCTGGGAATATGAAGTAAGAACGTTAATCCTGCGGCGACGGCGTCTAGTTCGCTAAGTCGATGCGAACGAGGTAGTGGGATTCGTAAATAATAATTTTTGAAATCAGTTTTACTTAATGTTCGTTTTTTTTTTTTTTTTAATTTCGTAATTGTATATTTTATCTTCGCACAAATGAGAGTTTAGTTTGTTTCGAGTCACTGATGCTGATGGAAATCCAACGAATGAGGAAACAAAAAGTGAAGTTTCCTCTTCACAATCGTTGAGTTTATTTATTTTCATATTCTCATACTGAAGAAAATATGTTAGCAATCGTTACCAGATTTATAGGAAAAGTATGATACGTAATCATGTTTATTGATGATGGAACATTTGTAGCAACGATTATTAAAAATTCAGGAATTAATACAAGGGAGCTGTTTTCAGTATTGAAAATAGCTCATGAATTTTTAATCATAAATGCATCGACTGTGATTGGTTATGAAGATAGGAATCAGTGTTACCAATATGTTATATCTAGTTCGTTGTTGATTGAAGGGGAATTAGGCAATTTGCCCGTATAGGATTCAATCAGACGCACGGTATATGTAGACCTATATACAGTATGCACATTGACAAAAAATATTCCCATGTAGGCATTTCGTAGTACGTTCCATGTAGGGGCGTGCTCAGCTCTCTGTGAGTCCAAGATTTCAACATAGGGGTGCACTACTCGAAGCATACTTTGCTATATTCGGCGCGAAGCGCAGTGTATTTTTCTACAATTTTTGCAATTATGAGAGACACTGAAATGCTCGTCTCATAACACAAAAAGAGGTCACATTAAAAGGAGTCTACAATCATCTAGAGATGTGGGAGTTTCTCATAGAAAATAAAAGCTGAGCACGCTGCCACCCTTGTGAGGTAAAAATAATGCATATTTCATTTTCTATGTTCTGAAGACCTTAAATCAAGCTCTATGCATCTGTCTGATAGATTACTCATAGTTTCAAAATTTTTGAAAAATGCATAAAATTTAGTGTTTTTTCAAAAGAATTAAAAAAAGGTTATGACTCAATCAGCTTTCAAAAAATTCTTAGTCGAAATTTTTTTCCAGATTTTAAATGATAAAATGTGAATTTTGGTCACAAAAAATTGGAATTACAGAAGAATCTATTTTTTAAGCTGAGTTTGTAATTAATAATGATAGCTATTACAACCTATCTGATTTGATAAGCACAGTTGGGGAGAAGGGATTTTGTAACTTTACGTTTAGGCCATTTCTAATCATATGACGAATGACCAACTTTTTGGTACCACATATGTATATATTCCACAAGTAGATATGGATGAAAATCTCTTCTTAGAAATTCGTTTTTTTTTTGTTTGTTTGTTTTTTCACTAAACCTCAAAATGGTGAATCACTCAAATTTTCAGAGGAGCTAGAAAGAGACCAAATATCTCACTATTTTCGTTTTCGTTTCATGTGAAAGAGTGGATCAAGAACACCAACATATGCAAATTTCAACTTTCCAAGTACATTTGGAGAGAAGTTGGAACAAATAACAGCATTTTGAGGAAGTTCTGAGTCTTAAAAAATTTTTTCAATATCCCCTATTTTTTTACCAAATTGACCTTGAATAGTCAAACTTTGTACATAGAGTTTGTTGATGATCAGATTATGATCCCTCAAATTAGCATCAAAATGAATCTAAACTGGCGGGGTCAAAATATGATGAGGGCTTAAGGAGCCTCAAATGACTCAGATATGATAAGAGTGAAATTATAAGATTAGTAGTAATAACAAGTGTGCTTTATGATACTTCCACTTTCACGCGTCACTATGGACCGGTAGAGCAGGAGGTGGAGTTGTCCTCAAAATGTGGTAAGGTGAAGAAACAATGAGAATTTTCATTATACCATAGATGAAACATACATAGATAGCCCACCGTACGTTAAATTTTTATCACTCAAAAACTGAGTTGGAATCGTTTTTTGCTAATATCTTGGAAACAATTCAAGATATAGGGCTTGCAAATGACTCATTTTAAAGAGATTGGAATAGAGAATCATTTAATTTTTCTAAAGTTACTCCTGTCCGTTTACTTTTGCAATTAATTTCGAAAAACGATTTTTTTACTTCACTATGAATTATCTCAAAAAGTAAATCAATAACGATTGTTTTTTAATAGTGAAACACATTCAGAATTTTATGCTCTTTCGAATGAGCTACTTGTAAAGTTTCTATCTATATTCTTTCTTGAGATATTTGCAAAAAACCAAGCAATAAGTCTAATTTATTCTTAGTACTGGAGCTCATTCACAGAGAGCGCTCTAAAAAATGAATTAGTTTTATTAAAATAGCTCGAGACTCACATCGATGGCAATAATATTTTAGTATTGAATCATTTATAAAATGTTAAGCTCTTTCGAATAAGCCATTTCCGAACACTCTAACTCAATTTTTTGCCTAGATATTAATAAAAAACTTTCTGGCTCCTTTTTCAACATTTATGAGTGATAAATTCGATATACCGGTGGGCTATCTATGTATGGTTAATCTATGATTATACCTAGCGTCATACGATGAAGTGAGCTCAAGTGACTAAGATATTTTAATTTTAGCCTCCTAAATGAATATGGAGTGAAGTAAATGCAATTGGCTTTTAGAGGGGAAATCACGCAAGAAGTTTCATGAATCTCCTATACCATGAGTCCAAATCATTCGGGTACAATCAGCGCAAAAATCTCATTTTGTTGATAACATAATAAAAGTTAAACTAGAATTTCTAAATCAGAAATTATTTTTAAGATTACTTCAATGAATTTTAAGACCGATAAATTTATTTCGACTGCATTACAATTATTTCTTTTTATTTGAAAAAAAAAAAAATTAAATAATTGAAAAACAGATTTTTTCGCTAATTGTGCCCGAATTACATGGACACACGGTATATCCTTACCAAATTGACATAGAGATGTCAAATTTTGTTCGTGCATTGGGGACTAGAGTATGAGCCCTTAAATTTGGCTCAAAATCGATCAAAAATGGATTCAAAATGGCAGATAGCCAAATTTTAAGTTGGGCTTGAGAAACTTCAGACAACTGAAGTTTATGAAATGCGACGCGCTCTGTGAAAATCAGCCTTAACCATAAAAAATCGATTTTGTATTCTTTTCGCAATTTTAATATTAGAAAACTTCCTCTATCAGATGGTGTACTTGAAAAAATAAAAAAAATTTCGATTATGAAATAATTAATTTTTAATGAAAAAAAAAAAAAAACAGTGATAACAGTTACGAAACATTTTTGTCTCCTGAACAATTTGTGATACACGGCTAAGCCTGATTTTCACAAAGCGCGTCACAAATATTGACTTTTGTGATTCTTAAGGATTAAAAAAATACGACACACTTTAAATAAAACTTTTTTAGTGTTTTTGGGAGGGATAAGATAGGGGTTTTAGAATCGTTAACGGATGTGGCCAATGGACTTGAAAATTTCACTTGACAATACTATCTGCAAATGTAAACAAGTCTCAATTAAAAACTCAGCTCCTGTAATGCGGCATGGCTGCTTACGTTTTTTTGAAATTTTCAACTTTTTCACTTCATTTTCGCAAATGATGTTTCCATCAGCTTCGAACATGTTATCACATGACACCGCAATAAAACATTTTCGAACTCTCGTCTACCCCATCACATTTCAAGGTTGATAACCCCACCTCCTCCCGTCTAACATCATCTGTGAAGGTGAATTTAGGATGTAGTATACTTCTTACCTCCAATAATCAAATGAGTTCATATTGTTTACATTTTTACTAATTTGAGGCTGCCATATTTTTCCTAGCCCAGTCTATTTTTTCAAAAATCCAAGATCTGGTCCATGCTACATTGCAGAAACTTGAATGTTAGGTTGGACTAAGAAGAAAATGAATTCACGAACATGTAGTTTTGTAACATGAGAATAATTAGCTGTCAAATCGGCCATCGTTAATTTATTTTTAAAATACATGAATTAGATTTTTGAAGAGGATATAACCTAATGAAGAATGAATTAATTACTTATTCCTCTACGAAAAAAACCTACCCTCGAAAAAATCACTTTCTGCAACACTCACCTTCACTGCCACCACCGGTCAAGTAGACGTAGGCAACTTTTACCTAGAATTTTGTCGAGTAAAAGTAGATAGTAAAACGCACGTAAAAGTAAAATATTTTTCATTTTACTTTTAACGTAGAAATACTTTCTTTCTTCGTTGGAGCATACGATTTCGTACACGTCGGTATAGCTGAAGGGGTGAATACCTAGACCTTTTTGGGAAATAAAAGTAATGGTTTTAACATATTTTTACCATGATTATACCTGCGATCCTGCAGACGGTTGCCGTTTACTTGGGAACTCATTTAACAACCACGAAATATACAGTTAAACCTATTCTGGCTAACTGTATCAATCATAGAAAAGGTTGAACTGTACCGTTATACGATGCGTACCAGTTCGCTACGAAATGTAATTTTACTTCTAACCATAAATCACATCCTACTCCTTTTCAACCGTATCGAACAAAAGAGAACCCATTCAGATAGCGGGCGTGAGCCGCCGAAAATGTTTTTGCTTGCGAGTTTTTTACCACGTGCTGTATTCCGTGATGTAATACAATACTTATATTTGCTATTTACGTAAACGTCGGTGAATTTTCATCCATGAGACAATGAGCGAGTTTTCAAGGATATGTGGTCGATGGTTATTTGGATGTTAATACTTAAATGATATGATAGAGTTTTTCAAATCAAGTTGCTTTTTGAAGAAAGATTCAAAAAGGAATTCATTTTCGAAGATCTCGACCAGTAGACGTCGAAAAAAAGTTTTTTAATCGACAACACACGCTCGTAAAAATTCATTATATTGAACGGTAAATTTTAAAAATCAAAAAATAATTAAAAAAATTAAAAAATAATAATAATAATAAAGGTGCCTCTAAAACCAAAATTTCATACTCAATCATCGAAAGTTAAAAAGGGAAAATTCGGTGGAAAGTATTTTTTTAAAATTAAATAAAAGTTGCTTCATAAATATTTATACGCTTAAACGCGTTATGTGTGTGGATGTTTGCTTTTTGTGGTATTGGTTATAGTTGTCTGCAATAGCTGTACTATGTACCTTGTATCAGGTTACTCTTGGTCATTGTCCTACTTCCGTGAACTTCTGTACAGCATTCTCATTTCTTACTCGTCAGTTTTTGGGTGGGATGAACAACTAGGTGAGGTTTATGTAGTGGTAAAACGTCCGACTATACGATTATATCGTCAGTCGGCTGACCAAAACCGAATAACTAAACTCGAAGATATATGTCTTTTTGGATATCGTTATCTTGATTATTTCTCGGATGACTTCTTTTAGTATCTTCGAAAACATCACGAAGATTTTTCTAATTTATAATTTTTATTCGTTCATTTCGTCGACTTTTATGTACTACAGTTGAAGAATGCGAAGATATGATTTTTACCTCGTACACTTCGAAAACCCAAGAGTCATTTTCTCCTACGGCGAACCTGGAATTCCCTTTTTACAAAGGAGGCAGTTAGTAATACTATTTTCGTTTAAAAGCGAGACTTGATTCGTCTGTTTTATTCATTATGGAGTTTTGATTTGAAAATTCATGTATTCAAAATTCCAATTTCAACATATTTTCATCTTTTTCAAAGAAAGGGAATCTTACTTTGAGAAGGGATAGCAGTATACCAATGCTTTTTCATTTTATTGTAAAGATTATCGAGGCAGGTGAATTACCAGTGAAACAACGCACACATAAGATGCTGAAGAACTTTAACAAGTTTTTCTACCTCTAACAATTTGTGATTGTAAAAAAGTCCTAATTTCATTGTAACGAAGGTGAGAAATGAAATCGCAGTTCTGCGTTTTATTAGAAATATATTGACATTTTTTTCTAGAAACTATACATCTTTTTTTGAAATTTCAATTAAATAACGTACATATTTTGAGCGCCAAAGTCTGTGGTATGGAGTGGCGACAACCACTCGAATAGGGGCCTTATGAGAGCCTAGGAAATTTGCTTTCGCAAAAAATTGTTACCCCTCCTCATTCTAAAAATTTACCAGTATATTTTATTAAATGATTTTTTAATATTTTAAAAAAGAATAAAATTAGATTTACTTCATGATGAGAAAAAAACCAAAAATTACAATCGCGTCTAATAAAAGTTGAAAACACAAAACCAAAAAAAACAAAAAAATTAATAAGCATGTCGAATAAAAAACACGAAAAAAAACGAAAAATTCACATTAACGGGTCGAATAGAAAATTTAAAGAAAATTCATAAATGTGTAAAATGAAAATAGTTAAAAAAAAAAAAACTCTGCAGCCATGCCGCATTACCAAAGCTGACTCTTGGATTGGGGCTTGTTCAGGTTTGCGTTGCTAAACCATTTGTGATTACAGGCCTCACCCAACACCAAGTCTGAAAATCCGTACTCTATCCCTTGCAAAACCGCTTAAGAAGTTGAATTTGGAACAAATGTAGCATTTCCTGCCATGCAATAATCATATGAACACATATTTGTCAAATTATAACCACTTGAGCCGCATCAAAGTACCATCAGATTTTCACGATCCGCCATTTTGGATCCATTTAGATGCAAATTCAAGCGTCATATTCTGGTCACCAACTAACCCTACATACAAGGTTTTATGTTTCTAGGTCGACTTGTTGACGAGATAGGGGAGATTCGTGAAATTTCCTGCAGCAAGTTCCCCTCCAAAAACCATTGTTTTGCTTAAACTCCCCATCCAATTGCACAGGGAGAACTAAAATCAGAATAGATTAGTCACTTGAGCTCATTTAATCATATGACATCGAAATCAAAAATATTCGATCTCAAGTTCCCCATCCACAGTTTCAGGTTGATAACCCCTCCTCCTCGCCTCCAATATAATCTGTGAAGGTGAATTTGGAATATAGTACACTTCTTATCCCCAATAACGATATGATTTCATATTAATTTCATTTTTACAAGTTTGAGGCTCCTCAAGCTCTACTCAAGTTTTGATAATTCGCCATTTTGGATCCATTTTGACCAAAATTCAAGAGGTCGTATTCTGGTCCCCAACTAACTCTACACACAAATTTTGACCTTTTTAGGTCGATTTGGTGAGGACATATAGAAGATTCAAAAAATTTCATGACTAAAAACTTCCTCAAAAAGCCATTATTTGCTCTAACTCCTCTCAAAATGCACTTAGGAAGCTAAAATTTGAAAACGTTAATATCCGTGACTCATTCTTTCATATGAGATCAAAAACAAAAAATTTGAGCCATTTTAACCTTCTCCAGCTCCCATCAAAATTTGAGTGATCCGCCATTTTGAAATTTATCGAAAAAACAAAAAAAGTGCTTTTGCGCATTTTTAAGAAGAGTCCCTAACCAAATTTTCAGCGAATTTTATCAACACGCGCCAACGCTACACATGGGACACAAAAAACAAAATTTTCTAAAAAAATAGGTTTTGCTCAACTCCCTTCCAAATACATTTAAGAAATTGAAATTTGCATATGTTAGTGCCCGTGACTCACTTTTTTATATGCGTTCAAAAACAAAAAATTTAAGCTATTTGCGCTTTCTCCAGATCCCCTCAAAATTCGAGTGATCCGACATTTTGAAATTTATCGAAAAAATAAAAAAAGCGTTTTTGCGCATTTTCAAGAGGAGTCTTTCATCAAGTTTTAAGTGAATTTCATAAATTTCCGTAAGCGCTACGCGTGGGGAAAATGTATACTAAAAAGGTGAACATTTGCCAGATGATTACAATGGTCTGAAGCGCAAAGATTTTAAGACACCACCCTCCCTCGACCTTCCCTTCACAAATCAGGTAGGCTGTAATAGTTATCGTTAAGACTTTCAAAACATCCAGTTGTTTAACTAAGGACAATGTTGGTCTCCTCATGGTCTTTTATGCTCTTCTTGACACCAAAAATTCTGCGTGACCAAAAAAAATTAACCTATTTACACGATAACAATTGATAATAAAATTATTTAAAATAGTTATTGATTTTTACGCATATGTCTACTTTGGTAACTTCATTAGTACAAATAAAATTTTGGGGTTTAGAACCGAAATTTATACCTTGGATATAACTGGAATTTAAAAAAGAAAGACCGGAAGAATAAGCGCCCGGAACGAAGAAAAGTATGATTGTTTTGACGCATTCTTGCTTTTGACCAAATATTTGTACCAATCTATTATTGATTTTTTTAAATAAACAAAATTTTTCTAAATCTACAGGTAATTTTACCTACAAGTGCAAATTGAAAAAATTTGTTATAGTTATTTTCATTTCATTTTAATCATATTTAATCGCCCAGTAAATTGAAAAGGCAGTAGAAGTTTTTACCATTAATCTATAAAATATTTTTAAATTTCAAAATCATTTAAGTATAGTTCGGTATAGTTATTTTTAACAAACTTGCTCACTCTTGAAACTCTCGAAACTACATATTAATGTTTACAATGACAAATTTTTCATTTGTTATAATTATATTAAAGAAATGTATGCAAACTCCGAAAGTAAATAAAATATATATATTTTTAATTATTCAAATTAATAATGTCTAATTTTTAGTAATATTTCTTTATTTATAAAATAAATATCAAAGTTACATTAAACATTAAATCATTTTATATTCCTGATTACTCTTCAACAAAATGTGGTATCCCATACCATAAGATTAAGTATCCCATAATATGCTTAACTCTGACATCAATATTACAATAAAATGACATTTTATTTCGTTTACGAAACAAGCGATTTCGCGGGTTTTGAGGACTCAAGGCTCATAAATCCATTGAACATTCGACAAGAGAAAAATATTTCCAGAACCAACAAACGTTGGATTCGAACAAAAAAGAAAATCAGCTATGGTTGATTTTTAAAATGAAAAAAAAATTCTCGGAAAAGAAATATACGCCGGGCGAGTGGTCGAGAAAAGAGAACGACTTTAATTCTGGTTATTCCTATGTTTGGGAAGTTGAAAACGACCACTGTATCGACGCGTTCTGACGAGAATAATTGAATATATGCAATGTGTGTGAGAGTGAATATCCATCATAATACGTGTGCACATACGTATCCACACAATGCGAACTTTAAACGGAGCTACCGAGAAGGCCTATGTCAAGTAGTCAAGCTGGGTAAAAGTTGAACGAACTCAGCGCTTACATAATAATCATCCTTCCATCACAGGTTCCAACTTTCATTCACTAGAACCGTCCGCGAACGTTTTCAACCGCGAGTAGAAATGGAGAAGCTATATACAAGTTTGTAATGAGTAGGGCATTCAATGTTTAAAATGTATATCCTGGTCGGTACACTACTTAATACTTCTTGCTCACTACATGCGATTTCCGATATGTTTTATCTATTCGATTCTTATATACCGCCATACACATATACGAAGCTTAATAAATTATATGTTCTCGCTAATGTTTATAAACTTGGTAAAAAACTCGTCGATTTTGTTTTTCTACACGATACACAGTTATTTGGATATTTGCATTTACACCGCCAACATTATTCAACAATTGCGTGTTTAAGGAAATACATTAATGTAATGCATACGCTTCCACGTGTCGTAAATATCGAAAAGCGAATTTCTTACGCAGACAATCTACAGTAGCAACATTTCTCAGCCACCTTATTGGGGAAAAAAACACATCGAAAAATTGAAATTACAAAAATACAACTCAACTAGAATTGGTCGATGACACGAGCCAACAAAACGATATACTGAAAAGACAACTGTTTCGCAATAATTTACGACACCACACAGACGCGGAAGTTTCTCACGACTGGGTCTTTTGTCTCTGCATTGTCTGTAGAGGCATTTGAGTTTGAAACGGCCGCATTCGAATTAAGATTTACAACATCTACGAGTTTGATCATTGGCAAAATGTGTTTCGCTTAAATGCCCGGCTCGTTAAAAGGTCAGTAGTTAGTAGGTTCAAAAAACGTATTTTTCACACTGCTTTTGAATACGAACTGACACAGTGACAAAGCAATCGACTCGGATGGACAATCAATGTCTCCGGTATTGGTGAGCCTGTGAATTTGAAAGTGTAAGTTGGGAGTTTTATGTTCCTCGTCGAATTTTATGGACAATTTTTTCGGTGGGAAGAATACTATTTCAATGTTATGTAATTTGTCTTCTTTTTCTTTTACCATCTGGCAACTAGCAGGTTAGAAAGTTTTCCTTTTGTGCGTTTTTCAAGGAATTTACCAAATAATGAAAGTGACTGCGAATATTACCTACCTGAAATGCGCAAAAAAATGAAATTTGTGAAATTCGTACGAATGGTGGCAGTGCTTTCAATTTCTTTCTTTCTTTATTTTTTCCTTTTTTTTTTTTTTTTTTAACCTAAAACAATTTTATTGATTTAATTATTTTCATTTATTTATTATTATCGCATAAAGACATAAGCAGTGTGGGTAGTGAGCAGCTGCTAAGAGCGGTGAATTTTGAAAACAGAGACTTCTTTAAAATCAACTTTTCTATATGCATTAGTTATTATCTTTTTGCATTATAACTTTTTACATATATTCCGCAAATATTGCAATTAGCTCGAAAAAAGTGTTGTTTTTTTACTTTCGCTCATGCAATATGATTCTTTTTTTTGTATTTTTTGTTTTTTTTTTTTTTTTTGTAATTAAAAATTAAAATTTGACAACAAAAAAAAAAAAAAATCTATATTTACAAAAAAAAAAGGAAATTTTTTACAATAATATGTATAATGTTATATTTCGTAAAAAATTTAATGCATTTTTAGTTTAACTCATCAATATTTATATTCAATTTTAATAACGTAGGATTTTTTTAATTAAGATATTTATTTATAAACATGTTTTTCTTCGTTACATCAATCTTAGCAAAATTCATGGACTCAATATTCATTAAACAAGCTTTTTCAACGTGAAAAATTAATTTCCCTTTGAAAAACCCAAACAACTTTACACCGAAAACAAGAAATGATCATTACTCGACTGCGTTTAGGTCATACCAAAATTACATATAACCATCTTTATCTCGGTATCAAAGAAACACTTATATGTTCATTTTGTATAATAATTTTTCAATTCCTAATATTACAATATTTAATTGCGAACAAATTAAAAATATTTGTTCCCTCCTACAACTAAAACAGCTATAACACATGATCTTGAACTTATAGAAAAAATTCTCGAATTTCTTAACAACACCGAACTATCAAACAAAATATAAACACGAAACGAGGCGTAATAGGCTAGACGCCAGTATAAAAAAAATTCAAATTATATTTTGGCCAAATAATTACAAATTATTCAAACAGAATAATATTATAAGAGAGAGGGGAGGGCGAATAAACCATTACGAATCTCTTTTCCTGTTCTCAGTGGGTTAGACAGAAAAGTTTTGGGCTTCAGACTACCTCAATTTTTTCTCCATTATTTAATACTTGGTTGGTATCGAATACAACTGACAATGTCTTTTTCCGCATTCGCATATATTTCAATTTTTTTTTAATAATAAATTTTTTTGGCGTTAATGAACGTCACAAGAAATGACCACGAAAGTTGAGGCACATTAGTAACTTTTATTCAGTCCAAAAAAATTAGCTTGAAATGGAAATGGCATTTCAATGAGCTACCCTCTCCCCTGAAAAAAAAATATATGTTGCTTCTGTACACTGGGTACTATTAACTAACTATTTTATAAATTGTTTATACAATATTCACCGCCTATTTTTTATTATCTACCTCCCCCTTTCCCCCTCACCTATGGAAAAGCTTTCGGTCCTATTTTTCTATCTTTAAAAGTACTAATTTTTTTTCTTAGTAACAAATTTCCTTCTGTTTTAGAAAGATGAAATTTAATATTGAAACAAAATATTCAGTTATCTCGACCATAATTTTTTTTTCTAATAATGTTGTGACTGTGTCTTTGCTTACAGAGACTTTACGCCAAGTTTCACTTTAGATTAAATTCATTAGTTTTTTTTTATGTATTTACGCGCCATATACAGCTATTATGGTTAGAGGCACATCGATGTGGTGGTTTTTTGGTTATTATGTGAATTTCATAATATTATTTAATAGATGAGCCGAATCTACAAAAATTCTTTCTTATAGCTTTAGAGTGTTTCTAACAGGTTTGAATTTTTCAAAGAACAATTACAGATTTTACAGAAATTTATGGATGATGAATATTGCAAAAAGGGCAGAGATGTGTTACTTAAATGGCATAATGTAGATGTTTAGTTATTTGAAAGATAAAAAAACGAAAAAATAAAAGTAACGATTTCTTTTTTTTTAACAATCATTAAATAAAAAATAAGTGAGCGGAAAAAATTTCAATCTTCTGTATTTTTATTTTTCAAATTTTTGGGAAAAGTTCGCAATTTGGACTAGCTGTAGGCACGAAAACAGTGATTTAAATTTTTCTTTTTTTGAAAAAAAAATCAAGGACCCGATTTTATTCAAACCTTGTTTTATAACCCCTCTCCCCTTTGAAACATTTTTGGTTATGCCCCTGCTTCTTACACAAATATGTATAGTACGCTTACATTTGTTGGAAAATCAACCAATAAATAAATTGAAAGACTAGCAGACGGCTAATTTACAGATAATCATAATTTTTCTCTCTTTAAAAAGAGAGAAAAAAAAGATGAAATAAGAATTACTTTTTTTCCATTATAAAATTAAAAGAGAAAGAATCCCTTTAAATACATGAAATACAAAAGTTTTTTGTTTTTTATTTTTCATAATGTTAAATTAGGCATACTCTTACTAAATATATTCCAAGATTGCGTTTCTTTCTTCTAATAAATTGATTTTTCGATAATTGATTTTTTTTTACTATTATTATAATGTTCACATTAAATGAAATACTAATTTTATTTTATTTTTTTTAATTCAATTTTTTAGATACAAATGATACAAACTCTTTTAATGAAAATTAATAATATATATTAGATATTATGAACTTCGCTTTTAAAAATGAAATGCAAAGATTTGAAGACCCCACATCACCCTACCCACCCTTCCTAAATCATGTAGGCTGTAATAGCTATCGTTATTATGTTATAAACTCAGCTAAAAAGAGCAAGTTAAACTAACTCATACACATATGGCAAAAACAAAGAACATTTTACAATTACCATCTTTTTAGAAAACATCAAGACGTTTCTTTCTGATGTGGGGTTGGGTGCAAAAAATATAGATTGTTTGGCTAAAATAGGCAATAAAGAGCTAGAGATCAAAACAATAAAGGCTTGTAAACTGATACTAAAAGTTATGAGAATTAATTGAGGTGGAGAGGTTATAGTTCTGGCGTAGAATTCTTGGATATAAATGCTAAAAATCATAGAAATTCACAAATTTTCAGACAAACCTACAGTTTTTCCTTTCAATCGATTTTGATATGGTTTGCCATGTTGGACAGCTCTAGTACCAATGTACAATTCTTCGGGGTTTGAGTCCCACTTTCTTCTTTCTGTCCACCTTTGCTCTCCTTACCGAATTATTTATCTGTCATCCATACTGATAAGCAGGTTATTTTTGCATCGGTAATAACATTTCTGAAGAAAATTTAAATCCACTGTTCACTTCGTGCTCGAACCTAGGCGGCGGTAGATGGTACGAGAACTAAAAATATACGTATGTCTAGTGTCGTCACTTTAAGAAAGTTATTCCTAAAATCCCCTTTTTCCATCCATTCAGATAAACATTCTAATTTTCGAAAGGGTGAAAAATCCAGCTCCATTAACGCAGTACAGCTGCTTACACCTTTTCTTACACCTATTTTTTTTTCAAGCTGAGTTTTGAGCTGTGAAAAATCACGTAATTTTAAATACGATTATTCGGTATTTTAAGCTACTGTCATACATACAATAATGAATAAAAATGGGAAAAACATTTTTTATTTGGAATTCAAGAACTAGACCACTATAGAGAGAATGATGCATGGGCAGCAATTGATTTTTCAATAGTTTCACCATCACACAAAAACTGCTTTGATTTTTATGCCTCTTGCTCACGAGGTTATTTCAGACAATTTGACGTCAATTTTTAAAGAACGACTAGCAATAGAAAAAAGTTGAATTAGTAGATAAAAAAATTATTAAAAAAAATAATTTTTAATTATTTATGATTTAATATTAAATTTGTTAATAAAGGGAATCAAAAAATAATTCTCGAAAAAGAAAAAAAAAATTATTCCTATACATAAAGCATAATGAAAATGAGCAACTACAAAGTAGGTATCATGTAAACAGACTACATACGCTCGAAGATTTTCATTCGTATAAAATCTGTATGTGGTACCCGTAAGATATTTTCATCTGGTATTTTCAAGTGCTGATATCGCTTTTGAGACTAAACTGCATTCATACAAACGTTCTCACGTCTATCGAAAATACTTCCTGGTTCGTGAACAAAGTCGAACAAAAAAAAACCAATAGATATGCAGAACGATTTTTTTTCAATAGTTTTTCGCGTTTTTTTTTTCATCCCTAAAGTTAGCATAGAAGACTACTTGTAACATAATTTTCATGTTCCGGCATGAATTAACTTTTGTCTCGTACGTAAACAAAAAGGTCACTGGAAACGAATAAGTCTTGGTTTTTTTCTTACGCCGAAGATACAATGGTTTTTTGTTGCGTCATTTGTATCGCGAATTTAAATGATTTCCAAGAAGACTACTGTGCTTTATGCAATACTGCGCGTAAAAAGAAATTCGAATTTATTGGGTCTTCGAAGGTGGTAGTGTATGATGTTTTGTTGTTGGTATTTTTTCTATTTATTCTTTTTTTACGGGAAGAATTCGCGTTTCGGTACAATGCAGATTGGTGGAGTGCGTCTAGTCTCGTAATTCGAGGCGATGGACGAATGAAAAATCAGACTTTGCGAAGACGTAGTTTTTCGTTTTTCTCGTCGAAGAGATACGTTCAAATAAATAAGGATGGCGCTTAGAGTCGATGGAATAGATTATCAATTTCAAACGCTCGCGACCGATATAATAAAAACAATGGGTAGATCGAGACGAGGCTATTAGCATCACAGTTTCCATCATCGGTTCATGATCTGAAGTGCTAGATTTGGCGCGTGGAAATGGAAAAATAATTGGAAATAATGGAAATAACGTTACCTGCGTATTTAAATAATGTCAAATGGACGCGGGCGCCGGAAAATAAACGTTGTAACCTAATTTATCGAATTTACGCGCTAAAACAGGAAGAAATTTTCTCTCGCCGATTTTCATCGAAGACACCTGACTCTCCTAAGGCGTTAATTTTTTTTCATTAAACTCACAAAAGACCCGTTGTGTAACTGTTCGACGACCGCTGTGCTCGCTGATCCACAAACGTCGTCGCCGTTGCTCGGTTCGCGATATTTATTAAAACCATTCTAGAGCCTCTGGTGGTATGTACAGAGTACGGAGGTTTTTTCCTCTTACGACGGCGATACGTGCTATTATTGTTTAAGTGGGCTGTTTATTACGCCTCCGTCGTCGTTTCAAGCGCACGACGGAGGAACGCTTCTCGTCGCGCGTCGTCATCGCAGAATGTAGATCACTGGAGCGAACTCGCGCTGCAAGGTAACGTTACTGACGTCATGGAATAACAGTTCGTTCACCTTTTGTTCTGCCTTCGACGGGCAAAAGTTGGTAAAATTTTCCATTGCGGTAGACATCGCGAAAAAAAAATTAATCGCGGATTCCCCATGGTAGTCTGTGAACTGATTCGAAGGATTCTGGATGATTAGAAATCACGATCGAGTTGAGAAGAGGGTAAATGCGATAAAATGCTTTCGATGGTTTTTTCAAAGGGTCCAAAAATTCTGAATTTTAATCTGAAACAAAGACCTTCATTATAGGGAAAAGTGTGTTTTCCTCATACTGTAGCCAATGTGCACTGTCCACAGTCTACTGTACCGAAATGGCTTAAAAGGGTAATGGGATAGGTACATTTTTACATTTTTACAGTTGAAAAAATATTAAATGGTCAGGGGTTTCTGAAGATCCGGAGAGTAAATATTTTAATTTATTGCCAGAGAAAAAAATTCAGGTATTCAAAATCTGAAAAATTGATTTTGTTTATTGATTTTTTTTTTCAATTGCAGGTGATTTAAAAATTTGAAGAATTAATGTAAATATTTTTCACATTTGAAATAATTTTTGTAAGTCGAAAAATTCATCTTATTAATTTATTCTTATTTTTTTCATGTTGAAATGAAGTTTTGAAAATTTAGAAAATAATTAATTTATTGTGATAAAAAAAAAAATAAAAGTTCCTAAAATTGAAAAATTTGTTTCCCCAGTATGTGCAGCTGCTAGGGTCAGACGCACGTTTATTGAAATTATGAAATTAGATTTTCCGGTATAAATTGACATTTAATGTCATTTTTGAAAATTTAAAAAAATTCTAAACATTCTAAAAATTGAATTTTTACGTTCACTAATTTTTTTAAATTTGCGATTCTATAAGTTTCAAAAAATTATTATTATTATTATTATTTATTATTATTATTATCATCATCATCATCACTATTTTCGCATTTTAAAAAGTGTTTTGTTAATAGCAGTGGCATAACTAGGAATTTCTGATAAGGTAACATGGTCCAAAATATTTTCGAAGGAGCTACATAATAATTCCAAATCCTAGTAAAATTGAAAGATAAACTTCAGGATGACAAAAAATCAAAATAAATGTTGATAAAGAATTGGATTACCATTTCCTAAGGGATTAAAGAAATTTATAATATTTAAATTATTATCTAAAATAATTATAGTAATAGCTCTTGAAAGAACAGGAATTGAGACAATTAATAAAAATGTAATACAACTAGTTCAGTTAGTGCAGCGATTCACTTAAATAGGAAAACCTAAGGAACAAGTTCATTTACCGAGTTTTCTAATAGAGTCCGTAGAACATGAAAATCCTAAATTTTTGCTTTATTGAAAAGAATCAAAATTTCTCCCCTCCCCCTCCCAATAGATATAAAAAAAGTCCTTAATAAAAACTTCCAAGAAACTTATGGACAATATCAGTAGGTACCATTCTAATTACAACAATTATCCACGATGGATGAAAAAAATTCAAACAATTAAGAAATATCCTAAAATCAGGACAATGTTCAGTTTGTTTTTGAATTTCGATTTCTCAAATTATTTTAAACAACATTCCATCCTAAAACCCAAAAATTAATCATAATGTGCCTTGAAGGCCAGAGCCATTAATTTTTAATAGGTTTCAAAAAGGATGAACCAAGTGCCAATTCTGATAATAGTTGAGAAGCTAAGGCTGGAAAGTCTCTCACAAATTCATGATCGATTGAGTGAACATTTCAAGAGATTTACTGGATTACTTTGTAATTCAGTACATGATTTTGACAAAGATTTGCTGCGAAGAACGCATAGAATCAGTTAAGAAATGAAGTATGACTCAATCCATCTGATGACTTGACTTCAAAATCCCTTTGGAAAACTTTGCTTTATGGATAGAAATGCATCGATAGTGTAAAGCTGGGTACTATGTAGAAAGGCCAATAGATTATTGATTCGGCTAGGATTGTTTACCAGATTTTGGCCTATGTTAGGGCTTCAGAAGTAGGTTACTTGAAGAAACACTCAAAATTCTTGCTTTTGCCTTTTAGTATATATTTTTAAGTTTGAAGACTGATGACTTTGACCTTCAGAGCACCCAACCAAAACCATTATAGTCTATGAGGAATAGAATTACTCATTATTATAATTTTTTTTTCCATTTCATCGATGATCTTTTTAAATATATACATCGGATACTTTACCCCTTCATTTTGTTAACATACATTCCTCATAACTAATACATATGTATTTGGCTACCATGAAATTCATAAAAACTCAAAACTTAAGAATGACTCGTCCAATGCCCTCAACTATTCAACAATACACGAACTCTGGTCTCAAGATTATCGGTAAATCTCTCAAGACAAGGTGTATTTTACGAATAACGTGAAATTTAAACAACAAAGTAAAAATACTTTCAGTGTTGCGCGTTAAGATGTTGGTCGGTTGTAATCACGTCTCGCGTCGTTATAATTTCACGTCATCGTCGGAGCACCCATGAACGCGACAAAACAACTACCATCTTTTATTTTCTTTCTCCTTTCCACAACGTTAACTTCCTATATTGCACAATCTGCGGTGGAAGAGAAGGCGCGCAATCATCGCCGAACTTGATGCTGTGTACGCTCTTGACCGCAAACGTTCTTAGTTAAATAACGGTACGGTTTTTATTTCGTTGAGAAAATTTAATTAAAATTCGCCTATATGCCGGTACGGTTACGCGACGATGGATTCGAACACACTGTCGATGGTATATCTCGAATTTATCGACACGTGCTACAATTTTACGAATGTTAAAAACAGCTATGGCACCGTTATTGACTTAGTACTGACGAATAAATTTATCGTTGCGTTTTGTACGCGTTTAATTATCAACTTCACACCCGCATTCGAGTCAAAGAACTTGGCTCGGGTTAATGCCCATTTCCGTTAGGTTAGGACTAGTAAAATAGCGATTTAAATTTTCAAAACGAGGTTTTCATCGATCAAAATACCTTATATCGTAAATAAACCTATAGCATGGTTCAATGTTCAATACCTATGCTGTATTTCAATGCTAGATTCTTTATTTCGACCACTAAAGAATATTATTTTAAAAAAGAATGCCCTACATTACACTTTCATTTGAACACGAAAGATGTTTTTTTTTTCTCCCAAAAATGTTGTTTATTCGGAAAAACACATTCTCCGGTGGTAAACGATCGACTATCCATTGGACTAATATTTTTAATCTGTAGAACCGGTACGGTGTTCCATTTTGAAATAAACGAATCTATATTTACATTGGTCAACCTTGACTTCGCGTACAACGTTATAATTAGTTAACAGATGAGAAAGCGGAATATAAGACATATTTAAATTCTACCAGCAGTTACCAAACCACATTTTAAAGATTCTATTGACTCATTTGTACTCATAATATCGCCTATTTATGATATAATTCTAAGGTAGGTCAATCTACGTTTAGTTGAAGGGTTAGTTTATCGGATGGATATTTTTCCTCTATGTACGTGGTTGCTTTTGTGAGGAATTTTTTATTCATTTTCTCTGAAATCCCGTTCAAGTTTTCATTGCTCTAGGAATAGGATTTAAAACGTATATTAAATCGATTTTAAACATTTGAGACCAAAGAAGAAACCAGCGGATAAATTTTCAAAATTTTCTAATAAAAAGTGAAGTGACCATTTTCCTATAGTACTAATGGTATGAAAGGAGACATTTTCTCATTACAACATTCAGTGGAAACAGGTACAATCGAGAAAAAAATTGGATAATAGGAATTGGATGTTGTGCTTGTTTTTTTTTTTTAAATCAACAACAACGAAATGTCCTGATGATCATGAATTTATTTTCTTATGTTAAATGAACAAGATCTATGACAATTTTCCGTCAGAATGTTAATTTGGGTTCGGACATCGCGAAGAACGGAAAATTTTATAGACATTTGTGTTATTTTCATAGTAGAAGAATAGAAAAAAATTTGCGTGAAATGATAAAATTATCATAATATAACCAAAAATATTCATATCGTTTCTTATTACGATAATAATGCTCAAGAAAAAAAATAAGTGCTTTCGAGAAAAAAAAACAAATTTAACGACATCAAATGAGCTTCACTTCGAACTGTTCAGCTTTAAAGCTATCGTATCGAACACTTTCGTGAAAACTCTGCCCTCAACTGACGAGACAGCTAAGTTGCACTTATTAAAAATCTACACTCTAGTACAACTTTGGCTAGGAAATTCGACTGACGTATCTCAATGCGGATGGCAAAAAACAAGATGAGTACTTCTAACCCATTCCCATAATAGGTCCGCCAGCATTCGACAGTGTTCAGAAGGTTGTGGTAATAAATGTAGTTGTCGAAAGGCTGCTAACCCTCTTGCTTTCATCACTACCAACCAAAATATTTACTCAACATTATGTTTCATTGATAATGTCATTATCTACGAAATTTTGATTTCAGGAAACTGTCGAGGATCATCCTGCACGAATAAAGAGGAGATAGAAGATATAGATGATGGCAACCCTTTTCAACTTTTATTGAAAAATATTTTATAGCTTTCAATTTATTACCAATGCTGATTTTCTCATATATTTTCCAAAAAAAATATATTACGATTTTATAACCCATTTTACTGTCTCTATGATTCAAACCTGGCTGACATTTATAATTGAAGGGGCAGGGGAGAGAAGATAATTCTTTGGACTATTCAATCAACAGATGAAGATTGAAATCTATTTCCCAGCCTCCCAGCATGATTCAAAATGAAGTTAAAAAGCGTATTTTGTGTACCCATTAATTCTTATTCAAATGCCCCTTCTATTTGGGTAACTGTAGCTCCATCCCCCTTAAAGGTACGAAGATGGTTCGTATATCACCAGATGGGAAATTTGACGCTGATCAATTTTTATAGAACCTATTTTTGTGTTAGGGCCAATATTCAGGGAGTTATGGGCAAAAAACCCCGATATTTTATGTACTTTTCATAACACCCCTTTTATTCGAGTGGCTGTAGTTCCACCCCTCCTAAAGGTATGAAAGTGGTTCAAAAATTATTAGATTATAAATTTGACGTAGATTATTATTGAACAGACCTAATTTTGTCCTATGACCAATATTTAGCGAGATATGGGGGGAAAAAACCAATTTTGTTGGGCTAAGATCCCCATTGGGGGGAGTACGCAAGCGCGGTCGGATGAGGGAAATTGTTTAAATTCACTTACTGCGATCTCCTAAACATTTTTCAGAAAAAAAAATTCGGTAGCAATTATGTTGACCTTCGGCTATTATTAGCGCTAAATTGCCTGGACTTTTCCACATGATTACAAATGGTTTAAAACGTAAAGATCAGGTAGGCTGTAATAGTTATAGTTTTTAAGTTGAAAACTCGGCTAAAAACGTCTACTCAATGTTTATTCGTGAACTTCACTTTTCATAAGAAATTTTGAACATTTATCCTCTGGGCTTTCCCTTATTCGAAGTTCTTACGACAGCACTGCTATGTATTGTTAAAAAAATAAAAGAAATTGTTTGATTCAAAAATTCTCATAGAGGAAATATTTTACTCATTGAATTATTTGATTATTATCTTTTGGTTGATTGGCATTAAAAATTTTATTCCTGCCATTATAATGTAATAAGACGTTACCAATGTAGTCTATGATCGGTAGTTATAGTTTTCATTATTTGGTATATTCAATAGCACGCTGAGGGATGAAGGGAAGGGAAAGCTGATTTTAGGAACTTTCGCTTCAAGAACTTTCTTAAATAATATACTTACTAAAAGAGCAAAACAAAAAATGAATAGTGAAGGAATGACCTTTAGAAAGGGCTACTATGGGCTATCAATGGCCAAAGTAAAAATTTACTCTCAACAAACAGTACATTTCAAAATCTCGAAGACGAAATTTTTCTGGAATAATTTCTGCATAACTCAAAGCAGAAAATTTTAGTTGGAGGCATGAAAAGAGATTTAAACACAAATTTCTTCATAATAAGCGGATTTCTAGAAATATGCTTTCCCTTACCCATTTTTTTTGATTCATTCGAAAACCTTTTTAATGCAATAAATTTTATAAATGTGTAAAACGCTAAAACCTCTGTTTTAAAATCTCATCTACCTTCGAACTTAACGTAAACGAAGTCAGAATAAAAAATTCACAAAAAATGACTCCGTTCCCACTAAGACAAAACTGAAGAAACATCATGAACTCATCAAATAACTCTTATCGAAGTACACATTATTCCAAAGAGCTTCCAACTTCGCATTTATTACGTCACAGAGACTTTCAGCGAACATTACAACGGAGTGGAAAAATTTAAAATTGAATAACCGGAGAGGCGGTTGCAAAGCAAGACTGCCGCTAAACGTACGAAAGTCATTTTAGACAGCAAGCATAGGTGAATGGCCTCTGGTAGGATAGAATTTTCGTTTGAATTATGTCGATAATCGCCTCTTGTGTAGTTACAACGCTATTACCTCATAATATGCAAATTGAATTGTACGAAATGTGTGTTCGATACAGCTTTGTAAAAGCATGAATTTTAATTTTATTTTAGGTGCGTCGCCGACGCTTGAAATTTTCGTGATTTCAATCACAATAGAGACATTCGCAGTGTTGGCGGGAGTTTTTATGTGTCGTTGAATCGCGTTGACTAAAAAAATTACCTATGATGATTTGCGAATTTTATCGAATTTCTTAACACATAGGTGTCGCTGAATTCTAAAGGAGATAATTTTTGTGAAGGAATTTTTTAGGCTTACACTATCGTATTATCAGGAGTGTAACCAATGGATGGGAGTAATAGGTGAAGAACCTTCGCGAGAATTTAAATTTTTTTAAATAAATAGCCTCGTAAAATTATAATATTCCATAGTAGGCCTCCAACTCAAATTTTCTGCGTTGAATTATTATTACAGAAAAATTTCGTCTCCGAGATTTTGAAATGTACTGTTTGTTGAGAGTAAATTTTTACTTTAGCTATGGATAGCCCATAGTAGCCCTTTCTGAAGGTCATCAGTGTTACCAGGTTTATCATGGTTGAAGTCGCAGGTTTCGTCGACTCAACTCGTCCAAATTGTCCAAACTTATAAATAAACTCTGAGCAATTTCTACGATCATCTAAATATGAATTAAACGATGGGAAATCCAGTTCTTTGGAGTTATTAATAATTGATGATTCATTGATTCATACAAAAATCAAGAAAACAAAAAAATGTCTAAAAATGAAACTGGTCAGAAGAGTGATATTGAATGAATTTGTTATATATTTTGGCAGAGTAAGAAATCGTCCAATTTGCGAGTAGTCGCCATTCCATTTTTTCGATCGCAAAAATCATGTTGGAAGTCGCCCATTTTGGGAAAAATCGCCCAACCTGGCAACACTGAAGGTCATTTATAAGTAAACAAATTATCGAACACCAGAAAGTCGAAATTTTTCAAAAAATCTAAAGCCTACAACGATGCAAATAATCTTGGTAAGCAGCCATGCCGCATTATTGGAGCTGAGTTTCTACCCTATTCTATCCCTCCCAAAAACACTCAAAAGTTTAATTTGAAATATGTAGTACTTTTTCTCTATACAAGTATTACAAAGGTCCATAATTCCCAAATGTTAGGTTTTTGAGGCTTTTCAAATCCACCTCGAATATTTGTCGTCAGTCATTTTGAATCCATTTTTGATGAATTTCGATTGAAATTGAAGAGGCCATATTTACATACGAAGTTTGATCTTTCTTCACTCCACTCCATATTCACTTGGGAAGCTAAAATTGAAATATCTTCCATCACTTTATCATATGACACCAGAATTAAAACTTTCGATTATTCTTTCTCCCACAGTATTTCAAGACAATTTTTTTTTAGTTCCCAATTCAAACTTACTTCATAGACAATATATTCATAATAATTGGGTCCATAAAGAATCGCTGGTGCCAATCCCATCTCTACCACATGATTTATCGAAGAAACAGTAACCTCTCCTCCTGCCCTCCAAAATCGCGTGTAAAGCTGAAATTGGCCTACAGCATACATATGAGCACACATCTAAGGCTCTTCAAGCCTTTTCTCAAATTTTCGCCAACCGCCATTTTGTTTTTATTTGGAGCCAAATTTGAGGGATCATATTTTAGTCTCAAACTAACTCCACGTACGAAGTTTGTCCTTTCCAGGTCGATTTGGTGAAGAGCAATGAGAAGTTCAAAAAATTTCACAACTCAAAACTTCCTTAAACATCTAATTGCGCTAACTCCTCTCCAAATGCATTTATAGGACTGAAATTTGGCTACGTCGGTGCTCGACTCACTTTTTCATAAGAGACCATGAACAACAATTTTGAGCAATTTTCCCATTCTGTAGTCCCTCTCAAAATTTGAGTGAACCGTCATTTTGAGGTGAATCAAAAAAACAAAAAAGATAGTTTCGGGGTATTCCACAAAGAATATTTTTCCAAATTTTCATCTACACTAGCAACGCTACGTACGAAGGAAAAATATATACTAAAAAGTTAGGCATTTCCCATATGATCACAAAATGGCCGGAAACACCACAAAATCAGGTAGACAGTAATAGCTATTATTTTTAATTAAAAACTAGGCAAAAAATAATAAAATGAAAGAACATTTTCAAAAAAATCGCCTGCATCTCGTACCAATTTCAAGCCCTTTCGCAACCCCTTAAAGCCTAAAATGATTCGTTTTAGGCCTACAGTAATGTTTTTTTCAAACGAAACCGTCTCTCTGGTCGATTTACACAGTCGGATAAATGAGTTACAAAAATACATTCGTTTTTCATACGGTACGTGAACCGGTTCGCGTAATTTTAGGTCGCCGCGTCGCTTTTACGCGGCGTCGATTTACCGTTGCGTGAAAAAGTACAAGCGTTGAAAAAATTTTCATCCGAAGCGTCGTCCAAGAAGCTTTGAGGAATTAAAAATTCAATAAGTAGATCACCGCGTTGCTCCCACTACCGCGTACCGAAAAGGTAAAAACATAACGGGAAAACTGTGGGACACTTACCACTTTTTATTTCGTACACGACGAAGGGGATAACGTTTCCATACTATGGCCTACCACAAAACGCTCGCGTACCAGAAAGAACTCACGAAAGGAGTGAATTTACCTTCGCTTATGTGGTAGTTCACTAACCTCCAGATACCGTTGTTCGATGTCTCAGGTACTCGCTAGAGTTCTCTTCGGTTCTGAAGGTTAAGTTGAAGGAAGCGTTTCTTCTCTACACCTTCAGCGCGCTCGCTTAGTGTCAGTGTCATCACATTTGGATGTAACCTGTTCTCGCGGTCTGCGTTTTCCAACTCGTATATATTGTTCGGTGTCGTCATGTCAACACGAAAGTACGCAACTTTTTTCTGTTTATTCTACGTTTTGCCAGTATTTTCGAATTACGTAAAGTGCACTAGATAAATGTTTACGGTGTGTTTGTTATTGCCGTAGAAAAAGAACGCGACCGCGAACATTTTCACTGTAAAATTTTTACGTGTACGTTTACGAACATAGTGATTTGTTATTCAATTGCAGCCGGATTGCGTTGATATTGCGAGTATTTATTATTATAGTATACGCCAGTATTGTGAACGATTATTGATTATCGGTTATAGTGACATAAGGATTAACTCCTAGGATTTTTACGTGAGTAATGTTCATTTATATTATTTATCTATAAGTCACAATCGTCTGTAGACTCGACCCATATGGCACCTAATTTAACCCAATAGTCTTCTAATTCGTAAAAACCGCATTCAAATACTTCCCCACGCTTCTCCCTCGACAAAAAACTTTTACCCACGCTACGTACATTTCCGGGAATCTCTGCGAGCTGGGAAAAAAACGCTTTACAGCTACGAGAAAATTATCGAGAAAGGGTGCGTGAATAGAAAACCATCGTAATTATCTGTTGGAAGAAAGGTACAGCTTTCTACTTATGCTAGAAAAATTAATAACACAAAAGAACATAACGGGATGAAAGATTTATAAAAAGTCAAACTCCACCACCGGTTACCACCAACGGCGCACTGGCCACAGTTCAACTACGCTTGGGAAATGAAGAGGAAAATTCGCTACCTTCGTCCTGTGTGGTGCGTCCAGCTTGTTCAATCCTTTCACGTATGAAGAAAAAAATCGACTCCAGTCTCAGAATAAATGCGTTTTCGAAATGGTCATTTAGTCGTTCGTATTCTATCCGAGGGAAAAACCGAAGTATCAGATTTCAAGTGGGATACGATTAAAAAGCACCGTAGCGAAGATATGATAACACCCTAATCATTACGATAACATTGTAATATTAGTTAATTTATCAAGATTTTTTAGACTAATGTTGAGAGGGGAGGGCAGGGGGAGGAGGCAATGAAATGAAATGATAATTCTATTGTATAATTTTGCAGTCAGTTTAGATTGTTTATGAAATCAAACGTAACGAGTAAACCTCTCATTATTTTTATATAAATTGCAAGAGTTTATCCTTGAAAAAAAAAAGCTTTGTTGTTCAACAACATTTTGATTATTTCTTAAAAGCTGAAAAAATCTTATTTCCAGCGAGAACTTTAGTAGCTATTTTATTTTTCGTCGTTGTAGAAAATGTTGATGAATTAATATTTTTTCTTAATTTTTAACATTTATTCGAGATTTTTTTCTTTGCTTTTCCATGCTGAAGTTTTCAGGATTTTTTTTTTACCTTGAATACAGGAGAAGAAGACCAGTAAAGTTGAAAATAATTTACTTGAGTAATATCTTGAGAAGATCCAAGTTGCTAACCCCTCTTTTTTTGTAAACTAGAAAAATCTTAATTTTTTAGCCGAGTTTTTAATTAAAAAATGACAGCTATTACAGTCTACCTAATTTAGGAAGGGAGGCTCGGGGGAGGTTGGGGTTTTCAAATCTTCGCCTTTCATTTAGTTTGGAGAAGTAAATAAAAGTATGTTGATAAAATTTATTTAAAAAAAATATCTATATTGAAAAATTAAATTTTGAGATTTTTTTTAAATACTAAAAATTAATTATTCGCTAAAAATGACTTTTTTTAGTTTTGATGCAAAATTCAAGGAGTTACTGAGCAATACAGCTTCCTAATGAAGTAACTATAGGCAATCCAGGGAGTCCAGACCACCCCCTACTTCCAGAAAAATTTTTAATTCTGAAATTTTTATGACATGCTCTATGCTCATCTGATATTTTAATAATCAAAAGTCGAAAAGTGTAAAAATTAACGGAAAAAATTTCCAGACCCAAAGGAAAAATTTGTGACTACAACGCTGCAGCTTCTTTTAGACTTCAAGAGCACATGTGAAATCTATGTTTTCACACATGTTCTCGAGTTAAAAAACTAAATGGAAACAAATAAAATTAATATAATAGAATTTCGAGTATTCGATGTCCCTTTATTCGACTCATTTTGACAACACATATTCGAGATTTCAAAACCAAAGCGTGGAAATTTATAAAACGTAAAATAATGTTATCGAATTGTGGAAAAAAAATTCAGGGAAACCATTTATCAGGAGTCTGAATAAATACGACAGACCTCGACCCCGATAAGAATATTGCGAATTCTCGGAAAAGGGTTGCATTGTAGTAAATTCTCGGAAACTATCTAGTATTCTCCTACCCCACAAGCGATAAGACTGGTTCATCACTAGAGCCATTATCACCATACACGTATGCAAAAGAGGAAAATATCTGGCCTTTAGTATCGGGCAAAACGAGCGAATTTTTTTACCAAAGAAAACAATATCATTCGGACAGGAAGCGGTAGTACATAAGCGAAGAATAAGAGTTAAGGTCAATGCCACAACGAAAATTGCGCGATCGGATGCGTTTCCACTACCATTCTTCTCGATTCCCCCGGAGCAGCAACTGGCTGGCGTTGGGAAGCGAACGCCGAGTCTACACTTGCGATACTTGGCAATGCTCGAAAGCAACGTGCGGATAAAGCGACTTGCGGCAATAATTATCTAGGTGAAGGTGAGCGTAAAAGACAATGATCTCTGCAGTTCAGTGCCCTATAGGCGTTGCGTGGTTCGCTTTTAACTGGCTGCGATTCGGCCATTTGGATGTTTTGAAGTGGTTCCAAGGGAATTTATGTGAAAGGTATGAGGGGCTGAATATACAGCGTGTTCCATAATATACGTTATGTTGAGCAATATTTCTACAAGAAATAGTACTCGTTGAGTATAACAAAAAAGTTTCCATACCTATAGATCGAAAAGTCAAATAGAAAAGGAATATGAGTAATTGAAGAGTACCATAATGAAGTTAAATTAATCAATATTATCTGCTAGATATTCTCTTCTTCAACATAGAATTTTGAAATTATTTTGTTAAAGCAAGATTAAATAATTTTTTTATGATGGAGCCAGTTTTTTATCTAATTTTTATTTTTACATAGAGATCAACAATTGAATGTTCCTTATTACCTACCTTGAAACTACGTACACCTAGTAAAATATGAGAGCATACTTGAACATTTTTTTCAGCTATTGAATAGTACTCGATGAGAGGAACAAAAATAATCAAATAAAATTTTTGCCTATCATCAAAACTGAAGGAGATGCAAGGTATTAAAAGTTTCAATTCACTATATCTCCTTCAGTTTTACAGATAGGCAAAAATTTTATTGGACTTTTTTTACTCTCCTTGTCAAACACTATGCAATACATTGGGAAAAAAGTCCAAAAATCACACATTTTTTTACACTGCATATGAGTCAAACTAGTAACCGCACTAGCTACTTACATTTGAGTTTTTCACTTACTTGTAGAGGACATTTTTTGTTGTACTCATCAAGTGGTATGTAGTGCATGAAAAAAAAATTCCAAAAAACGCATATTTTTTCACACTGCATACAAGCCATTCTAGTTGACTTCACTGTCTTCCAGTTTCCTCGCATTTGACTTTTTCGCTTATTTGTTCTACCAATTCAATACTATGCAATACATTGGAAAATATTCCAAAAAGCACATTTTTTCGCCCACGTGCATGCCAAACTGGTAAACTTCAATTCTCCAAGTTTCTTCACATTCGACTTCTTCACTTATGTGTTACAAACATTTTTTGTGGCACTCACTGAGTGCTATCTATCGGTAATTTATTGGCAAAAAATTGCCCATCATAGCCGGAACACTATATCTGGCAATTTTTATAGTAAAAATCCTTTTTGAAATAAAACATTAGACTTCTACAGAGCTCGTAAAGACGAAAGACACAAATCAAAACACGACAGGCTATTAGTGGCGAAAATGAACGATACTAATGATAACATTCAATTAGACTTCAACATAAACCTGCTGGGAAGTGAAGGAAGGACATAAAAACCACTAATTATTATATCTCTTTAAAAAAAATAAAATATTGAAAATTAAATTAAAATAAAAAAATAATTAATTAAAAAAATCAAAAAATGTAATTAAATTATTTTTTATTATTTTTTTTATCTATTAATAAATGATTCAAAAAATTGATTTTTATGGAAATAATAAGATTTATTTTAATTACTTTAATTATCCAATTAGACTTCAACATAAAACTGCTATACCTCTTTCAAAAAAATAAAATATTGAAAATATTGAAATTAAATTAAAATAAAAAAATAATTAATTAAAGAAATAAAAAAAATCTTGTAACCTTAAATATCACAAATGGCCACGATGTCGAGCGACACTAAATAAAATCATTAAAAAAAATCTAAAATATCATTTAAAAAAATCTAAAAAAAATCTAAAAAAATGTAATTAAATTATTTTTTATTATTTTTTTATCTATCAGTAATTGATTCAAAAATTGATTTTTTATAGAAATAGTAAAGTTTATTTTAATTATTTTAAATAAAAGTAAAAAAAAATTTTATAAATTTATTTTAAATTCAGCTCAATAATCTTATTTATTTTAATTTCTTATAATTCAATAATAATCATTATTCACATTAATATTTCGCATTTAAATAAATCTAATAATCCTTTAGGATTAAATAATACTTTATGTACTGAACATAAGCTGACAATCCGTTAACACCAAAAAGCATCCATCGCATAAGAGGTCAACACTGCTGAGAACTTTTGGTAAACATAAAATGAGTAAAATTAATATTCCAACCAGTATTCCCATCCTTAAATCATGACTAAATATAAATACCTCTTCCTCCCTTCAAAAAAGCCCCATTAAAAACCAATTAAAAAAATACCAAAAAGAGTCACTCGTATCCAATGGAATGAGTAAACTAGGGAAAAGATTTAAAATACGCTTATAAAATGGTAAAGAATGTCCGGCGCGCTGCTACGATGGCAGCAGGGGCCCAAGTGTCCATTGCCCTCGCGGTCGCTTCGTTTCACGCCCAAAACTACTGGAAGAAGGCGGTAGCGAGCCGAAGCATCTCTACTATCTTGTTTTACCTTGGCTTGTCCGGTCGTTGAACCGCAGGCTTTACGATTGTGGCTGCACGGTAAGATGTTGTATCGAGTACAAGGTACGACCGGCGTGCCGGCATCACTAATCTGTCTTCGTTTTTATTGTTTCGCCGAGGTATTCTGCGATTGGACGAGAGAATTTTCGCTCTTTTTACTTTATTCGACGTATTTTTATTCTTTCGTGAGATCGCGTACGATTACAATTGTGTAAGAGGAAGAAAGAACGCCATCGAGTATTCTTACAAGTGTTGAAAACGACGATGGTAAAGAACGCCAAGAATTTGCTAACTGACGATGCAATCGTTCGGATATCTCGACAGTGTGGTGTTATTGAAATGATAAATTGAATTTCGATTTTAACCGTCATATAGGAATTTCTACGTCAACCACTCGAATAGAGGTGTACGAAGGAAATGAAAAATACTGAAAAATTCGCCCAACTAGATGAACGAGTGGTAGGCCCAAGATGGAAGTAAAAACTCGACTAGATGTTCAAACGAAACGTAAACATAGGTACATATCTAATTTACCAACGCGTCTTATTACTCGAAAGACTCGAGGATCTGATATAATTATTTTTTAAACCGGTTTCGTGCTTAGGTTTTTCTGTGTAAATCTTCTTTGGTCATTCCTCTTTTGTGGTCAAACACCTCATCGGTGCTTACGTTTAACGAGCATTCGTAGTATTATATTAAATCGTATAATTACATAGGCAGGATAATAATGAAATTAAATACTCGCCAGGAGTTCCGCAGCGGTTCGCCGATTCCTATAGTTTTTCCACTCAATCGTGATTTTTCTGCTCCTTCGATTTCGTACCGATAAATTTCCAATATAGAGGCGTGAACAAGGAAACCAAGCAATGAATAAATGTTACAAAACAGAATGGTGTTTTTGAAAACAATCGTTAGTGGAATTGGTAAGCATAAAATTACGGTGTCTTCGGATAAAGTAATCGCCAATGGTAACGACGGAAGAGCGATGTTTTCGATATTACGTAATTTACATTGGATATTGTGACTAAAAATATTATATTTGTCTGGCGGAATATATTCGCGGAATTGAAAATAACCCAGCTAAACGAGAAGTTTTGCTAACGTAAACATTTGTCGAACATAATTATCGTCGATTACGTGCGTACTAGTGGACGCGTTTACCATAATTTTTCCGCTATCGTATGGTTTTTGTTTTTATTTTTATTTTTTCAAATATAACGAGACGATTTATTCATTTATGTAATCACCGAGACATGCGACTCGTTTATTCGGCGTAACCGCGGAGGCTTGAACGAGCTAAACGAAAATCCCGTTCATAAGGTGCAACGCGAACCTGCCGAAACAATAGCGTACACGTTTCCAAGTGGGAAATGACGAATATTCAACATTATCATTAAATTGGTGTAGCGTATTGAGGGCCGAAGTCCCGTTAGGAACAGGTAAAGAACAGGTGTGAAACAGAGCTATAGTCGTTTAACTCCTACAGAACGCGTAGTCGACGGTGTATTTCCATTCTTCGCCTTCTAACGGGGTTTTACGGGACTTCTGTCTTTGTCTGGTTTTCATGCGCTCTTATTCGGTATATACCGTTAGCCGAAAAGGGGCAAGTATTGAGATTGTGAATATATCGAAGCGGTAACCTTATATACAAAAGAAAGACGAGAACTTATCGTGCATACACGTCTTAGCCCTAGCCGACCTTCAGTTTCCTTTCAGGTGCTCGTCAAAGGTTTCATAGATATTAATCGGCGTGATTTTCAACATATGTAGTTTGGCCAATTCACACGCCACAAAGAATCTACAGGTATTTTCCAACAGGCCAGAATCCACCGTCGAATCCAAGCGCATGATGCGCGTAATGATGTAATCGAGGTCGTTGAATTTTTACGCAGCTACGTCACTTGGGATTTTTATCTGAGGTAGTTTTTTACGCTGCTGGCTTCTGGTAATCTATGCGAATACATTTTACATGCTTATTTCATTCGATGTCTTCGTGAATGAGAAGAGTTTAGGTTCAAGGTCATTCGGACGTGTTCGATAGTCGAAATGAAATCAATACTCTATAAATTAATTTTCTACGACTTTTAAATGAAATTGAAAAAAAAAAATTTCAAACCCTTTCTCTTCCACTACCCTTCCCAAATAAAAAATCTTTGAAACATGGAAAAATTTGAAAATGAAAGAAAAATTCTGGAAATGAAAAATCTGTATAAAAATAAATAATTCAATAATCAGGTATAGGTCTGAAAATGAGAACTATTCTTTTTTCCAAATAACATGTCATACGCATCAACTTGAGCCAGTTGGTTATTTTCAAAAATTTATTTTAATGAGTATTATAATTTTTACAAAATTTTCAAATTCGTATTATGATGAGTATGATAACGATATATTAAAATTCATTAATAAATTCAAAATAAATAAAGAATAAAAAATGTAACAAAATAATTAAATTGAGAAATAAAGGTGATAATTCAATACAAAGAAAAATTTATGCATTATATATTTTTTAATGCGTTAATTTTTTTAGATGGATTTTTATTGAAAAACGTAGCTATTTAGCTTCCCTTGTTTTGAAAGAAAGGGAAAAATGACGACATACAAGTATCTTAAAATTTATTATAAATTTCAAATAAACTAAAAATTTGAAATTTGAAAAATTAATTGAACTAAAAAATTATTGAAAGTGAAAAAACGTTATTAATTTTTTTTAATGAATTTTTCAGCAGATTTTGTAGGGATTGTTTTTTTTCCTTTAAAAATTGATTTTTCTATAATTAAGTGAGTTTTAGGTTTTTACAATAACTTTCGTATCAAATTAAATGCTGATTTTTCAACACAGATGTGCTACCTTTCAATTTGTTTTATTTTACTCATTACTTGAAGTGTAATTTTTTTTTAATGAAAATGTACATAATTATAATATTAGGGATTATATGAACTTGAAATTCAAAAAAAGTGAAAGTTGAACCATCCTAATATCTTTCGCTTACCTCCCCCCCCACCTCATATCAGCATCAGAACGCGAACGTATGAGCGTTGAGAACTCTCAAATTGATCATACGATGCCTATTTAACCAAAACCACGACTCTTTAAATTTTTGATTCAACACAAAATTATGATTCATTCAAACCTCAAGTAGCCTAGAAGAACTTCCAGAATTTCAAAATTTTCTATCATATTTTTGAATTATAGAGTAAGTCGAGAACAATAGAATTTCTAAAGTTTAGTCATGTAAATGGATTTTAAGGGGAGTTAAAGCAATAAATAGCTTTTTGAGATGGTTTCGAGGCATGAAATTTCTTTAATTAACATATTTTTTCGCAAAATGCAACTAGAGAGCTCAAATTACGTATACAGGATCAGTTTGAGAATAAAATATGGCATCTTAAATTGGAGCTAGAATGTAACCAAAATGAAGGATGAGCTCAAATTTGAGGAAAATTTGAGTAGTTGCAAATAGCTCAAATTCAATGAGGGTGCACTGGTATCATTACTGAGACCAAATAATATAAAGTATCTTAATTTACAGTTTTCCAGTTGTGTGTAGGGGTGAGGGGATTTGGAAATCAGAACATACACGCATTAAAAATTCGGCTCTGGTATTGTAACAATGGCTGCTTACATATTTTTTATAATCATCATCATTTTTCACATTAAAAAAATTTAAAGAGTATACTTCTCCATATCATTATTTTTATTACGTCATCGAAAAGAATGAATTTTCAAACCAGGTATGAATATCGAAAAGAAAACGAAACAGGTATAACACCGATCCCAACGTACCCTTAAAGAGGGTGGCATTAAAAATAACCTCGAACCGGTTCACCATCTTGGTCGATACATTTTAGAATTTTTTCATAAATCTCCGTCCACATAAAACATTCACTTTTTCCATTTTCGTTTTCTTTGAAAAAAAATATATAGTTATATTGCGTTACGATAAACGCCCAAGCACGTCCATACAAATTAACCGCGGTCATCCTCGTCTAGGCTGGCTAAGTAATGCAGTTTACGACGGTATTTCGCATCAAAGGGATCGAAAACACTTTTACTGCCCCGAGAAAAAGCGAAACCCTTTCAACCATCCATATACTATTAATATACCGTTATCAAACCCATCGTACTCGAACCTTTTAACATTTTACAACTGGAGAATCAGCCGAATGCAGTTTTTTTTTTTATCTAGTAAAACGTGGGGGAAGAAAGACCAAAGTGGCCGGCACCATTAATCATTCAACAGACGGGCGTGTAAAAAAACCTCGAAAAATCTGCAAAGCCTTAAATTACAGTCGAGGTTATAAAACCACGCGCTAAATGGTTTTTTTGCTGAAGGTCGTCTGGCTAGTTGAAAAGACAATTTTTCAAACAGAAAGGGAAAGGTACGTTGTACTCGGGTCGGTTGCCTTTGACTATTGTTTGGCTTTTTACGGGCGCATTTATTTTGGTATTTTAAAGAAATTGTATTTATGATGGACTCGGTTTTTTTCTTCCAAGAATACGAAAATGTGTCTGATTTGGGTCTGCGAGTTAGATGATTTTTGAGAATTTCTTCGAATATGTTTATTTCACTTTCGCCTTGTTCAAAACGCTGATTAAGAGCATAGGAAGCGAACAGGTCATTGGTACTGTTAATGAGTTCGGTGAATCATGGCGCGCCTGTGCTAAATATGCTAGTGAGGTCATCGAGAAGAATGAATTTCTCGGAAATCGAACGTAGTCTGGACTCTGGAGACACACCTAAAACTATACCGATGGGGTGATTTTTTCCCTCTGTAAGTTTATCTACTGGAGAACCATTCGAGTGATAGCGAATAAAAAATGATTTTTTTTTCATTTTACGATAAACTCGGTAAACGATAATTCGTTATCGTAGGGCGCGAAAAACCTCCCATCTTCGTCTCATCGTATCAGTTCGATTCATAACGTCCTTGAATTTGGCTGCTGGCAGTGGTATTCGTCGCCTAATTCACGGAGGTAGAACATGGCCGGAACGCACACGCGGTCATTTCAATAGATCAGTTGAGTAACAATGCGGTATACGCGACTGTTTGATAATCTAATTATTTTCGAGTATACAACCGCGAACAATTTACGAGAAAAAAACAATGCAGGTTTTGTTCACGTAGATATAGGCCATCTATTGAACTCGGCTTCTCGATATTACGCTTTGTATAAGAATCGAACGCGTCTGGAACATTGGAAGTGTGATAGGAGACCAAGTTTAAGCGAAATTCGCTGTCGGATTTATCGTCGAATGTTCGACGCCGATGTTTTAAAAATCGTCGTTTGCGAACGCAAAACGGGTTGCCTATCTGGTCGTCGAACAGGTAAATACGAAAATAAGTATTACGGAAAACGAACGCTGAACGCATCACGCGCCATTATAAAGGTCATCGTTCGCTATGTTATTCGCCATCTTCCCATACCTGTTTCCATTTCACCGAGTACGCAAACAACATTCATTATCGTTGTAATTTGTACCTACTTGGACGACGGTCTTGTATTCGCGCTGTAACGGATTACGAGAAACGTACTAGTGCTCGTTTCCGAGGCCAAATTTCCGATTGAAAATTACTCCTTGGTTTATACCTACAAGAGGTTGGCTTTATATTTTTCCCATGTCTTTCTACGCTGATTTTGAGTCGTGGACGTTCTTAAATCGTCCTTTATTCTTTATCAAACATACCTGGAGAACTCAAGCGGACTAAAATAGGACCCCGAGAGTTTAGGCTAAAATAGGGCCAAATGGGATGTGCGACCATCAACACCATTACGAGTGGATTTGTACACAATTCATGAATACTCAGTTCCAGCCTTAGAACACTGATTTGCTTTCAGTTTCAGTAGTATCCTTTACTCCTACCCCTTTAAATTTGCCTTCAAAGATAATTCTTTTTTTTTTGTCACTTGGAACTAAAACTCATCCCAACGCAACCTTATCTGTTTTTACTGAATTTCTATAAATTTTTAGAAAACTTGAAATTTTTGTACAATTTTCATTTTTAAAAAGCATCATATTGCGGATAAAATTTCATTGGCAAGATTTTTTGGTTTGCTGAAAGAATGAATATTTCTATGGAGACTGATTCCTGCCACGTCCATTTTTAATGCTTCGAAAACATTCAGAAATTTGAAAAATTATTTTTCTTTTCAGTCTCAAAATCTATATCGAAAAATGATACAACTTAGAGATTTCACAGTATTCAATCTCTAGCTCGAAGTTTTCATGTGTTAAAAAAAATATATATATCAAGGGCCCCTAATCCCTCATATACAACTATAATTATCCACTTCTTCCACAATTTGTTGATCTAGAGACGGGAAGGAGAGGGGCAGAGAGGGCGAATTCCCCCAGGAACCACATCCTAAGAGAAAAGAGAGCCCGAAAATCCAAATTTCAGGTTTCAAAACTTTCATAATTTTAATTGAATTTAGTTTTTATCGAGTTATTTTTCCAATTGTTGTTGGGTTAAAAAAAAATGAAAAGGACTTGAAAATTATTTTTGCCTAAATGCCAATTTTAGCTCTCCCTGGTCTCGTTTTGATCTGAACTAGTTCGGTTGGCATGAGTTACTCAAGCTCAGTGGAGTATCTAGAAATTTTTCAGAAGAAGAAGGGGAGGGGGGAGCATAGAAATCTTTATATTCAATTCTTCTCTTTAAAGACTCCGCAATGAAGTAATCAAGAATTTTAGCTAGGCAAATTTTGTACTACCTTTCGATTTTCAAGTTTTCAAGATCACAGGGATACATATCGCATGAAAGAAATTAATAAACAAGTTTTCAGGAACTTCTTACTACCTTCCCTCCCCTATCTGCTCTCACTAAAATCAGTCAACATTTTTATGAATTTTTGGTAACATAATGTTTGGAAAGAAGTAACACATCAGAATCTCTTTTCGATTTTTTATCAGGGAAGTAGAAGTTATGTACTTTTTTTTTTCAAGAAAATTAATTACATTAATTCGAAAATTATAAAAAATTAAATTCAACTCATTCAACACAAAACAATTCTATTTATGATTTTAGTTGCCAAGAAAATAGTTCCACAACATTTCAGTCAAGACATTTTGTTATTTTTTTCCCAATAAGGAAACTACTCTCAAGTTCTAGAACAATCTTACAAGTTTAGGTAGGTTATAGGTTGGCCAAAAAGTTGACTCGTTGATTACGCTCGTGTTTTAAGAAAGAGTAATTTTTGCCAAATAAATTCTATTCTTTCGATCATTCGACGATAAAATACAAAAGTAGAATATTAAATTACGAACGATAAAAACGACTCGAAAAAGCAATCAACCAAGAAAATCTGTTCAGTTTGAAGAACGGGGGGGGGGGGAGAAAAAAATGGAGAAAAAAGTCACCGCAGCGAGTTCATTGACCGACATACTAAACAAACGGGAATAACGGTATAACCGATCCTCGCACTTCGTCCCCGCTCTATCAACCATATAACACTTTGCTTCGGTAACGGGTTAAGAATCTAAGACGGTGTCGAGTCAGTGTTGCCGTGCAGGCCGGTTAGCGTGCGTGGTGGTAGCGTCACCAGCGCCGTAACGCCATGACATACATATTTCATTGCCAATGTTACCTACCCTGAATTATTCGCGACGTTCGAAGTGATTTGCGGATTACGGTCAGAACTGGCGCGTATTTTCATTATTCGATTACTTATTATGAAAATATAATTTGATCGGGAGGAACAAGTTAGCGAGTGGGTTCAAAGAAGACTTTTTTGTCCTGGAGTAATCTAAGGTATATCAGAGATGAGTACAGAGCGCGATATTTTGATTCGAGAATATGATGGAAATTCTTCAAATATCAAGGTTATGAGATTATGTAACTCGAAAACAGAATTTTTTCGATATTTATATTTGAAAAGTATGCCCTTTGCGATTATCTTTTCGATGAAATGTAGACCTAACTCTACTTGTGTCTTTGACCTAAGGCATTTCATAGCGTGTAAAAGAAAAAAATTGCTAGATGAAAAAATGTCTAAAAATGATGAAAGTTTTGATAAATTGTCAAAAAGCGAAAAAACGTCTAAAATTAAAAATTGTACACAGATAAAAATAAAAATGAAAAAATTGCAAAACATTCGAAAATAACAAAAATTAATTTTTTTTTAATTTTTCAAAATTTGTAGTAAGTATTAAACATAAATTTATAACAAAAAAAAAAAAATTAAGAAGCATCGCACGGCTAAACATGAACAGGTAACAGGTAAAAAAATCATTCTTGTCCTTGACTCAATAATACGTACTTCTTGGCAGTCCTATTTGGTAGATGGTAAATGCTTTCATTTCTTTCAGAAATTCGATTAAAAAATCAAAATGGTGCAAGTTAATCAAGAGCGAAGTTAGAAAAGATATTTTAGGGAGCTTAAGCAGTAATCTTTAAGAAACGACAAAATATTATTATTATTATTTTTTTTAATATTCAATTCATAAATATCATTATTCCCTGAATATTCAATTTGTTTGTAAATAATTACTGAAAATTTCAATGCCTATTCCAAAAATTACTTTTTAGTTGAGATTCCAATAAAAACGATAGCTATTGAAATCCATCTGATTTGAAAGGAAAGGGTTGGATGGCGATATGGCATTTATATCTTTGCGTTTCAGACCACTTGCTTTCTGTTGGCCTAAAATTTTCAACATAGAATTTTCCCAAATGCCTCAGTTAAGGCATCTATAAAGGGATGGATGAAATTACGCCATTGGTTATCGATATTATCACTAGAAGAGAAGTACGATAGATGCCTTACTTGTGATGATAATGTAAAAGTTTTTTGATTTATACAACTTTGTATTTATTTTTCAGGTATAATTATTCATTAGACTTCTTTTTTTTTTTTTTTAAACCTCGCTATCGATAACCTAATAACCAAAAATGGCGTATTTCTGTACCCATAATTTACAGATGCCTTACCTCAGTTACTGGAATAACATGCAGCTTCGAAAATAGATTTTGAATTTTTGATTCACAAACAGTAGAAAATTTGGAGCAGGCGAATTCAACATTTGGGCATCTTGAGCACCTTCGTCAATAAATTAATTAACCATAGAACGAATGGAAGAGCACTTCCACTACTTGTATTTATAATCCAATACCATCATTATAGTACAGGACATTGTATTTTATAAATATAGCGAATTTAATCGCTCATGCCATCGATAAGAAATATTCATAAGGGAAATAAACTCGCAAAAAAATGCGTTGAAAAAATGCGGGATATAATTTACCAAAGGAAAAACCTTGTCACCATAAACTGCCAACTGGCCAATCATCAGCTTCGTTAGTCCACGATTAATCCGCGTCTCGCGATTACATCACCGGCGACTCGTACAAAAGCGGTGGCGCTCGAGAGCGGAAATTGGCGTTTGAAAAAACGGCGGCGTCGACTTGTTACGCTATCGACGCTCTGAGAATGAGGACATGAAGAGAAAGGATGAAAGAAGCGATCGAATTTTCGAGCGGTATTTCCTCGTACCTCGGTAATTGTTTTTAAAGAGCCTAATCTCCGCGGATAGGTAGGATTTACGGCATAGGTGAAGATCATCGACACAGCGCGCGATTTCTACCGTAGCTTCCTCGGGTGACCGAACGTCCTGAATCCGCGAACGTCGCTCGTTCGACGTTGCCAACTCGACACCGGTTCGCGCTCTTCCACGGGTTTCTACAAAACGGAGCCTGACTGACCTAGTGAACTTCTGGTCCGATTTGCCGATTTGAACGTACGCGCGCGTGCAAATCGCACCCGCATGTGATGCGTTCTCCTTTCCTTCCTGTTGTATTTTTTTCCGCTTCTTCTTTTCGATTGTAATCGAATTATCAATTACCGAATAACGGTTCGAATTCCGAGTACATCATTGTTCTTCTTTAATTAATGGCCATTCGGCGTTTTGTTCGTATTCTCGAAGGCGCGAATTAACCGAAATCGTGGTTTTTCTTTTTTACCGTCGCGGTCACCGAAAGGTACTTTGGTTTTCGTTGTAAATTGGCAACAACCGTTTGCTGCGTGTGCCTGGCGTGCGACGCGTGACGCTATTTAGATACAGTTGTGTTGGAAAGTTTGCCTATAAGTTTGGTCGCGTATTCGGTACCAAATGGGGTGTTCGGAGGAAATTTTACCCACTGTAATTAATCACTGATGGTGGAAGCTTTGAGTGATCGTAATCTATAACTTACTTTGGTATCATGGGTTATAAATTTTCATTTCTTCAAATTCGTTGTAATGACCTTTGTGGAAGAGTACAGCTTGTTCATGGTAACAGAAATAGCTAAAAAAACAGAAAAAATTCTAATTACTGATCGTAGGTCAAGAATTTTTTTTTTTAATTTTCATTTGAAAGTGAAAATTTGTAAAAAATTGAAATCTTATTTCGTATCAGGAATTCCAACAAAGGTCAAGAATTTTTTTGAAAAATTTATTTCAAAAATGAAAACTTCAAAATGATGACTAGAAACGTGAAAAAAATGCCATTTACCAAAATTGAATGGAATACCTACTGAAATGAAATCATGGTTTTCAAAAATTTCAAAATTTCAAAAAAAATTATTTTTGGGCATTTTGAAATTTTTTGGCTCTAAAGTTACATTTTGTCGTCTAAAAATTGAGAGCAATGTCTAGCTACAAATTCTATTAAAATTTAAGGTATCTTGACCTTGTAATAATTTTTTTGAGAAGAACTCCACTTTTTGTGTATTTCAAAAAATTAATAATAAATAGGTAATCCATTGGTAACACGAATATTATAGGTTTGATTCGAGCTTTTTAGCTTTCACAAGACGAAATATGGCCAATTTTAACTTTAAAGGAGTTTCCCACACAGCACTACTTTCTTTCAAGATCACATCATTTGGGTGGTTTTCCACGAAATAACTCACATCATGGAAACCCGTACACGGGAAAAATCGACATGTCCTCTCTTCCGCTTCTTAAAGAGCTCAAATTATGCCAATAATACTCACGTATCCATAAATTATCCATTCATTATTTACTTTTGAAAATACAAAAAATTTTGAAAAAATTTACAGCTAATAATTTTTTCAATATTTTGATTATAAAACATGATTTTTGCATTAAAAGAAATTCAAATAGCAAAAAAATAATTTTTTTTTATTTACGTACCGTGTACTGCAACTTGGGTCAGAGGCACGGGGAGAAGACGATGGTTAAATTTTAGAAAATAGTTTGGTGGCTGTAAGAAAGGACAGGAGGTTTTGTAAGTCAGAAGAGAGAATTTTGGTAAGAGAAAAGGAGTGAATGCTGAATCGGATGTGAAGGCGGAAGTCTGCGCATTCGAGGGAGATGTAACGAATAGTCAAGGGGACTGACAGGAGGTGCAGAGTGGAGGAAGTTGCCGAAAGAGGAGTTAACTATGAGTGAGGGCTGAGAGACCGATGCGAAGTGTAGTGAGAATTACTTGTTCTCTGCGAATGAGAGAAGTAATTGGGAGCCAAGGAGGGGTTGAGGTTTGAATGGATCGAAGTTTGTTGGTGGTTGGAGTTTTTTGTCTTTCAATTTGCCAAGAGGAACGAATGAAATTTCCAAATTTTGAAAATTTTAACCTCATTTCAACAAAGGTTCGCATCACATTTGAAAACTGTCATTTTTTCACATTTTCAAGGGGTTGTAACATTTAATTTTCCCTTCCTCTTTCATTTATCAAAGAAAAAAATCCAGTGAACTCTATTTACAAGGTGTCCGCTGTCCACAAAAATAAAAAGTAGTAATTTTTCGTAGCCTAATAATGAAACTTTGTAGCATGTAACTACACCCCCCCCCCTCCAAAAAAAATTAATCTCGATTTTACATCATGAATTTGATATTAAAGTTCGCATAAGACATAATTATATAGTAAAAAATAAAACATAAAAAAATAACCATCTCCTCCCTTACATCTGATTAATCCAAGCCGCGTTTCTAGCCATTGTAGCAGTATGGAAAAAAGCGAGTAAGTAAAAAAAAAGAGAAAAGTTAAGAAAAAAAAATTTAATAAAAATCCTTTCCAATCTCCATCAAATCTTGAACAATATCACTGATAATAGAATGTACCAATCTTTAATAACTTTTACGAAATTGTCAGACCTTTAGTACAACCCTAACCACATCTAAGTTACAGCATAAGACAAAAAAAAATTGGTTCGAGTGAAAATCATTAAAAATTCAACAAAGAAGTTCCATCTTCAAAATAAAAAATGTAAAAATATTTGCCTCGTAACAATTTAAAAAAAAAAAAAAAAAAATGCTCCAAATTAATTCTCACTCCGAAACTAATTTGAGGTCCTTATGGTCCGTTATTATTCGCTGCAAAAAATTACCGAAGAATAAACTCGTACATCCTTAAAAATTGCCAGTTGCCTCCATATTCGATACGTTTGAAGCTCGCGTAAATATTTCACCCGCCCTTGCCCCCAAGTTCCACGTAGGTTATCAAAATTCTACGAACGTGTAGATATAGTATTGTGAGTTCGCGACGTTTTCACGTGGTAGCCATTGCACGTAAATATCTCGATGAAAATTTAATTAAAATATTCGACTAACTTGTCGAATGGAATTTCAGTTCGATCGAGAGTTGTTGAATACGCTACCAAATGGTATTTGCATTATTCCATTTTATAGCTTAATAATCCTTTTGTTACCGCAAATGAAAAAAGTTTCGAAATTAGTACCCTGACGGCCTCAACTGCATACACTATGCATACCATGTTGCACTTGTCCGCTAGGTTATTATTTTGCTGAAACGAATAGTCAACTTTCTATGAGATGAGTTTTCCTATATATATATATTTAATATAAATATAGTCCATACTATAGCTAATAATTAAATTACGCAATAACTTTTCCCTATACTTGAGTCAAAAGTTCTCTTGTTTACGTAAATTTTTGAGTGAAAGAAGAGAAAAAGCGATAAACAAACGTTCGATTATACAGTGCCCTACATAAATGTGCATTGCTGCAATGCAATGATAAGATAAGCATTTTCATGGCCATCGCTATTTTTTTTTTCGAATTATCTTTTTTTCGTACGAGATGCATATTTATGTGTATTTACTCGTATGAGCGAGAATTGCAACAACTTCAGAGAGAGTAAACAAAACGGAAATTTAATTTGAATTTTTTTTTCGTCTTATTAAATTCGCTATTGCGTAATTATTGCGCGATATAAATGTATTTTCGCTTCGTTAACGGTTCATCGGAAGATTCGCACATACGAATTTTCCGAAGCGGAACGAAATAGGATACGTATTTTATTTTCACGTATGAATAACCAATACCTTTGTTAGCTGGATTTTCTTAGTTTTCCAAATATTTTACCGTCTATCGAATGACGTAATATTGTTAGAAAAATATACGTACGAAAACTAAAACGTTATCCTGGATGCCTGAAATCCTAATTCACTAATTCCCTTGCAATAAGTACAATGTACGATTCGCTCTGAACGTATTATATTTTCCTACACGACTCGGCGTCGTATACAATATCATAAATGTGCAGCAGACGAATTCTATTATTAAGTTCGGAGAGCGCAAATTTAAAAAACCTTGTCCATTCCGGCACCGCTGCCGCCGGCGTCGTTATTTCCTTATTACGCGACGTCGACGATGATCGACGCGACCTATAGAGCGCGCATGCGGAAATGCATCTCGCTATCGGTGCATTTAAGCAGAAGCGCATAGCTACACCTCTTCACCCCCCTCGGAGGCCACGTCCTGTGTGTTTTTACGACGTTACGCCACCGCGTGGAATAGAAAAACCGAAAGCTCTGTTGGGGTAGGTCGGAAAACAGCGTTTTCAGTTCGCGCGTTTCTTTCCGAATTGTAAGGACGTACGAAATTTTTTTCGGCATTTTCGAATCCAGTGAAATCGCAGTTTCTTCCTTCGGCGAACCGGTTCGAAAGGATTTTCAGTTGGAGTAGAACTATACCGTGGTATTGCTGTATTGTCGCAGGTGCAACGCGTGTTGAGTTTTCAAGGTCGATTTTGTTGGAATTTTTATGCGACGAAAATTTCACAAGTATGTTGATGATTTTCCCTTATTTATATTATTTTTTTAACGACCAGGTAATTTTTTGCGAAAAATATTCCTAGAGACATAATTTTTATTTTTAGAGTGGGAAAATTTTATAATCTAAGAAATTAATATTTATTTTCCTATTTTAATTTAAAAATTTCAACGTTTTCTCTCTCTCCGAAATCTACGATTTGAAATAATATACATTTTAATTTTTAAATAAATAATTTTTAATTCTCAAATCACCCCCCCCCCGCCCATTCTAAAAATAGATCAATATTTTTGTAAATTTTTCAGCGTTATATAATAGCCAAAAACATAAAGACCTTTTCCTACCTCTTCGTAATTGCGACTCAATTCCCCCATTGTCGATGATAGCACGTTCACCTAAAAACTTTCAATTTTCTTTATTTTTCACCTTTCGAAATTGACCGAGTCTATTTTAAATACTCGACGACGTTATGTAAAAATCATAAAACCTAATTAACTTACATCCCGTCCCGTCGTCGAAATATCCACACGATACCCCGGAATAACCTCCATCGGGAACTCGACGATTCATCAGCAATTCAAAATTCGCGTTAATGAAAATTCATGCTGGCGTTAAAAGTAAAATTGAAAAAGTTACTAAATTGTGGCAGCCATGTTAAATTTTTTTGTGCGTTTTAAAATAACGCTTGCGCAGTTATAAGTTACGGTGCGCTGGTCGCTTGTACCCAGCATTTTTTTTAATCAGCTTTTACCGCCATGCAGGTTGTATCCGAACGGGTTTGAATTTTTAAACTGTCAGGTAAATTTTACGTTGTATTTTGATTTTTTTCGAGCACTATTTTTCGTTCGCAATTCATTGTAGAACTTTGTTTATGAAAGGTGACCATTGTTTCGATGACCATTTGTATCGCGTTTATTGTACGGGTAATGTAGGTTAATTGTTCGACTTCGGTGTTTGGCCATCGTGAACGTTTTTTTCTCTCTTTTTTTAATTACGATTTTCTCTGTATGGTAAAATAATTCGTCGACTTGTGAAATTATTAATTCGACTCGATTGCCTTAATATTAATTAAACGTGATTAGTTTTAGATTACAATTCGCGTTTCGTATCGAAAAATTGCCCAAGAGGTGTTTCCATTATCAAATCTGGGGTGTTTAAATAAATTGAGAAAATCAGCTCGATTGGGTTATCGATTGTGATAAACGGATATAATGCAACGCGTTCTTTTTTTTTTGTAATTTTACGCTCAGATTTTACGAAAGAGTAAAGTTAGTAGCTAAGTTGGGGTTTTGGAGCGAGTATTTTTTTTTTAATTTTATTATGAAAATTCGAACGAATTGAAAAAAATTCGCACAAAATTAAAATCTAAATGAAAGAAAAAATCGATAAAAACAATACGTACGATTTAAAAAAAAATTTCTATAGGTACAGGGTTTTTCATTTTGAATTTCGACCTCGATTTCAAAAACCCATATCGATTGTGGCATCAGTTTATCTAGCACAATGAAAATTTCATTTGAATCGTTTAGGAAAAAGTAAAATCCTTTCAAGGACATGCAATGAGGTCGTCAGTTGTGCTCGCGCATACTGCACTGTGTTGGAAATGCACCCTATGCATATTCGATAATTTTATAATTTTCTCGCCCCAATTTTCAACGAAAAGTAGATTCTTTAAATACTATTTCTGACGATTCGTATTTTCTTAAAATCAATATAAACATACATGTCAATCTCAGCAGTCCGCGTGGGCTTTTTTACACCACTTTGCATCGGAGTTATTTTGGAATCTTTAAAACCTAGAAAATTTTTCGAGTAGAAAAAGGAGGGGGCGAGGACTAAAGGATTTCATTTTATATTTATATATATTTTATCATTAATTTTTCTTTGAATATTTATCATTATTATTAGATGTTATATTAAAAAAATATCAAAGGAACGTACAATAATTTCTGAAATTTTCAAACAAGAATTTAATTAGTTAAAGTATTTATTTCCAGCGAAAAAATACTCTAATTCACTGAGTTTTTTCTTCGCAAATTTATCTCTTGAAGTCTCAACGATAGACTCAATCGTTGAAATACGAAGGAAAGTTATCATCTTTGTTTTTGAACTGCAGTTTATCGAAATATATACATAATTTTTTCGCTTCACCAGGATAGAGTTCTTGTCATTCGATTTTTCAATTCGTACATTTTCTAAAACAGCTGAGAAGGTTACACGGAATTAAATTCATCGCAAGGTTGACTCATCGCAAATCCCAAAGTCGCTCGAACGAAAAGGAAATCGTCAATTAGATATTGTCGAATGGGAAACATTTTTATAAATTTCATATCACGTTGAGAATTCTCTAACCACTGGTTTTGGTTTCTGATGCAATACACGAATATCTGGATAAAGGTAATTTTCTTTTCAGTTTTCATCGATGGTATTACCGAAGTGATACGATAAATTAAAATTATAAGGCGAACTATTGTGATCGTATTCTTTAGTACCACAACTCGGCATCAAGTTCGCGGTTAATTTCCATAAATTAGCATTGCGCGAAAATAATAGCTAATTTGTTTGATACAATGTCATTAAACAGTGTATTAATGAGTGGAATTTTCAATGGCCTTTACCTTGTCGTATGCTTACGAGAGTAATTATTTTATTTGATACGAGACGGTGATCTGATCGCGAAAAGATTCATTGGAAACAGGAGAGTCGAATTTTTTAAGCAGTAAAAAATATTGTTTTTTTAAGTAGATTTTTTTTTTTAGTATACGCCGTGTACAGCCCTGGGCTAGAGGCGAGTTTATTTAATTTTATTTTTTTAATAAGTGGGTAAAAGGATGTTGAACGAAGGAAGTAAATTAGGTCTGATATGTTGCTAGAATTGTAATGAAGAATGAATTTCATTTCATTTTGTTAGAAATGCGTATTCAATGAATTAACAAGCCACATTAATGAAGAAAACAAAACTTCATATTTTTTAAGAAAAAAATTCTGCATTTGATTTTTCAATTCATAGAATAGCGTAGTGAGAAATTCCCTCCTACCCCCCACCCCCGACGGAAATTAATATCATAGCAATGTTATTTTTATGACATGAGCTTATAACCCCCTTCCCCCTCCACTCCACTCATAGTCACTTGGAAAATAAACGTTAAAAAAATTATATCACATAAACATAAAAGTTTTTTTTTCGTGATGAATAAAAATCTGTCCACTGTTAAAACTTGCTATTCGGGGAATTTTTCCCTCTTCCCCTCAGCTACGTTAATGAATAAGCAATATGTTTCCTTGTTATATTAATTCAAATTCAAATTACATCATTTTTGTAGTCTTACTTTTTACTTTTTTCCATTAACGTGCCATGTACTTCATCTAGGCCAGAGGCACGGAAAGGAAAATTTAAATTAAAGAAAGGAGACGAGTGGATTTTAATACAAGTATTATTTTTTGAGCTGATCTAATAATTGCATTTTTATCACTATGTTCCTTGTTTATGTTTTTATGAATTTTTTTTTATGAATTTTTTTCAAGTTGGAAATTTTTATTTTGGAAGTCTCTTAGACATTCTCATTAAAGTAAATAATGGAGTAAACTGAATTTCGTTTTTTTTTTTGTTTTTTTTTTGAAGACTAAAGTCACAGCAAAGAGAGAGTGGTAGTCAAAAATGACCTTGAAAAACATGTTAACAAAAGGAAGACAACATTTTAAAAATATAAAAATAATTAATTTCAAAGAAAGAATTTTTCAAGCCTAAAATTCACATTTCATCTTCAAAGTCCTAAAAAATTTGCAATTGTTAATTTTCGTAGAATTTAAAAGTTTTAATTTTTTTTTCAAAAACTGCCTATAATAAATGAATAATTTATGGTTTATGTGCATAATATGAATTTAATTTGAGGTTCTGATTGCTCAGAGGGCAAATATCCTGGTTTATAGCTCACATGTGTTCCCAAAATATCACAATTTTGCATCGAAATGGACAGGAAATAATTCATAATTTGGGAACCCCTGTGAGATAAAAAACGTCCATGTTTTGTCGTTAGAGTTCTAAAGACTTCAAATGAAGCCCATAATTTGCACATGATTGATAAATTATTCGTTGATTATTCGTTTTTGTTGATACACAAAATTTAGAAGCGTTTCAAAAATTACAAAAAAAGTTTAAAACCTCCTAAATCTATAAAAAATTGGTTGCTGTATTGAAACAACCAAATGTAAATTTTGGACTTGAAAAATTTCAAATTGCGCCTAAAAATTATTGTTTTTTTGAAAATTTCAAGTTTTAGAAACTTTGGTCCCATTTTGGCAAATATTTCATTCAACCTTGAGAAGTACAATTTTTTTCACGTTTTTTACGGGATCATTTGACAACTTCTTTTTCCTCACTCTTCCATTTTTGGAAAATAATGAAATACGATTCACCTTCATGTACACCTTGTGGATAATAACTTGCAAAAAATAATTCATAATACAGAGTGACAAAACAACAAAAAAATTTCGTGTACAAATATAGCCTACTCTCAAGATGGAAGGAGCTGCGACTTCTTGAATTCTAGAAAATTATAATTTTTCGTTCATTTTTTGCGGTAAAAAAATGTCTTTGTCTATGCGTAAATGTAAAACTCGGAGAGCAAATACATGCGATTTTGTGTTTATATGGCCTAATGTAAAAATCGAAGGAGCTATGTTAGTAGTAAAATTGAAAAAATTCGTTTAATCTAGTCCTTATAATAACTATAATCTTGAGAGTAGGTTATATGAGAATAAAGAGTTTTTTGTTAGTTCTCACAGTGGCTACTACCACCACTAACAGTTTTTCCGTTTAATCGAAGTAACTGTAGCATTAAATATTTATCGAAGTATCATTTACCTTTATTTATTTTATTTAAAAAATGTCCGGATTGAATTAAAAATTAAAGACAATCACATATTAGAGCACAGAGGACTAACGTGTGTAAAAAATTTTTACTTTCGCACGGCCAACTTTTTTGGTCTTGGGAAATCTGCGCGTTGTTGGTTGAAACTGCGGTACATGTTATCGTAGGTTTTCTCGGGCGCGCGAAAGCTGATCGATTTTCTCGGGTAGAAAGTTGTGCACCACAACATACACAAGGCAACGATGCCGTTCTATTTTTACGAAAATCGTACACAGCGTCATCGTCGAATTGGAATAAACTTCGTCGTTGTTTTTACGAATCGAGCGTTGAAATTTGTAAACGTTGTAGCGTGGAGTTTTTCCATTTTATTTCGCGAATAAAATTTTATATACGCATTGACGTTGCGGGCGAACTTCTGGCTGACGGAAATTGGTGCATGTGCATTGTTACGTAGGTACGAGATAGGCGCTCGTTCATTGTATAAGGAAGATGCGAGTATATATCAACCTTGATCGAGTTGGCTAATCGTGTAACGGCGACCTTTTGGCATCGAACCATAATCCGGTCGTCTCCGCTCTCGGTCGATGTTACATTGGGTGTGTGCAAGTGCACTTTTGCCTATATTGAGAGTACATCGATTTCAAATCACCGGCGTATTTTTGATTACGACTGTAATCGCGACCGCGTAATAAATCTCATAATTAATATAAGTATTACCATTTTTCAAATAACTCCGTCCATTACTCAATCACGTTCGTTGATTACCTAATGTGATTTTAAATCGAGCACGTAATGCGTAAAAAAAGCTCCGCAGTGATTAAAATTTTAATCTAAGTTTTTGATAAATGACGCCACGCTGGCAAGGACGATTCGAATTCGAATGATTTACGCGTACACTGTACAGCGTATTCTTTATATTACGCAATATTTACTCTGTAAAATGCTAATTTAATTACATTATGTTACAGATTTCCATGATACTTAAGACCGATATTTTATGCCAACGTTAACGCATTTGAACATCATGAGACAGGTAAGTGGAAACGATGTAAAAAAAATTCTTTCTTATCTGTATTTACATTAGTACTACTATCGCAGTTGGTAATGCACTCGTTGAAAATTTTTTTTCACGCGACTCATCGGCTCGCAAAACACGATAACGGAGCGTGTCATGGGCCGGCCGCGTCCCTATCAGTAAATAAAAAGAATGATCCTGACCTTCCTTCAGTTGAAAAATATTAACTTTTTATATTGCGTTCGTTTCGCGCTGCATACGAGCCGCGTGTTGCGTCACGCACACAAATTTAGACCTAAACGCACTCGATTCGAAAAAGTTCACAGGCGAGACGCAGATAAGCAGCGCTTTCGTTTCGAAACGATGCGTAAACGGTAGACCGCCTTCGTCATTAACATCGATGGAATCGAAGTTCGACTCAATGTAATTTCTCAATCGTTCTAGTATAATTAGATGTTTCAAAATGGCTTCGTTTTCAGTGCCCTTTGAAAGATTCAATTTATCCCTGAACCTATACACCAGCTGATTTAGATACATTTCGAAGTCCACTCGGTAGGGGGTTGATTACTCAATTGTGTTTATAGATAAGCGAAGAGAGAGAGGGGTGGTTCTTGATATAAACTGATGAAAAAAATCTCGTTTCTACATTTCATATACGAAACGAGGAGAACACTTATCGAATTTTTGATAAAATAGGTGTTATATACATACTAGTTCAAGGACTAAAGTGGAGGGGTAGGATGTAGAAAAATTCCTAACAATAATTATCATTATGTACAATATACCTTGTAGTCGGCAAATTCAGAAAATATTTTGCAAATAAAAAATTTTCATCAGTGTTTAGAATTTTTTTTCCAATTTCAAAAATTTGTTCTCAAACAAAAAAAAAGAATAATTTTTGATGATATTTTGTGCCTTCGTGAAAAAAAAAATGCAGAAAAATTGAAAATTCTCATTTCATTAATTCCGTTTTTTCGAAAAGTATCGAGGAACAGAGGATAGTAATTGCCAAATGATGACCAAGAAAATGAAAAAAAAAATTACTGGTAACACCAGCCAAAATACGGTTAAAGTTTTTCAAATTTGAAAATTTCAAAGAAGTTGGTTTATGAGTGATTTAATTTTTTTTTTATTTCATGAAATTACATTTTTTCCTCAATGTCTGAGAAAATTCTTAACTGCCAATTTTTTCATTATTTGATTGATTTGATTTTTTTTCTTCTGAAAAATGCAACAAATTTTTTGCATTTTCACAAATGAATATCTTTGTCTATTTTGAACTAGGTGAACTACTTTGTGGCAATTTTGCATTTTATTAACTTCGTAAGTCATTAATCGTATTGATAATGAAAAAATTTGAATAATGAATCTATTTAATTCAGTTGAATTAATAAAAAAATTAAAACTATTGGAGTATTTTCAGGTGTTAGATTTATAAAAACAATATTTTCATCATTGATAATGTTGAAGAAGAAAAATATAATAATAGAGAAAAATGATAAATTTAGTGTTATAGTTGAATTTCTTGTTAGATGAAATATGTTTTAGAGGCATTGGCGTAGGTAAAAGGGGGAGGGGGAGGGTTGAGGTTTGAAATAACGGATTACTATTTTTATCAATTCATTCCCAAAAGCAGATGGGCGAAAATTCGAGTTGGGGCACCGGAATGAAAATTTACGGAGCCAACTGAGTGAAGACCCCTCCTCCCATTGGAAATTCGTATCTACGCCACTGCTTCGCGCTGTTTTCCTTTTTTTCTTTTTCACGTTTCGAGAAAAAAATTTTAATTTAAATATTTTTTATTATTATATTCATATACCAGATATACGGTTATTTTTTGGATTTTTAGTTATAATTTTTTCTTTCTGTTTTACGCTTAAAATAAATTTTTCCATCGAACTGCCGACTGGTTTTTACTAAATGATGAAATTTTGAAGCAAAGTCATAATACTTTGGGAACTCCTGTATGGTTAAAACTTGAATATATTTTGTGTTTTGAGTCTTAAGAGCTTAAATCAATTCTATACTATGAACTCAACGAATACCATCGACTTACCTATTCTCCCAATGAGAGGGCTGGGTAAATGATTCACCTCTGTCCAAAAAAAAGTCCCAAGTAATTTTGCGCTTTTTGCCTATCCTTTCTTACTGCTCCAAACAGCTAGTACACACACAAAAGGTGTGAAATTTATTATTTAGCTTCCTCTTTCCCCTTATTCCAATTTTCTGGAAATTTTGACTGTAAAGCAAAAGAGGCAAAATTAAAGAAATCTATAATGTCCTATAAGGGCCAAAAATTCATTCACACATTCCAATAACCCAGTTCTTTATTCGTGCCAGATCACTATCATTATACCATCATTATTTTAAAAAAATAAATAAAATGGTGAAGGTAATTTTCAGAAGTAAATGGGGGGGAGCTGATTTTTTCTAAAACTAAAATGCGTCTCACATGGAACAAAACATACCTAAAATTGTTCAAATTAAGCACACTCTACTCGCTAGAAAAATTTTTATTCATTTTTAATTCAAAGTGACCCCCTTCCTCTCAAAAATGGATAGTGTTGGGATTCCAAAATTGTAGTCGGTAATGTTTCTCAGTAATACTTACTCATACTCCTAAAATAATGGCTCAAAATCGTTCCAAGGCAAATTTACTCTTTTCATTACCCTATGACATTTGGTACCTTCACAACAAAAATGCTGAAAAATTTTAAACAGCCTAAAATTTGAAAGAATGTCTGACTAATTTTTTTTAGTTTCAAGCGGGCATCTGAGAAAAAAAATTGATATGGTAGAAAAATAATTTTTTTTTACATTTTCAAACTTTTAAAAACATTGACCTCATTTTTGTAGGTGTTCCGTATAAAATTAGAGTATTGACATTTTTTAACCTTGTTTTTTTTTTTTTTTGGAATCCCGGAATTCGGCCCATTCTAATATATTCGATCTAATTCTTGAATTTGTAAAGCATTAAAACTCGGTCAATTCAGCCTTTAAAAATGGTTAAAAAGCTTTCGGTCAATTTGGCTCGACTAATTGAACGCCCTAACGGACGCATACGCAATAATGATTAACTGGCATGCACTTGTTGTTGGTAGCACTGATATAGCTTCATTTCGGAGAAAGGGAGAGGATAAATAGTATGTAGTGTGAAACGATGCACACAATAAGAGGCTGACTATAAAGTCACCGAGAGTGAAAAATTTAGGTCACTAGAGCTACGCGATAGCATACGTAAATGCACACTATACATATAGCACACATATAAACCGAGACGATAGGGCAAGAGGTAGGCAATGATTATTGATCAATGAAAGATGACACCGTATGCAACGACGAAAAAAATTTGAGTATCCCTTGCATGTCGCTAACTTTCGATGATAAAATTTTAAAACGCAAATGCAACGCTTCCGTATTCCCCAATTTTGGTTGGTACGCCTCTTCGCCCGCTTTACCAATCGATAAATTTGCGTCTCGACCAATATAATGTTACTTGCGCGCCCAGTACCCAGAGAATTTTACTGACGTAAAGCGTCGTCGAGCGTCGCTATAATTTAACGCGCAATTGAATTCGTATTCTCGATGGTCGCGTATATTCGACTATTATGTTTGAAAATCGCATCGTGTATTTATATTCCTTACGGTTTTATTTTCAGGGAGTGATCAAACGCCTGAATCGAGGCGAGCCGGAAGGCGATGCATTGGATTTGATGTCCGTCAAGGAAGAAGAATTTGAAAAATTAGTCAATTACATAGCTCCAGATTTACCCACCAATCCGAACTGTCCTAATAGAGCGGAAAACTCGTTACCTAGAAATTTAGAACTCAGACCATCCAGAGCTAGTAACGATGTAGGTTTTCAGCCTTCGATGTTCAGTAGTTCAATACCACTCGACAAAATTATTTATAGAATTTTATTTCACTTACGTGGCACGCCACGAAATATATACGCGCCAATGTACAAACAGAAGGCTGCATTTCTCTACAGCCAAACGGTTGCGACGAGCCAGCAAAAAAATACACGTAACCTTAAAATATCGATTATTTAGCCGCCTTCTCCAACTCCCTCTCGTCGGTGAAAATTGAAAGTTGTGCACATCCTAACTCGAATATTATCTCTTCGACGTATAAAAAATGTTTCAAATGTAATACCGAGAAATATCACATTCTCGAAGTAATTACACCATACGAAAAATATCGCTACAAATAGCAAAAAAAAAATGAATTTTTCCATCGAAAAGATGAAAAATAAAGTCGCTCGAATATTAGCTATCCCGTCGGGGTGTTTGACCTTTTATCAATACAGCGAGTTGGTAAACGACCAAATAATAAAAGAGAGTCTTCATCTATATCTAACAACATATACTATACGTGTACGGTGCACCACTTACTTTTCGCAGCATCGTCATTTTCCCAACGTTTTGTCTACAACAATTTCTTTATTAAACGACAATAGGAATAGAATTCATGCATTGTGTACATTTGGTTGCGTATATTTTTCTTGCACAGGAGCTAAACAAAAAAGAATTGAAAACACGTTAACTTTAACAGATCATCTATTAATTTTTTTTCTTCATAAACAGGCTATGGGCGTTTGGAGTACAGCAATTATACCCAGAGGTACTCGATTTGGCCCTTTAATCGGTGAAGTTCATTCGAAAGATGCAGTCCTCACCAACGTGAATAGGAAATATTTTTGGAGGGTAAATAATTTAATTACTTTTATATTTTTATTAAATATCGCACGCTTCTGTCAGTATGTAGTGTATATGTATATGTACAGCATGAATGTAGGCATTTCAAACCTGGTTAATTTTTTCAACTTACCTCAGTCTATTCTCTTTCTTTCGCATCTCACGATCATTTCCTGATGGAAAAAAAAGATCGTTATGTGAAAAATATGGTCAGCTTAATAACGGTGGCGGTAAAAGATGTCTTTTATTCTGTCCTTTATTTATTTTTAATATTAATTTTTGTTTGTTCTCATTGAAAATATGGAATGCCGTCAATAGATTCAAATCAAAATGAATTCGTTTCTACGATCTAATCAGGTATTAAACGTCGACCGTACATTTTATTTATGTTTTATCGTCGAAATTATACAGTCGCCAATTTAGTTTATCTAATTCATTTGAAAATCTAACGAAAATTATAACTACATACTTATTTCGAGGATACAATTCTTCTTTCATTTTCTTTCTTTTATATTGCTTGAATTTTTCTTCGTTATGTTTTCTTTGCAAATGATGAACATTTTTGTGAGACTTTTTCATAATTAGTTTAACGTGTAAATTTGGATTAATACTTAGATGTTTTTATGATGTACCGAATTGTCTAATGCTTTGAATGGTTTCGCTGTTGAGCTTATGGATAATTTTAATTTATGTACATTTAAAGGGTGTTTTTTTACTCACCTATTTTCGCATCTATTTTAATGGTTTTACTTACTTTTTTTTTAGGTTTATAAAGACAACGAACTCTATTATTACATAGATGGTTTTGATGTTTCAAAGTCAAATTGGATGAGATACGTGAACCCAGCTTATTCATCTGAAGCACAAAACCTTATTGCCTACCAATACGAGGTGCCTTTCATTTTATTTTTTAAAATGATTAATTAATTATAAAAGTACAAATTAACTTGAAAGACTACGTTTAAAGATGTATTTCTCCCATTCCAAAACAAAAACTAAAATCACTTACTCATCACTCGACCATACAGTCCATTTGGCTATTTTTCTGTAACTAACATGAGACTTATACACTATACAGAGTCAAAAAGTGGAAGGGGCGAGGGAAGTAAACTACCACAACCTTAGATTTTCTAAACAGATAAGGAAGGATTTGAAGTCTTTGATTTTATACTTTCAAATAAATGGAAGTAAACATATTTATAAGATAATAAAAATTTCAAAAATTGAATGATTGATTAAAAATGAAAACAGCGTTGAAAAAGTGTAAACGTGGGAATGTAAATGATTAAATTGTCAAAAGTTGAAAAGGCGATCTCAAATAACGAAATGCTTGAAAAAAATGGAAATGGAAAAAATGTCCAAATAAGGAAAAAATTTTTTTTTTAATTAAATGATTAAAAATTGTTGAAATTTCCCAAAAAAATTAAGAATAAACTGAAAAAAGAACTGCGTAAATAAAAATAAAAATATTAAAAAATTTAAAAAGTGTAAAAAAGTTGGAAAAACTATATTTAAAAATAAAAATAATATTTTTAAGCAGATAAAGTTTTTTTAAAAATAGAATTATCTTCAAAAATATTTTAAATGTTCAAAATGACATAATAAAATGAAAAATTATTTAACAAATTTTTGAAGTGTAAAAAATGAAAAACTTATATTTAGGAGCAAGGTGTTTTTCTCAAATAAAAATTTTCTGAAAATGAAATAATGTAGAGATGTTCAAAAATTGAAAAAAAAAATGATCAAAAATCGTAAACAAATTAAAAAATTTTCAGAAAATATGAAAATGAAAAATTTCTAAAAAGAATTGTTTTTTTTTACCTAATTATGTTTTTTCTCTCATCAGTAAATCTCCTCCTTCCCTCACCCCCATTTCTCATCTGAGAAAAAAAATCATTTTCCCAAAAGAGAAATATTTCATAGGAGCCCTAGAACATTAGTTTTATTCCAGACCCTATCGTAGGTCCAAGTGGACCATAGCCGTACAATGGCTCAATGAAAAAATGTTAGATCAATACTTATCAATTTAGATCGACCAAAAAAAATAGATCTGATTTCGATTCTATTAGATCTGAAATTTTTCACTTGTATTAACTTTTGGTTCAAAATTTGAAATTTCTAATATGATAGGAATTACTCTAGTAACAATGACCAAAAATACGAATAGGAAATAAACATTAGTTAAATAATACCTATTATGTATTAATTTTGTTTCTCATAACGACATTTATTTCCAGTCAAATATATACTTTTACACGATAAGAACAATTCCTAAAGACGAAGAATTACTGGTATGGTATTGCAAAGAATTCGCCGAAAGACTGAAATATCCGCTGACTGGAGAACTGATGTTACAGCAGATAAGACGTGAGTATAAAAGATGAAAATGCAAGGTCATCATTGGTGAATCAGCATAAAATAAACTTAGTTGATTAATTCCATACGTGATTACAGGCCAGAAAATCATTCAACCACAGACTATAGTCACACCACCGATTCAAATACCTGTACCAACGTGTAGATCGCCACGAGCCGATTATGCAGCCGTTCAAGTGGTACAACCTACTATGGATGTAGCGGAAGAGCATATGACCAAAGAAATGGATAGGTTACCTGTACAAAACGGAGAATTAGTAACGTCTAAAGATTGTCAAAACGGATACGACCAACTGAATTCAGTTCGTTCGGACGAAGGTTACCACAGTCATGGATTTCACGATGACGCATTAACACCACCTTATGGATGCGTCGATTCAGACGATAGTGATAATTACATTTTAGACTTCAGGTAGGGTATCGTGTTAAGAATTTTTTTCGAGTATAATTTTTACGAAGAGGAAACTAAATTAAGAACTTTTGTTTTTGCAACAGTAAGAAACAAACAAGACCGAACGAAGCAGACGAACAAGATGGAATGGCAATGGAAACAGACGAACAAGTTCTCGACCGTAATGAATATAGGAAAGTGAAAATAAAAATGTCCAAAGCTTCGTCATATTGTACAAATCGCGCGACGCCGCATTTAGTTAAAGAAATGTCGCCCGAAAATAAAGAGAATAATTCTCCGCAAGTCATCACCGTCGTGCCGCATCCGAAGACCAGTGTCGAAGAAGACATGACTAATCTACGACTACAATCCGCATCTCCACCGTTATCGCCGACAGAAAAAGCCTATTCGTATAAGAAATCGCAAAGGTACGGATGTACCCCTGTCAGCCCCGATTCAACGGCTCAACCAGATTCGCAATGTCCACTATCATCGAATTCGATGACGCTTGTTCCTCAACGATCTCCACCGCCTTCGCCGCCGTATCAACCAGAAGAGCATATTTATCAACCACATTCCCCCCAAACTATTTATTCCACTTACCAAATCAACGTACAGCAAACGGCCGTACAACCACCGACATCGTATTCGCCACCGTCATCTTCCAATATTCAATACCAATACCCACCGCCTTCTTTCGGTATCAATTTGTCGACTCCTTTGCATCATATTTTAACGCCCGTTCCTCCAGTTCACCACGCGTTACCATCGCAACATTCCTGCTCGTCGCCGGGCTCGATGTCACCGGATGAAGGTCCTTGTCATAGTCCAAATAGCTCCAGAGGGTATAAATCGCTGCCCTATCCCTTGAAGAAGAAAGATGGCAAAATTAACTACGAATGTAACATCTGTTATAAGACTTTCGGCCAGTTATCTAATCTCAAGGTGCATTTACGAACGCATTCGGGAGAACGACCTTTTAAATGCGAAATATGTACGAAAACGTTTACGCAGTTAGCGCATTTGCAGAAACATCATTTAGTTCACACAGGTGAGATAAAACACATTACACAATATAAAATTCGAAACTTCGAGAAATAGCTTGTAAAATAGGTTGTACGACGAATTAAAAAATTAAAATTTTTACTGATAATAACCGTCAAATCGTTATCATTTGTAAACAATGTAATGATGCTGGCTGCACGTGATCGTTAAATAAAGTTCTCATTCCGCAGATTCAGAACTGATGATGTTGCATGTTTTTTCATCGTCATTTTTCTACTATTAATCGTTATTGAAATAATTATTCCTTTAATTTTCGATCGTTTTCTAATAATATTTTCAAACTAATTTTGTTCAGGTGAAAAACCACATCAATGTGATACTTGCCATAAAAGATTTAGCTCAACATCAAATCTAAAAACGCACAGAAGACTTCACTCTGGTCAAAAGCCATTTCCCTGCGATTTATGTAATGCAAGATTCACGCAACTAGTTCATTTAAAATTACACAAGCGATTACACACCAACGAAAGACCTTACACTTGTCACACGTGTGATAAGAAATATATTAGTCATAGCGGACTAAGGTAGATATTTTTATCTTTCATGATATAAAAACTTCTCTCAAGTTATAATTATTGAGACGATTTTAAATTAATACTCTCAAATTACAGAACTCACTGGAAGACCACGTCATGCCGGCCTTCAAGCATACAGCAACAACAAGAAATTCAGTTTTAAATAAATCTTGTATGAGTACTAATCAGAGGCGGCGCGAGGCTGTAGCAAGGAGACTTTTGCCAGCCATTTAGGCAAAGAAAGGCGCTGAAATGGACGACTAAAGACTAAAATTGTATAAAAATATAATGCAACAATTAAAAAATAATGTGAACTCATTTTTTTTTAATATAAAGAAACTGGCACGTAAAAAATCATTAAAATAATTTATTAGTAATTTTTTTTTGATAGGGGGGGGGGAAGAGTAACAAATTTTTGGGGAGCGAATCTTCAAGCTCTCATTAGGCGCCTATTCAAATAATTGCCAACGACGCCAAGCATCGCTCCCGCCGCCACTGGTACTAATTTATGACGATGGATCTCACTATTTGCTGTGAGAACGATGAAGTTTCCTGATAAATGTTATTTTTTATTTATTTCATAATTTTTCCAATTAAATTGGAACAGTATGCTCAAAAATTTTAATTAATTAAGACTATAGAGTAACGCTTGACTGCCCTGGATGATCGAAAAATTTCATGTCTTTATTCGAAAAACGCTTTTCTGTTGAAAATTCAAATATTCATCTGTTTGAAATTAAATTCTAAATTTGTTGGTTTTTTTTGTAGAACAATTATTTTTTATTGTTAATACTGTAATATAAGTAGGGATTTTTTTTCTTTCGTTATATTTATTTCGCTATATCCTAAAACGGTTATGGTTAAAATTGCGATGTTCCTTTTATTAGTAGTAATTTATTGCAAATATTTAAGTAGGTGCTCTACTTGTAAATAGACTTAATTTATTCAAATTAATTAACGTTTATGATCTCAATCAACGTTTGTTTTTCTTCCGTTTATGTAATAAAAACAGCAATGTGTAAGATAGAGGAAATAAGTGTTAGATGAGTGTAAATTAAAATGTATTTATGTATAGGAGGATTGAAAAAAATTACAATCTCATTGCAAACATTTAATAATCTATTTGCAAAAGGTGTATATGTATAATACCTTATAATGTAAAAAAAGGTATTTAGTAATAAATTAAATCGTAACAGTCGAAAAGTGATCCTCAAAAATTCAACTTTTGGTGTGTTTCAACTATGGGAAAAATTGTTATTATTCTATTTTTCGGGGGATCATTTACGTCTAAGAAATGGATTAGCGGTTGTATGTCCAATTCTTTTTTCACTCATAAAAATGAGCAACGAATACAAGTGTTCAATTTCTGATGAAATCAAAAGAAATAAAAATTATCAAAATTATATTAAAATGTATAATCGCATACTTAATTGTTATTATTCGCTTAATAAATACCATTCAATGTACTCCATTACAGAACTTGTCATCAGCTTGATTTGTTTTTAAATGACGAATGCCTAAGATGCTACCGATAATATTATTATTAATTAAATATGCATTTTTTTTTCATAACTTATGTTTATTTATTTAAATGTATAAAATTGACGAAATTATGTACTTTCTAGTTATAAAATATGTATGTTCTTTTAAAGTCTGATGTAATTTAACGTTGATGCAATAAAATAGTAGTTTTCTTTAAAACCGCCTACTTATGTATTAGGAATCTGAAGACGAAGAATCTGAACTGGAGTGTTTCTTATGTTTTTTATGCTTCTTCTTCTTTTTCTTATGTTTTTCTTTTTTCCTTTTTTTCTTAGCGTGTTTTTTCTCTTTATCACTATCTGTCGATTTCTTTCTTTTCTTAGCGGGTTTTTCGAGCTTTTTCAATTTCTCTTGCAGTTCTTGCTCTCGGAGCTGAATGAGCGGAGTTATGTATTCCTCATCTTCGCTGCTTGTACTACTCACGTCGAGAACAACGTCTTTATTTGGGTCAGTTTTAATGAAATTTCTGCATTGATAAGTCAAGTGTCCAGGGTATCCACACTTTTTACAGGCTGGTCTAACATCTTTGTTTTGAGGAATCAATCGATTAACGAGTTCTGGATTCATCTCTGCAGTAACAATAAAGAATTTAATATTATTTTTTGTTGACGATGAAGTTTTCTAGAGTATTATTAAAAGATAAAATGTGTAGAGTGAGGGAATAATCTAATAACACCTACCAAGTAAGAATTTTCCGAGGTCTTCTGACCCACATCAAGATATAATGAGTTGATAGTATGAATCCAGTGCTATACAATCATTTCAAAGGACACTGCAAACATTCAGCGGAACAGTAAACTGCAAAAATATACTGTGAATTTATAGTACCAGTTTATATGGGTCGATACATCTTTGAAAGTTACTTTACTTTTTTCGAAATTGTCAAGTTTTTATCTATGCATTTCGTGAACGACATTGGATTTTATGATGTCTTTTCTGAATATTGTGCTCCAAAATAAAATGTATCAAAGCTCACAAAGTCACAAAGCTACACATTCACATTGCATACCAAAATTATTCAACCAAACCAAACCGAAACCAAATCTGAGTTCAGAAATTTGTTATCATCTTTTTCGTGTTATGTGTTTCCATTTTTTTTCGTGTTCCAGGATTTGCGATACCTCTCTGGCTTTTTCTGGTTGATTTTTTTAGTTATCAAAATTTCTACTAGGTTCGTCATCTACGCTCTCTTAATTTTGAACTAAATTAGAATTAATCCAGTATCTTCAGTAATGATCATTGGTTTAATTTAAAGATAACGGTCATTTTCGTATTTATTTTGTTTTTTAATTTTTCTTTTATCGTATTTTTAATTATTTTCATTTATCATTAATTACATTAATGTGTAAAGAATGCGTGAAAAAGAATAACAATAACTTTTACACTTTGCTCTGTCGTTACGAAATTCGATATAGATGTAGTTGATCAGTGTAATGTAATTTTGAATTCGATCATTAAGTATGTGAAACAATTTCAATTATCTGCTACATGATGTTGGGATTGAATCCATTAACTTTGTGTAAAATCAAATACAGTCCTTATGGAAGTAAACGAGAGGTAAGAAAGTCTTATCTTTTAAACATAAAGTCGATAAATTAAATATTCATTACTAGTGATATGTATTTATGATGAGTATTTAAAATTTGATAACCATCATGATAAAATATATTATGCCAATGAGAAACACCACTTATCTCAATTTCAGGATTATTATTCCGGTGAAGTACTGGGAAAAGGAGGATTTTCCACCGTGTATCGAGCAAAATGTCTAAAAACTGGAAAAGATGTTGCTATAAAACAAGTAAAAATTACTTTGCTCTAGCCTTTTAACTCCTTATTTTCGGATCTCATCAGTTTTAATCTCTAATACAGATTAAAAAAGAAGTAATAGTAAAACAAGATTTACTCGAGAGAGTTTCTCAAGAAATTAACATCCAAGCGGAGTTGAGCCATCCATCTATTCTAAAACTATATACGGCGTTTGAAGATTTGGATCATATTTATATTGTTTTGGAATTATGTTCCAATGGCGAGTTACGAAAATACAAATCCATTTATTCCGAAAAAGAAGGTACATTATTGTAATAAATTTAAAATCATTAATAAAGTTTTTTCGCAGTCGTAACCTTTAAATTATTTATTTCTCAGTCAAGGAAATCTTGAAGCAAATCATAGATGGATTAACATATTTGCACTCAAAAGGAATACTACATAGAGATATCAAGTTATCTAATGTTCTTCTGGATGAAAATATGCATGTAGTAAGTGTGATAATAATATTTATTCTTTGAATGAATTTCCCGACTTCGTGTCTTAATTACTCTCACTGTTTTGTACAGAAAATCGCTGATTTTGGTTTAGCGACTATAATGGATCCAGATAAAAGACATATGACAATGTGTGGAACACCGAATTATATTTCTCCTGAAGTGAGTTTAGAATTGATAATACGTATTATTTTTAAATACAAGATTTGATTTTCATTTTTTTTTTTTTTTTTTTTTTTTTTTGAAAGGTACTATCACGTAAAACTCACGGATTAGAAGTTGACTTATGGAGTCTCGGTGTTCTTCTATACACATTATTAGTTGGACAGGAACCATTTGGATCAGACACTGTAAAAAGCACTTTAAATAGAGTCATTACTGGACACTATTACGTACGTAGTATTTGCTTTTTGAAAAATTTTTATTATCACCATTCATCACGTTATCTAAGTATTGTAAATTATTTTTTTTAGATGCCTGAAAATTTATCTCAGTCGGCTCGAGATTTAATTAGTGGACTACTACAGAAAGAACCAAGTAATCGAATGAATCTGAGCGAAGTTTTACGACATCCTTTTTTGGTCGAAGAAGAAGTTATCAGTAATGTAAGTGTTGAAGGTATATAAATAAGGCGGGTTTTGGAGTCCACCCACTTCGAAACTTTGTTGTCCAAAAGTTGTTATATATGGTGCCTTTGATAAGTTCCAGCAGCAGTTTTTGATGATAACTCCCTATCAGAGAGAGGGGGGCGTCAAAGTGAAAAATTAAAAAAAAAACTATGATTTGAGAATCCCTGCAAAAATATTTAAAGTGCTAGAAAAAAAATTTATTGGAGTAAAATTTTACTCAAAAGTGCCCTCCCTTACGATCTGATTTATAAAATCAATTTTATTATCCGTTTCTAGATTTCAATTTTTTTTTTTTTTTTTAAGAAAATAACACACTAGAAGTATGGACTTAACGATACGCATAGCATTTCTTTGCTATTCCCATTTGCAAAATAATGTTAAAAATGAGCGAAAATAATATTTACACTCTTTAGTACCACTTCGCTCCCCCCCCCCTTAAAAAACAAAAAACTGACTCATTCAAAAATATTTACAGAAATGGATAAGCAGCGATAGTGGATGCGAAAGCAGGACAGCTTCTACAAACATTTCTTCTAAATTTCATTCGTTAGATCGTAAGCAGCATTCGAATAACTCAGAAGGTTATTATTCATACGAAACACCTAAGCTTCCCAGACGTAGCAGGTACCTATTGTCACACTTACGAAAATTTCTTGGTAAAAAATGATCTCATAATATTCTCCTTATTCGTTGCCATTTCAACAGATCTCACGACAGAAATTTATGGGAGTCTAAAGACGAAATTGGTCCCGCATGCGTAGATAATTTCAACAACCGTCTAATGAATCAAGCTCACACTTACGACAAAAATTCGCGCAATAGTTCGCACAAAGACATTATTTCCGAGAGACCGGTCGAACATTATAAATCCAACGACCCATATTCGAATAAATATTCGAACAATTCCAATACAAATCCGAGCTGCCAAATATTCTGCGAGAACGAAGTAAATCGTCAAAATTGCCATTGTTTCGAATGTAAATACAAAACGGACGAACAATTTATACGCGATAATTTTAAAAACACCAACTCCCACCAATACTCTGCTAACGACTATTGCGCCAGCGAGAAAACACCATCGCAGTGTAACTGCGGTAAACGTATGTGCGAAAAAGGGAATTCTTTCGAATCAAAACCCAAGGAGCATCAAAGCACCGCGTGTACTTCGGTAGGGCCTGTATATACGACGGATACGGTGAAAGTTGTGCCTTTTAATACGGAAAGACTGAAGCCAACAAGACATCGAAGCAAAAACGTCATCCTTTCTATTTTAGAAAACGGTGATGTTTGCGTAGAATTCTTAAGAAATAAATCCAAAGTGAAAGAAATGGTCGTGGAAGTTTGTCGAATCAGCAAAAATGGGATGAAGGTAAAGTATAATATTTCTTTGAAATTTCGCAAAATTTTCTCCACTAATGACTCCCTTCTTTTATAGATGTCAGTGTATTATCCTAATAAAGGACGAGGCATACCGCCATCAGATACTCCACCGCCGTTGCCAATAAATGGAGCTGATGCTGTTTTCAATTGCGAAACTTTATCGAAGGATAATTGGAAAAAGTATACGTACGCGGCTCGATTCGTTGAAATGGTTCAAACGAAGACGCCCAAAATAACCTTGTATACGGAAAAAGCCAAGTGTGTTCTTATGGAAAATAAACCGGATCCGGATTTCGAAGTTATTTATTATGAAGGTTCGCATTTATTCATATGCATGGTCACCGTGAGCAATGAATCTCTTTTTTTTTCAAATACTCTTGATGAAAATTGAGAATGATAACATTTTTATATATATATTTTTTGTTTTAATTATTAATTTTCTATTGCTCAAACATTTAAAATTTTAATTCAATTTTGAACTTTTTTTTCACTTTTGCACTACATTCGTACCTTTCTTCATTTCTTAAGATATTTTAATTTTTAAATATTTTTCATTTTATTTTATTTTTGAAAAAAAAAAGCTTTAAACATTTTCATATTTTTTGGATATTTTTCAAAAGTAAAAATTCAGAATCTTTAAGCCATTTAAAATGTCTCGGCTCAAAGTCGCTTCCTCTCTTAAATCCTCCTTTCTGGTTGCTCTGTCTTCACGTTACATAGTGAAATATAAATAATGATTGGCTCTTTAAAACAGGCGCCAAAATTACGAAATCAAGAAAAGGCATAAAGCTCACCGATAATAACGGTTTAATTAGTGTTCTTACCGATACGGGTCAAGATGGAAGCATGAATTCTCGAGAAAAAGAACACTATTTTTATTTTAAACAGGTACATGTCTCTTCTTTCCACCATCTTTTCATGTTTTATTTTGTTTAAATGTGAAATACGTTTATTAACTTTTTTATTTTTATTAGTGTTACGAGCATTGTCGATTAATTGAAGAAAAACTGTCTTCAACTTGTTTCACTTCTTCAGAAACTTTTTTCAAAGTTTTCCCAGCGATATTAGGTAAAAAGCCAGTCATCAAAGAAAAAGATTCAATTTGGGATGGTTGTACTGAGTCTCCTAATTTATTTCATAGTACGAAATATACGACGTAGAATTGTACAAATTTATGTATGTTATGTTTAAGGTTCGTTTTATTACAACGTATTTTTAATTTAAAACTAATTTTTTTCCAGTATTTTAACTCAGTATTGTATCTATGTTACCAAAGATTAATTATTAAATCAATTATGATTTTTTTTTTTGGAACTGTATATCGCATTGTATATGCAACTATTATAATTAGAGAAATTTACATGCAATGTTTATCTTGTGATTTTGATGTATGTGAATATGATTGTTTTGTAATAAATTTTTTCCATGTAAAATTTCAAGGTTTTTGATATTGAAATTTCATTAATTCGGTGATATAAAAGTTCGTGTCATTTTATATGATGTATTTACCAATATTTTTAGTTGTACAGTACGAGTTAATTTATGTTTGTAGATACATTTTACGAAGTTTTGACAAAGTATGATGTCTCGGCCAACATCAGTATACTTTTAAAGACAAGCAAAAAAGATCTAGTACACATATTCTTCATCTGGTTTTACTTACGTGAAAAAAATTAAGTTTTTAGAATGACAGTTTTAGAAGTTTTTATGATTCCAAAAAAACGTGGTAAATAGTGGTTTTCAATTGATTTGAAGTCGCTGATTTCAGATCTGAAGTTGATGTTCGCATGCTCTTCTTCATATGGTGATCTCGAATTTAATCTGAAAATCGTAATTTTGAAGGGAGAGAAAGGATAATTACCAAAAAATATCAGATTCGAAATCTGCGATATCAAATAAATCGAAGACGACTTTTATCTCGATTTTTTATAATAAATGGACTATAAGAAAAACTACGAACTGTATCTTCGTTTTTCCAGATTTTTCCACCGAAAAAAAATACTGCCTGATTTTGTCGCCCATAATCAGGGTCGGATCTAGCAGGTGAGTTACCGAGAAAATCTCGGTGGGCTGCGATGTATTTGGGCTGATGAGGTAAAAATTAGGCCACTTTCATTTCTAAACTTTGATAAAAAAACAAAAGGAATTCCATAAATCCATAATTTGAAAAATAAAAGAAAAAATTGGGCTCATAAGTACCATGTGGGCCGTTAAATATGGGATTTCTCGGTGGGCCGCTAAATTTTCCTATTTCTAGTTACAGCCCTGCCCATAATGTTTAGGTAGCAGTTATTGCACCTAGTAAATTCATTTCTAATGTTTGTTCTACCGAAAATGTGTGTTCGTGGACCTAATTTAACAGTCAAAATCATCATTTTTGGGCTCGAGTAGGGAGGGCTAAAGACACAAAATTGCATCCGATTCAAAATAACAATAAGCAATATCAAATTAGATACAATCGACTTTTTGGTTACTGCTGTAACCAGTTTTAAAGATATTTTTTAAATGTTCAAAAGATTGTTGTAAGGTTATAAATGAGCTTGTAACAGAGAAAGCTATTTTTCAAGAACTGAAAAAGAGAAGGTAATTAATTCTCTTGATAGTTTCATTTTATGTTTAGAATTAATTTTTGCTAAATCGTGGTTATTGATTTTGAATCGCCCATAAAATTTTAAGTCAAGATTTTTCCAATGCTGAGATGAAATACTTATCAACATATTCTCAACACTTTCACCATTTTTACTCATTTATTGAGAAAAAAAGTTTGCAAGCACAACAACCAACATATATTTTCTATTCTAAAACATTAAAAAAACATAATATTAACGAATAATCTACACAATAACAAAAATGTCACGAAGAAAAAAGAGCTCTCTGGTATTTTAATTAGGCTTAATTACTTATTTTTCTGATGTACATATATTTTTTTAATAACTGAAAGACTATTTTACAATGATTTTTTCCTGCTAATCTTCGAGATAAATGATGGTATGACAAATAATACCTTTTTCACGGTTGGTTTATAAATACTTTTATACAGGTATGTTTGCCATAGAAAAGCAGGCATTCTTTGTGAACTTACTTTAGCTTTCATAAGAATAAGGATTTAAAATTCAATTTGATTCCACACAAAACGACGTAATTATACTTCAAAGCGTATATACCGAGTACATAAATGGAAAGTTACATACAATTGAATTTTTTAATCAAACTTGTATATACGCTGTTTTCGTGCCTAAGTACAATTTTCTGTGAAGACTAGTTCGAATAAAGTAATTAAGATAAATAAATATAGGTACATGAAACACAAGTTATTAAATATAAATGGGTTCTTTAAATATACACGTTTCAGAAACATTTATATAAAATACAACTATGAAATAGTAATGTACACATGTATAAAAAAAAAAATAAAAAGGTAATGGATCATTTCATTGATAACAGCAAAAAAAAATCAAATAAATCACAACAATTGGCACAAATGAAAAACAGTTAGGAAGATATATTGAAGATAAATATTACGTAAGGAAATATTAAAACTACCATATTTTAGATTCTTTTAAATAAAAATTGAAAAAATTTGTATTTGCATTATTTTGAGCAGATGTTATAGCATGCATAACCCAGGTTTTAGAATTTTTCATCGAAATTCACAATTATTCATTTCTGCTGGACTATTTTTTGGAAGACAAAGAAGCATATAAATATAATTTTTTGAATAGGTGATGGCATAAGTGCATGAAAAATCTAAGATGGTAACGCGTTTGCAGTCCTAATACAATATTTCTACACTAGTTTTTAACATTATGCAATCATTATTCGTGAAATCATATTTTTTACTCGTTTCAAACTTCCAAAAATATTATACTCAACGTTGCATCAATTCAAAACAAAAAATAAACGATAATAGTCATCAGATATACTGATAAATACCAATAAAATCTGTGGGGAAATCATAAAAATTATTATTTGAGCGATGTTGACTAATCAGATGTTGAAAATGATTCAAATAAGCAATTTCTACGAAGTTTGATTGTCATCTTATTAAAAAGTAATGTTACACTTATATCAAAATTTATTTAATTCGTGATTTTTCTATATTAAATGATTAGTTTTAAAGCAGCATGTAGATAGAATTCACATGCAACATATGCATTTTTTTAATGAGAGGTAAATAACAGATAGGTAAATATTGTTGAAAATTGTTCTAGATGCAGTTGTAATTATATGGATTTTTTTTCAATTTTTATTCTAATTTATTACTAAATAATGTTTTTATTAACCCTGCTTTGCCCGATTGTCAAAACTGAAATAATTATTTTAAAAATTGATTAAATAAGAGCATAGATATTTCCCACGTTATATGCATTAATTAGTTACCTACCAAATTACTAAAAATCTATACGAATTACTATTGCAGAAAAAATTTGTCTCGTGCCAAGCGAAGTGGGAATATACTAACACTCGATGTGTGTGAGGACGATGATAAATTGCAAATTATACTTTCATAAGAATTTCTCTTATTAGTAAAGGAACATGTCTTACGAATGGGTTATTTAAATTCTGCATTCATAAGTAGGTATAAAATTTTGAATTTAAATGTTATAATTAGGTACTAAAACATATACAACAATAACAAGTTATAGATTAGGAAACAAAAACAACACAACCTTTCCTGGTATTTTATTGCTTCAATGGAAAACTAAAATCATTATATACGTGTAACTGTAATATTATCATGCATACGTATACAATTAAAAAAAAAAAAAAAGATAGGAAGTAATATTAAATAAAATGAATTAGGCCTTAATCGTCACCTTTGAGAACTTATGTTTAATGACTGGTTTATATAGAGTAAAACGCACACGAAAAAACATTCAAAAAAATGCAAATAGCAAATTATGCTTAAGTACGTTTAAACGTCAAAAGAGGAAAAAAATGATAGGCATTATCTCATTTTTATTCTAATATTGCTTTTCTTAGACAAGGAAGAATTCGAGGAAGGGTAAGGAATCTAAATTAATAAATTTGAGATCACAACACAGGGGAAAATCATAATAAAAACAGTTATACTAAATTTGTTTCCGAATAATATAAATTCTTTTTAAAATAATTTCCTACGCGTTAAATAATAAGGAATAAAAAAAGAAAGAGAAAAACGAAAGAAAAAAGGACAAATAAAAATAGTACTTACTACGAAAGCAAGGATGAGCAAGGATAGGAAGATATTAGATTTATTTTAGCGTTATCACACAGTTTTATGAAAATATTTTCAAAAAAGTGGTGAAGAACTCTGTCGATTGCTGTTCGTATCGGACGTGTCGATTTTTTGAATTTCTTGTTTCTCAATTTTCGCTTTTTTAGGCTCCATTTCAGATGGTCGATGCGATTTCATGTGAGCTGATCTACTTTTAATTTTACTAAATACTCTGTGAATAAATAGCAAGGAATAACAAATCATTCGAAATTTTTGCCATCATATACATACGCAGATCGTGATATTCGATTATTAAATTATTTCAACTTACTTTCCGCAAAGTTTGCAGGGAAATTCTTCCAAATTTTCGGAACTACAAGTGCTACTGCTACCGCTACTGAATGGTGTTGGCGTTACCATTCGCCATCTGTCTACCGAACCACCGTGTATTCGGTTATGACCGTTCAAAGCGGCTCTTGAATTGAATCTCTGCATCATTAGTAATTATTTTGATAGTTTTTATACATTAATTTTAGATTAAATTTTAATCACCGAAAAAATACGCACCGCTAAACATTCTGGATATTCACAAGCGAACGGTCTTGTATCAGTATTTGTCGTCGCTACTTCAACTTCATTAGTTACCTGAAGAGTATATTAAAAATTAATAATATTCATATAATCGCAAATAATATATTTTTATTTTTCTGCTATGGGATTATAAATATTAAATATTTTGGATAGGTATACAGAGCTTTTCACGTTAATATAAGCTCAGTCTTTCATACGATATGTAGAGAGATACTTCAGTGTTACTTATGCCAAGTTGCCCGACTAGGTAGGTCGATTCCGGACACTTTAAAAAAATAACAGAAAAAAGTAGAACATATCGGAGAAATATCCACTAGCCCATCTTAAAGAGGAAGAATAGTGAGTTAAAATTAAATTCTTCAGATTTTTTTTGCAACTTTAAAACACCGAAATTCACAAAAAAAAACAAAAAAAAAACGGTAAGAACAAAAATAATAAACTTGAAGAGGGATTATCAATTAATGTATATCATCGTAACAATAATATCAATAACAAAAGATGAGAAGAAAGAGTTGAAAAAATAGGGGATTAGCATAAAGAAAAACTAAGTGGGGCAGAATTTCGGGACTGCGTAATTTTTTTCACCGAGAATAGTTGACATTTGGAAATTCATGAGATCGTGCAGTCATCATGGCTCGCACAGTCCATCAAATGTCATATGATATCTTTGGTTAATTTGGTTCTACACGTCTGCTTTGGTAAAAGATTGAAATTTTTTTTGAAGTCATAAAATTATTATTCCATATACACAACCTGAAAAGTTGATGTAAGCCTACTAATAGTATGTTTTTTTTTTTTATTATTCTTTTTAAGAATCAATAGCTGCTAATTTCATAATTTCGAAAAATCATATCACTAAACACTCCCCCTCCCACTCCAAATGGAAAATTGTAGTTTAAATTTGAATTAAGATCTACTACCATGATAATTATACTTTTCAACAAAATTTACCCTATTGAAATCTGAGCGTCAGAGCCCAAGTGGTTCTCTTGTCAGTCCTTTAAGCAAATAGCGTAGGCAAACAATTATACACGAGGGTCACATAAGTGAGCGATTTGGGGAAAATTTTTATCGAATTTGAAAATAGCTTGTTGAAACGAGCCGATTTCCTCGGAACTCCAAGGTTCACTTTCACAGTAATCGTTTGTAAGCAGCGGATGGTCGGCTGGTACGTGTAACTTAGGTTGCATCAATTTCAATACCGCTTCCTGCGAGGAAAAGTGGCGAAAATTAGATATTTTTGACGACATTAAATTTGTCGAATAAAATCCAGAATACAACATACGTGAATATTTCCTTTACATAAATGCAGTACGTGCAAAGCATACTCCTTTATTACGTCCACCGCCGGGTAGAGCAGCACAACACGCGAATTCTAGGTACATATCAACTGCGAAAGAAAATCAACGGGACACGTTAATGGCCGGATGTATCGAGAAGAAGAAAATTAAATTGAAACACGCGCTTACGCTCGTTATCCATAATGCCGTGCTTAATGGCCGGTTCCCATACTAAATCTTCGTGAGATACGATTTTTCCTGGATGAGGGTTTTCTCGACACGGTTCTATGTTCGCTTGGAAATGAGGTCCGATATTTATATGCGGCTCTTCGTCGCTTTCTATTAGTAATTGATTTTTTGGTACTTCTTTGCCTATTTCTTCTTGAATAACCATCATTAGAATTAATACGAGAAATTATTCGTGCTTATAAACTTCGTATACGTAGGTTGAATTAAAAATCAGTTTTTTCGAAAAATTACAACAACGAGATGTTAAGATGTGAAAATATAATTTTATATGAATAGATAAGAACTCGAGGGTATATTACACATACACGGTTCTTTTTTTTTAGCATAACCAAACTTTGCAGGCATTGTATGTAATTCTTATAAGAGACAAAATTTAGAGCACTAAAATCATGATATTTTTGCTGCTATTGGACAACATTTTTGAAATCTGAAATAAAGTTGAAACCTTTAGTTATCAAAAGTGAAACATTGACTCCTTATTAGTCAAATTTCATTTAAGATTTTTTTCAGGAATAATTTGTGTAATCCAATAGATCTTGAGAATAAGTTTTTAAATATTGATGGAGAGCGTTTATTTCAAATTTTAAAGAAAACTGTTCATTAAACTAAGATATTCAAGTGTAATCAAAAATGGGATTTGACAGGCAAACGTATATGCAATTTGTTATACATAATATGCCCTTAAATTCGACATTTTTTTTTTTTTACTAATTGACGCCGTGTACAGGCTTGTGGCTAGAGGCATTTTTATTTAGGATACGTTGAATTGTGAAATACAGCAAAACAGACTGTAAAAATTTAATTTTGTAGGTGATTTTTACTGGACTACTGGCAAAAATGATTTCCATTTGAGGTTAAAGCACATAAAAATCAAAGACTTTACCACGTCCAGGTAACATAATAACTTGAGATAGACTGATTTTTTTAGATACTTTTTTTTTTATTCATACGCCGTGTACAACTCTGGGCTAAAGGCGAGTTTATTTTATTTTTTTATTATTATTACTATTATTATTATTATTATTTTTTTTTTTGGTAAAATCACTCCAGCAGAATGTAAGAAAAATTTCTGCTGCACCCCCTCCCCCCATCCTTCATAACCATAACAGGACAAAGTTGGAAAATTTTATAGCAATTGAAAGAATTAGAAAAATTTTTTGACAAATTTTTTTAATGAATTTTTAGGCAATTTGAGATTTTTATATTCATATATAGGTCATCTTCAGTTACCCAAAAACACGAAAAAAAATTGTCTGTCACTTTTCCTCATTTTCCAGGACGTGTTTATGTAATAAAATACATTTTCTCAGCAGTTTGTTATCTTGATTTTTAATACTTTTGAAATTCCAATGCTAAAAAATCAGAGCCAAACATTAAAAAAGTTCGTTAATACTAAAATTTCGAAAAAGCACTTTTATTGATGAAATACTTCATAAAAAAATGTTTGCCAAATTAAAAATGAAAATAATTTCTTTTTTTAAATTAAAAAAATATCCTATTTCCACTCAACCTATAGGGGATAATTTCAATTTTTTTCTAATAATGTTTTAGTTCATTCTGCAATTTGCAAGACTCAGTTTTGTCAATTTTCGAAAAAATTAATATTTAATCGAACCTGTCAAATTTCTCTCGAGTAATTTACCTTTCTGAAGAGACGAATTGTTGTTTACCGCTGCTTGCCAATACAGACCTGCGCTATTTCGTAACGGATTCAACATCGGGCAAGGAGTATAATGTAACATTTGAGAAGAATGGCGATGCACTCGGAGTCTAGATTTTTGAGGAAATTTACTCTTAAAGGCAGCATTCAAAGGCCGTTTTCTGCTGCTGCATTCGCACATAAAAAAAAATAGAACAGATACGAAAGTAGATTAAAATTATGTTTTATCAAATATCAAAGGCGGTTATAAGAACAAAATTCACTCACTTAGATGAACTTTTTATGACGAAAGTTTCTTGATTCTCTTTTATAGACGGAGCGAATATTAATTTCTGCTCGTAGTCGTCGTCGGCGATATGTAAAGTAATATTGTGCGAATCGACATGCGATACGGGACTGAAAGTGATGTGCTGTTCGTAATTATTATTCTCTTCGCCGTGAAAACTTATATTACGTTCATCCGATTGGATGATAACGTTGCCTCGATCGTCCGAATGTAAAACAACGTGGCCTTGGTTTTCCGAATGCAACGTTATATTTTCTCGGCCTTCGTACATGGCTACGTCTTTATCTTCCATTTGAAAAGTTAAATTTTTATCGTAAAACGAAATATCGTTACGATTCTCCGATTGGAAATTCATATCGTTTGCGGTCGAGTTGAAATTTATATCGTTATTGGAGTCGTCGAAACTGGAACTAAAACTAATGGTTCGGGCGTTTTTCGAATGTACTTCGCCGTCTACCGAGTCGCCGGTTGGAAAAGTAATATTGCATCTGGTGTCGGCGCCGTCGTCGGCGTACAGCGTTATATTCTCACGGCCTTCCGTTTGAAGAGTAATATTTCGGCTACTACATTCGCCATCTAAACTCATAGAATTAGCGCTGCTGCTAGTAACGTATTGCGAACCGCTTTCTATTAACCTATTGCAATTTAATATAACATTTTGATACTCTTGACTGGCGCTATCGTGATACATATTATCGCCATCGATAAATTTATACGTTTCGTCGTCGCCGTTATTCCTGAAAACGAAATCTTTCTGGTTGGCAGTTAATAAAGAATCTTCGTTGTCTTGAGACTGCGAATGATAAAGGTCGGTTTGAGAGTTAAACGTGGACGCCGACAAAGACACCGGTGAAGGCTCCGGGGTCACAGAAAGAGGCGATGGTGACGACGGCGAAGGGTATACGTTTTGGTTCACGTCCATCGGAAGCACTTCATTCAAAGCCGCTTCTACAGCACCTGGACTAGACATACCGGACGAATAAAACGCCGAAGATAAAGGCGACGATACGTGCGTATGGTGAACAACCGAGGAAACATGACAAAACGACGGCGACTGCCCTTCCTGACTAGCCGGAGGGGTGGGATAAGTGAAGCCCGGCGAAGGAAGCGGTGACTGCGAATACGGCATTGTATTCTGATCGTGATTTGTGATAACGGTTTCATTTTGCATGTACGGAAATTCCGCCAAACTGACCGGAAGAGGGGAATTCAGTACGGCTTGAAGGTCTTGCTGATGCTGAAGGTCGTTCGTTACGTTTTCGTATTCTTCTAGATTAATCTCTTGGAAATCCGAATTCTGCGAAAAATGAAATCGAAATGAAGTAGGGATGTGAATTAAGCTCTTAATTAAGTCTACCCACATTTCATCCTTATAACGAAGAAATTGTAGCAAATGGCGCCTCTAATACCGAATAGTTGCTCATTTGCATGGAAACCACTACTTTGTGGCTTAGCTGAGTTTTTAATTAGAAGCTATAGGCTATTACAGCCTCCCTAATTCAGCGAGAAGAGGTTAGAGATGGTGAAGTCTTCACATTTCTGGGTTTCAGACATGTATAGGTACTAGATAGTGTTATGAAAAACGTTAAACTTTTTCGTATTCAAAACATTTTCCTCAGACTTTGTAGCGCAAAGGAATGCATATGAAAATCCCTCAAATTTCATGAAAGAGTTCACAATTAAATATAAAGAGTCACTTTTTTGTTTTTGTTTTTGTTCTTTGATTCCATTCAAAATGAAGAATCACTCAATATTCGGGAAAAGGTGGAGGGAAAGGGGCAAATGTTACAAAATTTTCTTTTATGGTTTCACATGAAAGACTACATTCAGGAAACCAACATACCCGAATTTCAGCTTCCCAAGTGAATTTGAAGAGGAGTAAAGCAGCAAATGGCTCTTTCAGGAGATTTTAGAGTCATGAAATTTTGGAATCATCCATGTCTTTTCACTAAATCAAACTAGAAAGGTCCAACTTTGTATGTGGGATAAGTTAAGGACCAGAATATAACCCGTTGGTCAAGTAGAGTTGATCCAAAATGGCGAAACTTAAAATTTGAAGAGGGCTTGAGGAAGCCTCAAACATGTCAAATTTGATAAACTTGTGTTCAAATGTTTAACGGGGGGGGGGAGGAGAGAGGGGGATGGAAGAGAGAAGAGCAAGACAAGTGCTATTTTTCAAATCCATTTTCACAGGTGATGTCAAGGCGGAGAAGAGAGATTACTGTTTTCAAAATGTGGAGGGAGTAAAAAAAGTCAAACATATTAACTTTAGTTCCACATGATGAAATAAGCCCAAGTGACCAACACATTTGTATTTCAGTTTCACAAGTGAGTCTAAAGGGGAGTTAGTGGGGAAACAGCATTTATGAGGGAAATCATGAGAGGGAATTTCATGAATCGACTTCATATCCTCAACAAATATATTTGGAAAGATAAAACTTTGCATATAAGATTTATATAGAGCTAGAATATGAGGTATTGACTTTGGGTCAAAATGCATCCAAAATGGTAGGTTATTAAATTTTGAGAAAGGCTTGAGGAGTCTCAAATAGCTAAAATTTGATAAATATGAGCTCACGTAAATCCTGTGAGGAAGGAGGATTGCATAATTTAGAATTAAACCATCTAGTCACTAATGAAAGAATTAAGTGGGCATTTTCGTACTTCCAATGAGTTTGGACTATGGGAATGAAGAGATTAACATCACCTGCAAATTTAAATAATCTTCAATTAAAAATTCAGCTCCAGTAATGTAGCATGGCTGCTTACATTTTTTTTTTCATGGCCTAAAATGATTGCTTATGACCTAAGGCGCTAAGATATTGTATTAGGAAGATTATTTTGATACTGGTACTGGATCCATTTCGGGAAAAATGAAGGCAGTAATTTTTTGGAAAATTTTCAAAGCTCTTCATTTTATTTTTCCTTTAAGAGAGTTCATTTTGTGACTGAAAGTTATTTCAAGAATTCACAGGGCGTTGAGTGAAATGCTGATAAAATTTCAGATTTGCTGGGTATAACAGGGATACTACTAAGGAGAAACGTTGCATGAAGGAATAAACATATTACTTACTTTCAAAATTGAGCGAGTTAATGAGTTGGAAAATATAATGAAAATAATATTAAAAACGAGTACTAAAGATTTAGGAAATTGATTCGTGGATCTTACTGAATATTTCATTTGTAACAAAAATCACGCAATGAAGAAATGGCCTATCTTTAAATTTACAGGCGCTAGGGATGATTACAGTGGTTTCATAAGTTCAGCAGTCCTGATAACAAATACACTTGAGTTTGATGTCATACAAGTTGATGCTTCAAAAACGTTCTCTGATAACATCACTCAGTTTATAAAATCTGCAGAGTAGTAACAAGATGATCAGGGGAGAAAGAAAAAAATTAACCCTGAAAAAAAATAATTTCAGAGTCACTTTTTCATTTTTTTCTTATATCTAATGAAAATATTGAAAAAAAAATTAATGAACAAAAATTATAATTGCGAAAATTGTATAAATTTTAAATTCTGATTTCCCAACCCATGGGTACTCTATCTCCCTTGCCCCTCTCTCTCCCCAGTTATAGAGATAACGAGGAGATTTGGGGGCACCGTATTATCAATATCCAAAACGCATAGAATTAATCATACCATCACATTAAACATGAACCTGAATCTGAACCTTATGATTGAAGCAATAATTTTCACATCAAATGAAAAAAGTAATATTTAAACTATACTTAGTATCTGTAATATTGCAGATAGGTAACTCGTCCATGGCATGATATTTATCATCAATAATAGGTTCAGTGAATTCAACGAGTTAGACGTTTAGTTTATGTTTTTGATGCTTTATCACTTCAATTTTGAGAATACACAATATTTTGGACCTTACTCAAACATTTGAAGCCGTTAAAAAAATCATAATCTTCAAACATACGTTCCAAAAATATTTTCAAGTTGCTACTTTGAACCGCCCTTATCCACAAAGTGTAGGTTTCCATGCGAAAGTTTCTCACTGGGAGCTACATGAACTATAAATTCTGAGTTAAAAAGCTTCAAAGCAAAAAGGCCCAAAAAATGCCCTTATTACTCTTCTCGTGAATTTTTTCCCCTAGGGAATTTCTCGACAGATGCGAATTTTCGCTTCATTTACCTCAATCTGTTGCAAATTATTCAAATCGTTGGATCCGTCTACATTATGAAGTAACATGGAATCAGTATCTTGTACATTTTGGAACATATCGTCTCCTATGCTGTTAGTGAAATATTGACCATTCTGACTATGGTACACGTCCAAATACGAGTTTTCCGGCGAAAAAGTCATTTCCAATTGAGGGCTGCAAAATGATCAACGTTAAAATACCGCGGCTACAATTCCGCAACCACGCGTCTATAATAAAATCACTATAAAATAGAATTAGCGAGCGAACTAGATGAAGAAACTTTTACGCTGGGTTGGGATGGGTTGCTTTCAACTTATACAATTAAACGTATTATTCTGCGATGCTCGAAACGAAACTGCGAGCGAAGAACAGCCATAAAATTTACATTCCAACAGCCTGTTTTCCTTTTCCCAAAGCAACCATTATTATGATTCGTTTCCGCGAACGCATCGTTCATTTTTTAATGGCAACGAAAATAAATTAAACTAATTATGATATATGGTACATAATATCGCGCAATATTTTTCACTACATTTTTTCTATTCATGTTGAGCTGAAAATGAATCATCTCCTTCGTATTTAATTACTGAAAACTTAAATTCATGGTACCTTCTTTAACGCAGGTACCAAGATAGCCTACCTTTGGGTATTATGGGACATCGTGCCGGGATCGGAACTCGCCCTTTTCACTGGTTTTTGATGTACACGTTTCAACAACAATTCGTTGAACATGAGTGTTTCTTCGTGTATTGAACCGAAATTTTCATTTTCCTCTTTATTTTTGCCAAGTAATTCGTTTGTATTCAATGACGATAGGGTGGTGGTTTGCGACGGAGCAGCAGGTATAGCGAAAGATGATACTTTTGGTTGGTACTCGTTTAGCATACTATCCTCCGTGGATTCTTCTTCCTTAATCGTTGAAGTATCTGTAATAAATTGAAAAAAAAATGGATAAACAGATGCATTAAATAACATCTAATTCTTTCGTAAATGTCCGAATCAACGACTCACTGGATTTTGGCTTAGATAATATTTCAGATGTTTTTAATATTTTTGCTTTGGAACCGGCATTATTTAAATTTAATTTCGAAGCGTTATTTAAATTCGAATTAGAACGTTTCTGTATGATTTTTTCTTCGATCAGAGCTCGAACGCTTATGCTGGCAGTAGTCAACTGAGGTCCGTTTGATTCCTTTTTCTCCCATTTTTTCGCATCATTCTCCTATATACAGAGAAGTGAATTATTTTATGTCTGATTTACACATGCATTTGATGATTATACGTAATGAGATCAGTTCTCTTACTTTTTTGAAATAGCCACCGTGCAGTCTCATATGGCCGTTTAAGGCTGGCACGTTTTTGAATTTTCGATGACACAGATTACATTCGACTGGTTTACATTCTGGTTTTTGTTCGATTGCTTTAACATCTATTGTTGGCTTCGATACCTGTTTATTAGCGTTGTTAGTGCCGTTTACATTAGTTGTCTGAAATGAAGGAAAAATCGATTAAATTAACGAAATTCAATTTAAAAAAAAAAAAACAATTATTATTACAAAAGTTAAAAATGTAGAAAATATCTTATATTTTTTTAATATTATAATAAATTAATTTCTAACTATAAAATAAGGATGTACTAATAACATTAAACTTTTTTTAAATCGAGAAATTTGCTGAAATTTTTTTGAATTCTAGAAGAATTATTAAAAAAAAAAAAACAATAATAAAAATAAACGGAGTATCTACGTAGTATTAATCAAATAAAATACTATATTGGAAGATTGTGCAGTCGACATTTTTTAATATAGCAGGCACTTCATCACAAAAAAAAAATGATAAAAATAAAACTAAAATTTTTCTTCAATCTCTATAAAAATAAATTAATATTCTTGAATTTCTGACAACTAATTTACTCAGAAATTAAAGAAAAAATATATTATGGTATTCAATTTGAAATTGAAATAAAATTTTTACATCTCATAAAAAAAAATTAATAAACTCTAACGTTGTAAATATTTCTTCAACTTGTCTGCAATGTGTTTTTCACATAAAATGATCGTGAAAAAGAATGTCTAAGTATCAATTCGTTCAGTGGATTGAAAATAATAATAATACGACATAGTTACCCTACGTTTTCTGCAATCAATATTAAGAGGGCATTTGATACGAGAAAATAAAATAAGCGAGATAGTTTCTAGAAATGGGCCATATATTGCGCTCAATTACATGCCTAATCATTTGAAAGGATAAAACTGCCATTTATGTCTATTCTACTTCATTTAGGTTCGTATAAAATTTAAAAAATAAGCCAACTCTATGGAAAAATCAAGTATAATACGAGTATTGCCACAAAAATGGAATTATAAAATACATATTATGACTTCACTCCGGTATATTTGATTACCTACCTGATCATCTAAGAAAAATTTAAAATCTCTGAAATATCGATACGATAAATGATCCCAGCCGTACATTTTGACACGTTCATTCATCAAAAATTTTCATACGAACACATCACCGATTCAAATTCGACTACTGAAGTGTAAAATAACCATCTCTAATCTACGGTAATGGTTGTTTGGTGGTTTTCGAATTAGTCAAATCTCATTGGTCGGGCCTCTACGTGTACAGGTATTGTTGAAAGAGAAAACTGGTTGGTTCTCACACACTCCATGGAAGGGACAAAGATGGAGGTGGAATACGAATATTTTACAACCGCCTACGACCTACGTGTATTTAAAAAAGATGGGAAATTTGGTATGTAAATAATAGGAATTCTAATTTTATAGTCGAACGAATAATTTTACATGTTGAAATGCACATCAAAAATTAACAATTAAATAAATGAACTGATTAATTAAATACTTTTATGTATAGCATCACACAATAATAATAATAATTTATAACTCGTATATTTTTCATGATTTACAAATCATACAGATATAACTGAAATTCAACAACTGCGCTAAATGATCTCAGAACGTCATAAAAATTTGGTACTCAATTTTTAACCCCCCACCCCGTCCAAGAAGTAAATATTTAATTTTTTTTACTTCCTGTAGTTATAATTTGTCATTCCAAAACTCAATTTTTAACCCCCCACCCCGTCCATGAAGTAAATATTTAATTTTTTTTACTTCCTGTAGTTATAATTTGTCATTCCAAAACTCAATTTTTACCCCCTCCCCTTCAAAATTAAGTGAATATTTAAATTTTTCACCTCTTGTAGTTATAATTTGTCATTCAAAGACTAAAAAAATTTTAGCCACCAATTTAAAAAAAAATGAAGGAAATCTAAATAGTTTTCAAATTTTTTTCAAAGAGCAACAATTTTTGTACTTTTAAAAAATGAACGAAGAATATCTCCCAACTGTACGCGCTCAATTTAGCTTTTTTAGACTTAAGAGGCAAAATAAGCTCAACTTTTGTTCCACAGTGGTTCTCACAGTCTTAGCTTTTTGATGCTAAAATATCTACACCAAGTCATTTTGAAGCAAGAGTATAATATCCCTCAAAAATTAGCTTTTTTTTAAATATGAAAATTTTTCAAACTCTTGGCTTCATTTTGAGTCGTGTAAAAAATTGAGTTGAATGGATTAAATTCATAGGTCGTTCTTTAGAGGTCATTTAGCAACAATTGTAACAATACCCTGTTCACTTTTTGAAAAAACTGAAAGTCAGCTCATGTAATATACACTTTTTATAAATATTTGGAATATTATTTTTAAAGTTTATTTCGAATAAATTACTATTTTTTGAGAAATAGACGAATAAAAATGACTAAAGGAAGAACTAATAACGCATTTATAAACCAAATAATGATATTTTTGTTTCTACATATTCAAGAAAAATATTCCAACTTCTATAAATTTTGGCTTAAGGAAATATGCTTATATTAACAAAAAAAAAGAACAGTTTATGCGCAATATGCACTTGAATAAAATATTAATAAAATCTAAAATAAAATAAAATCATTTACTCATTTTAATCAAAAAAAAAAACAATTATTCATACTTATTAATAAAAATATTAAAAAATTAGAATTAAAATTAAAATTATAAATTCATCGTCAAATTTTTAATTTTTTTTTTAATTAACATTTTTCTTTTCATTTAAATTTAATAAAGATTAAATTTGTTTCCAATATGAGGTGCCTGAAAATTATAAGATTATATATGAATTTAGGCGGCAGTACATGGCACTACTCAAAAAAAAAAGTTAATATTTTTTTTTTCAGTCTAGTGATCAAAATTAAAAGATTATATGATTGAGTTAAAAATTAATAAATTTTTCTTTCAGTATAGTGATCATTTTATTGGTTCAAAGCCCACTGTAATAATTTTGTCAGTAAAGGTACATTGTTGTTTAAGAAATTTCCGTATTCATTCAAACGAGAAATTACCTTAACTTTTTCGCGTTGAGAGATTAAAAAAAAAGGCATTAAAAATGCTTATACCAACTCCACGAAATACACGTTTTGCACTATGCTTCAACTAACATCCCTTCTAAATTACCATAATAATAAGTTTCATACAGGTGTCACCTTTCTTACATTAAGGCAGAAATATAGAGCAGGTTACGTTCGCAACTCTGCCTGCGATAAATTCGTGCACGAGGGTCGATTTCTTTCCGTTTCAGCAACAACGTGTAATTGAAAGTGGCACGTTATGTAAATTTTTTTCTCGATTTTCAAGTTGATAAACAAGTTCGCTTTGTGTACTGTTCTTTCTCTCGATTGAAAAAAATCTCCGAAAAGATTTAAACGACAATGCTTAAATTAATTTATTTCACAAAAGCCGTCTGCTATTTTCTTCCGCGTAGTAGACTTTTTTTGCTCTCCCACGCGTTTAAAAAATCGTACATTGAAAATGGAAATGCGCTCGCATTTTAATCGAACGGGAAAAAGTTGTCTCTTTCCTACGCTCGGATATACGAAACCCTTTACGCGAGAGTTCTTTCTCATACTCATTTCATATTTCAATATGAAAAACCTTACGGTACCAGTTTATCGCTGACCATTTAAATAATAAAGAAACGGCTAAAAGCACACAGCGACCGCTTTTATATCCTTATTCATCGGATAAATTTTCCATAAACTAGGCACCTAACTGTTTCCACATGGTAACGGCGTACTAGAGGTACTGGTAACGAAACGACGGTACCGAGTAAGACTGCAATTTCGAACTTTCGCGAAAAAAAATCATTCATTTCCGCATCACATTCCGCCCGAAAGAACGTCGACGAATTCGCACACACGAGGACAGTTTGCATTTCCAAATCTATGTTTTATATTCGCAGGAAATAAGAAGGTTTTTGTATAATGGATTTTACGCGTTTGACAAGTTTTCTTTTATAGGTTATAAAGAAGCCTGGCGTAGGTTTTCTTTTATTATTTTTTTTCCTCTTCCGTGAGAGACAATATTCCACACCCAAGTTCCATTCTTTTTTTGGCAAACTTTTCTGCCGAACAGAAAGTCATAATAAAAGTAATGGAGTCAAAGTTGATCGTTTCCACTATACGAAAAAGGAAAACCCGAAATATTTCGGATAGATTCATTTTCAAATGGAAAAGGTTACGTACATTTTATTTCTTTCTTGACACAAGATACGTTCACAATACATAACTTTCCGAATAGTTTACTAAAAATGCTTCTCCGTTTCACCTACCGAAATTCGTTTGCACTCACGAATATGATGACACCGGTGCGAAAAAATTACGTGATTTTCAAACCTATCCTCGTATATTGATTAAAAAAAAGCTAAAGACGTTCGAATAAAAACGCAACTTAAAATAGATATATTGTAATATACGAAGTGAAATGATTATATATTAAAATCAACCGTATGTATCCATTTCGGGTGTACATATAGATGACTACTTTTATAATTACCTGAATATTTCCTTTTTGCAATAATAATTTTATTTTATTATTGTGCACCAAAACGGAAGTCGAGGTGATTTTAAGGGTTGAATTGACAAGCACATTGCGCGAATCCGGCGCTCCATCTGAACCTGTTGATTGTTGATGGGTGACGAGTTTAAGCTGTTTTGGGCCTTTTTCGCATTTTAACTTTTTACGTTGCTCGTTCACGATATGTTCGATCAAATGAAGTTGTTCTTGGGTCAGACAATCGTTATTATTATTCGATCGTGAGTTTTTACAATGGATGATGGTAGCGTTTGTCGCATTCGTCTGTAATTAGAAAAAATTAAAAACCTTATTGTCGAGTTTTATCATTTTTCATTTTCGTAAAAATAATTCATCCGTTAAGAATTCACATCGGAGGTTTATTAATTCATTTTCAGAAGTTTGAAAACCGTAGAACGGTTTAAAGCTTTATTTTGGGCCGGCTTAGTGTCGCGTATTAATTCCTGCGAATTTACATAAAATATTTTCATTTTAAATTTTAATATCAAATTTCGTAAGGAAAGGAAAAACTAATTTTAACGTTGATTTTTTTTTAGGAAAAAATAATAAAAATAATAATAAATCAACTCTGAGAGCATTTTTATGAAAAATTTAATTATAGCTATACGAAAAAATCCAAACAGATGCATTGTATTGTATATTTGAAATATTTTTTTCTAAATGATAATAGTATTGTATCATTTATTTACTTATTTTTTCAATAAATAAGCGCATTTATAGAATAAAAAATGCAATATATACCAGATTCCCCCCTCCCCCAATAGAAATGTAGCTAAAGGTGTCTACAGCTGAACAATTGAACATACAAAAAATTTCCTATAATTCGCTACGTGCTTAATTTCTTATAATCTACATTTTTGCTCCCTCGTTCGATTTTTTTTTGCAATTATCTCTCTTATTTTTTCACTTACATGAAAATTAGTTTCATAGTGAATTGAAGAACTGTAAATTTTCTACAAAAAAATTTCTAATGACTTTTTTCGTAGAGTCAATGTGAATGCTGTGAAATGTAGTTGAAGAAATGCTATTACCTTGTTTTCTTACTCCCATCCTATAGTTGATTCTGTGCAACAATCAATGTAGTCAAGATATTTTTAAGGAGAAGGAAAAAAATATAAAAATAATTTTTTTAGAATTTTTTCATTTTTTTTTTTTTTGAATAAAAGTCAAAATGCATTATAATGTTCTAGTTTCAATTTGTGCATGCAAGTGCAAAAAAATTTTCATTTCTGAAGCAAAACAATAAAGTTTGATTTTTTTCAACTTTTTTTTTCTTATCCTCTTTTAATTTGAATATTTAATTTAAAAATTAGATTTTTTATAGATTAATTTATATATTTATTATTTAAATAATTGATTAATAATTTTTTTATACGCATATTTTTTTCTAATAGCTTTTTTTGACATTTAGAATTGAAGCAAAAAACTCGCCTATGCCATCAAAATAGACATTAAAATATGCGTTGAAATGGCACGGAGTTTTAAACGTCGAACAGGAATAATAAAATAAAGCAATAATATTCAAGATGCATAGACATCTTTAGATATATCTCAGTGAAAAAATTCTTTTCTCTAAATTTCTTCAGGCCAATGTCCATTTTTGAGCTAGTTTGAGTGTACTCATTACTGCATGAATAGTGATTTATCAAAATTTATTTCATTATAATTTTTTTAATTTTAACACTTAATTTCAATAGCAATGATCTTTTGATTTTACATTCTACCATTATGGTAAACACAGGGGGGGGGGAGAGGGGATTCGGGTTCAAACTTCTCGAGAGCTTTTTGTATACTAATGAAATTACAAAATAGATATTTGTACAAAAAATGAATTGTTCTTCAACAAATTCAATTTTTTATTTGTCAAATAGCATTTTTGAGGTTGGAGGAGCACAAAAGACCAAAATGCAGGCTAAAATACATTTTAAGGCAATGAGGCATATTAATCAAATGAATCCATAAATATCAAATTCAAGTATCTTGAGACTTTTTTTTTAAATTTTAACTATCTACAATTTTAAATATTTTTAATTTTCATTATACTGGGCGTGTATAATTGCTAAGATTTTTACATTAATGTTGTTTTAATCAAATTTAGAAACTTTGTTGGTAGCTTGCACTAGGTTCATCAGAATCCATGATGTTCAAACAATAAAAATTTATCAAAATACCATTTTCGACAAAAAACCATATTTTTGCATTTTTAGCGATATTTCGAAAAGTTGATTTCCGACTCTAGGCCTTATCGCTGGACGCGTCATATTTAATTTCTCATAAAAAATGCTGAAGATTTAATCTAAAATATCTCAAAAGTACTTTCGAGAATTCGATTTTAAAAAGACAACGTATCATTCGAATTCGAAAAAAGCGATAAAATTTTAATATATTTTTAATAAAAACTTTTTTACGATTTCGATACGTCATCTCTATTAAGGACAAATTTTAACGAATTGTCGTCGTCTAAATTGGCTAGACATTGCGTCTTATTCGCACAAAGGCGAAAAAAGTATTATCATAGATTCATCATGAGAAGATGCTTCACAAGCACGTCATCGTTATTAACACATCGTACAGAGCATCTTCTCGGTGTAAAAAATAAACGTACGAATGGGATGCAAACGAAAACGGACACACGATAGAAAAAAGAAATGCAATAAAAATAGAATAAAAGGCGAGAATTTTCGACGAAATTGAACCTAAAATACAACGTTCGCTTCAGTCAACACAGGCGCGGACCTTTGAAAGGAAAAAAGAGAGGAAAAAAAATTTCGCAACACACAGAAATACAAAATCAATAAAATCCGTACAAACTATCAGAACTTTTTTCAGTTTTCTTTTTCATTTTATGGGTTCAGAGAGAAGCACAAAAACATATATAAAAATCCACCGACACCGCCGCGCAATGTATATGTATAATCCAGATTTTTATTTAGGGCGTGCACAGGGTTGATAACACGACACAAAAGCCATTCTATTATGTTTTCCGAAGGGATTTATGCTGATAAATGTAGTAAACGAATATGCGCTCGTTTAGGTTGAAATTTTCGAAAAACGTTTTTAATACTAACAATGTCGAGATTACAGTTTAGCAATGGAATTATTCGAGAATTGTTACAAAGAAAATATACTTTCACCGATGGCGGTCGGCGGTGGTGGGCGATGCTATTGGCATCGCACTAATAAAAACCGACCCGTGAACCCGATTAGGCTATAGTAAATATATTTTCCGCGATTCCCAAATAAATTACGTCGAGCTCGGATATGCATTCTAATTTCGCTATATCAAATGCGCCAACGCCAACTCGGCTCGGCGTTAATTTTATTGGTATTAACTGAACTGTAAGCTGTACTTATTTCCAAGTAGAAGATAAACAACGCTTAAAATGATACCATTATACCAGTAGGTATTGACTAACGCTTAATGTATCGCGTTATCGTATATTCTAGGCAGCTGTATAAGCTCGGCGAACGGACTCGCTAAAATTCCCTCGTATTTGCGTTCTTCGCTATTCGAATTTTTTTTCACCCTTTTAATATTTTATTCAAGGTTTCGAAATAACACGGCAAATCTTAACGATCGCATCAAGCTCAGCATTTATCGTTAAAACCACTAGAGGCAAAAAATAACACGCTTAAATTTCACCCATACCGTATAGGCGGTTATAAATATAAATAAAAAATTACCGCGTGAATTCTTCGCAAAATATGCGCGCAATTTCTGGAATTTAGTTTTATAAGTACGCTTATTTCGGAGCTATACTGGATGGGTGAATAAATAATGCTAAATTTATAAAATATCACTAAACTATGCAATTCGCAGGCACGACAACAAAACTTCGCTTTCGTGAACATCCTTTCGAAAGCGGTATTCGCTGTGTGGCAAGTGGCAACCATTTTTATGAGTCGCAGTAATAGGAACCAAGTACCTAAAATATCGCTTTATATTGGAATATTTTGATATTTAAACGATTAAACGTCCTTCTCGTTGGACTAAAGGACTCAGCCAGCGAATATCACCTATCAATATAAAAGAGTGGGCCTATATTCAATTTCCTTCGAAAAATGCTGAGGTTATGACAATAACAGAGATCAAATGAATGGGCTTTGTCACGAACACGAAGAAAATAAAAACTAGAAGATACTAGAGTATCTTAAAAGCGGACTTTACTAATTAGTAATTGTACTGTTTTACAGAATGTTATTAGAATAATTTATTTTTTTAATAGAATAAAAATTTTTTACAAAATTTAAATGTTCTTCCAATTCCACTTACCCTAAATTTTATCAAGTATCATACAAAACATGACCTCACGTAATTAATCTTCTTAGCACCTAAAACTTGGAATCGTGTGAGGTCAGGTGTAGGTATAAATGTGGAGTTTATTTATTTTTTTAGATAAACAATAATATTTCAGACAGTTTGTTCAAAAAAACGTGACCGCACGTAAAATTATACTTTCTCACGTTCGACATGATTTCGAGGATGGCCAACTTTTTTATCCTCCTTCTTCGATTCGGAGGCTGACTATACTCATTTTTAAAATTTATATTTCAAACTGTAAATTAAAATTACATGACGTCACGTTACCTCATGGTCATTCGACTTCAAAAATCAATCAACTCTAGAAATCTACTCAAACTACCACTCCTCAAAATTTCGAGTAAATCTGTCAAATTTTACTCCAGTTACAGCGAGAGAACGAACGTTTACAAAAAAACGTGACCTCATGTTAAATCATTCCTCCTCAAGTTGAAAACCTAATAATCGCTGAAAGTCTGCGTACTCTACCTATCCTCCCAATTTGGTGTCAATTGCTTTCGACTCAAGCCCTGTCACGTCACGTCACGTCAGGTCACGTCAAATTATATCCACTCACATCCAAGAAACACTCAATTCCAAGACTACTACGCCTACTCTTTCATCCATCCGCACTACATTCTGATAAATTTTTGATACAAAAGGAAAAACCGTGACCTCACGTTTTATTGAATCATCTCACGTTCTGATAAATTAGATATCTGATCATTTATAACGCTCAACCACTCCTTCCTGCTATCATGTGGGAACCAAAAAACCTCAAATCATGCCTCCTCACGCCACGTCACGCCTGATGACCCACAAAAACTAATTAGCACTAAAGCATCACTATCCTTACCCTTCCACCAACTTTGAATTCAATCCATCAAGTATTATTCGAGTTATCGTGGGAGAATGGAAAAACCTCAACGAATGCCTCCTCACGCAAAACTCACGTCCGATCACCTCATAAAACTAATAATCTCTCAAACTATTCTACCCCCACCTTCTTTTAGTTTCTAATCATTCTGTTCAATTTTTCCCGACTTATCATGAGAACACAAAAAACCTCAACTCACGCCTTCTCACGCCAACTCATGTCCCATCATGCTCAAACATTAAGTGGCTTTAATGATCACTAATCTTACCCTTTTTCTATCTTCCAATTCAATCTATCAACTTTTATCTTAGTTATTGCGCTAAAACAAAAAAAAAACCTCAACTCACGCCTCTTTACGCAAACTCAAGTCCGATCATGTCCAAAAACTAATCAGCTTCAGAGTACCACTACTCCCATCCTTCTTCCAACTTTCAACTCGATCCGTCAACTTTTAATCAAGTTATCGCGCGAGAACCAGAAAACCTTGACACACACTCCTCACGCCAACTCATGTCTGATCACGTTCAAAAACTAATCAGCTCGAGAACTCAACTACCCCAACCCTTCCTCCGAATTTGGTTTCGATTCGATCACTTCTACTCGAATTATCGTGCGAGAATGCGAAAAAAAAAATAAAGAAAGAAAGAAGCAAACAAACTAAGAAACTGAGTGAACGCATTAGCGGATTTACTTGAAAAGTAAAGTCCGCTAAAAAAGAGTAAAAATAACAATAACAAAAAGAACACACTAATATACAACACTGAGGAAGACCATGTATAAATTCTAAGACTCTGCACACTGCTATGACCTAAGCTCATCTCAAGTCCCTCCGAGGTAAACATCCTCAACCATACGAGTTAAAGCGGGTTTCCCTTAACGGAAACCTCTTGGCGGCTCTTACACAGAGCAACCTCCTACACTTGAGGCGGCTTTTACATAGAGCAAAAAAATCAATTTCATGCTAATGATTATAATTTTTATTACACAAAATGCAAATATACTGCAAACTATTGACACTTGTAACACAATTTTTTTTTTACATTAACCAATTGAAAAAAATTGAATATTTTACTACACCAGCATAGGATAGTTCCAACTAGTGACATCAATGTACACTCTGATTCGCAAGGTGTTTCTGCTGCATACAAAAAAATATCAATTAATAACTCTGCTCCCAATTGATATTTTTGATTTGCTTCCGTAAAAATCGAACGTAAATATTTCACCCACACAGACCTCGAATCTTGTTGGACATTACTCACCACCCAAAAATGGCAATCACAATGGTCCTACCAAAATACACCCAAGTTCTTCACACAAAAAAAACCAGTCTTACCATGGAAACACTTCGACCACCAAGACCGAAAAAACGAAATAACAATCGCCAGACAACGACTTGACTATACCAGACTCACCCACAGCTAGCTTTTCAAAAGATTCCCACAACAACTACTCTGCAACCTGTCACCAAGAACAATTCGCCTCAACCATCTACTCTTTCGGTGTCCAAAAATTGAACGATGTCCGAAAATCCTTAAAAATTACCAAACACCAAATAACCGACGACTAACAAAACATCCACAACATCTTGACTTTCCTACAACGTTCCAATCTAAACGTCCAGAAGTGGCGTACTATGCAAAGCAGTTGAAAATGCCACACAAAAAATAATAATCAATCAATCAAATTTATTTCATAAAAACTTCACAGCTCAACATTCAGTTTTAATGACCTCCACCAGAGTGCAAGCAGAGTGCGGGAGGGATTACTATTATTATTTACCATATTATAAGGGAAACCAAAAAACAAAAATAATAATAATAGTAACAATGATCTCGTTAAGTATTACTCAAAATGATTTGGCCATATTTTGGTGAAGAAACATCTTTCAATTAATTTAATACTATTTTCTCGTAATTTTACTCTGTTTCTAGTAGAGAAAAATTACGTAATATTTGCTGAGAATCCCCTCCACCTCCCCAAAGTAAGATTATATGAGATTCGACTTGACCCCCTCCCCCCTTGAACGCCTCACGTAATTAATGGACGCCTCCTTAGAGAAAATGTAGGAAAGTTAAACGATATGAGGTGGTGATGGTGTTGTCTTATTTGTATTTTTCTACTTCCAACTTTCACCACGCGATTGTTTTTTTTTTTTAATTTTAAATAATTTTTTATTTGTGATTTTTTTTCATTATAATTGAAATAATGTATAATAAATGACACAACAATTAAAACCAGCTTTAAGGTGCTCTTGAATCAATACACCTTGGAACTATTTTTTTTTTTTTATTAGTGGGAGTTGGTTCAATTTGCATCGCGCATCCAGAAGCAAAAATATAGGAGGTACCTTAATGACACAACATATAATATTCTTATCTGATCGGTTCAGCTTTTTGTTTGAAGAAACTATACAAATTCTAATTATTAATTGTTACTTAACTTGGCATAAATTTGTTGAATAAAAAATTGTAAGGTGATACTCCCCAGCTTTGAAAACATTTTAAGTCATATTGTATCTAAATCTGCGAGTTAGTAAATTTCGCTAGAAACGAAAAGGGAAGAAACAAAATACATAGCCTTCTATTTTAGGTGCCCAGTGGGTAAAAAGAATCCTATGCTTTGCTGAAAACATCAGTCTTAGAAATCACTAAACATATTTATTTGAAAAGAAGAAGATGGTGATGTCATCTTTAAAAACCTTATTACAAAAAAGACCTTACTTCTTAGATGGAAATATGTACACAAGACATCAAAAGGTAGGAAACTGAAATACACAATCTTATATCTAACTGACTGTGTTGTATGAAGTAAGTTGAAGTTTTTTTTTTTCTTATTTCCAGTCAATAAAAAATAAAAGTTATTCAGAAATTCGTGTAATTCATTCAAAAAAAAAAAAAAAAAAATATTATACTACTTTCTCTCCTGAAAAACAAAATTTTTACAGCACTTTTTGAAAAACCTAAACATTAACCCAACGTATAAGGGCATTTTAAGAATATCTTGGTATCTTCATTTTGATAAATACATCTTTGTCGCAACTTTTCACATTCCTTTATAAGCCTATCTGATGGTATACTTCTACTAACGCTTAACTAAAGGTCATAAAACAACTGAGAGTAAATTCACTCACATGCGGAAACAATAACAAAGCCAAGAAATTGTTATTCATTGGAATAAAGACACTCGACGACATCCCCTTTTACATCGCGCAAATGCCTATGATTAATGAACGAAAGTATAATTCATTATAATTTTTCTTTCCCACTGATTTTCTAAATATATAAATAATTCCGCCCGTAAAAAATGAACCCGTTTAAACGCAAAACTGAAACATAGTCGTTACCATCGAGTGTAATAAATAACAGCGCCACTGGTGACCAAAAAGTCATCTTTATTTCTCTGGAGAGCGCGGAAGTTGCATAAACAAGCGTTTTAAAATATGATTGATTAGGAGGGACCGGGTTGTATTTGTGAAAAGGGCGGAGAGAATGACGAGGCTACTATTTGAGGTCGTTTCGGTGGATGAATGGTGTTATTTGTATTATTCCGCTGCGGGTTTTTTTCACATACGTATCACTCTGGAGATGAGTTTCGTACTTTTGATATTTTAGAATAGTTGCGCATTTTTTCAGTCTGTTGTGAAAAATATTACGGTGTATTTTAAAGAGAGGAAAAAAATGTGTAATTGATTTTGGCAACACAGATGGATGCAGACTTTGTTATAAAAAATAAAAAATTTCATCGATAATGTTACCAAACGAAAGAATGCTTGGTGGTTCTTTCAAGTCGAGCAGTCAAGCAGGCTAATATGTTTAATTCTTTTCTATCGAACGGCCAACTCGTTTGATTATTTATTCGAGTGTGAATAAAAGTCAGCCGAATTGTTCGATTTAAACGCGCATCGAAGCTCGAAGGCAATTTTTAATCAAGTTCGAGTCAGTCGACAGCGTTGAAAATCAAATTAAGAATTTCAAATGCTCATATTAATTATATGGCGAAGCAAAATTTCTTGTTTTGATTATTCAATTTTTTTTTTGTTGAAAACAGAAACTCCTTCATACATCTTTGGAACTTGGAAGTCCGAATGATCGCTTTGGACACTTTATCGTTGCGAACTGTGACGCTAATGGGTTCAGTAATGCGATACCATCGGCAGTTGCCAAGTTCCAAAGAATAAATTTAAAAGCGTAAAAATTTACCACTTCATTTATTTCGCGATTTAGCGTCCCATATTTTTTATCCAGAATCAGCTGGTTTGAGGATACCGTTGGTCAACGAAACGATCAATAAGTATGAAGAAGACTAATTATTATGGAAATTGGAAACTCAACTATGAAATAAACGTAATTTAAGAATAATCATATGTAAGCTGCCATGCAACATTACTGAAGTTTAGTTTTCTATTGGGGACGTTCAAGTTTACATATAACGTTGCTAACCTCGTCATGCTCACAGGCCACACATAATATAGAGTCTGAAAATCATCACCCTATCCCTTCTGAAACCAGCTAGGGAAGTTAAATTAACACAAAAATATAAAATTTGGAGGCTTTGACATTCTTGCTGTTAAGGTTGTCCCTTGACGTGTTTTGGTCTAGGAGCGATGGAGGTAAGGAACGACTAAAACGCAGACCTATCCCCGAGTAGCTTTTCAAATTCTTGAATGCGAAAGGCAGGCTTCTTCTAGTTTGATTGCTATTCCTTTCCAAAGATCGGAGAGACAAAATTACCAACACTTCGAGATATTCTGATACCGAAATATTTAGTTTATTTCAATAAAGGTGAACAACAGAATATTCGAGTTCGCGGTAAATCTCGGATAACGAATATCGTAAACAATAATTTCAAGAGGCACATATATATCGCGAGTGGTTAACCTTTGCATGGTATCATGTCACATTTTTCCATAAATGGTATCATGGTGAGGGAATCCCCGCCACAAACGTAAATGGTATCATAATGAGGGAAACCCCGTCAATCGTCAATTTAAAAATACTACAATGGTATCATGGTGAGGGAATCCCCGCCACAAACGTAAATGGTATCATGATGAGGGAAACCCTGCCAATTGTCAATTTAAAAATACTATAATGGTATCATGGTGAGGGAATCTCCGCCAACAATTCACTTGAAAATACAGCGATGCCATCATATAGTTGATGTCGTATGCGAATGGAAACTTTAAATTAATCGAAATTTCTTTCTTTCTTTTTTTTTTTTAAATAAATGAGTAACCAAATTATTAAAATTCTCAAAAATGTTTATCTAATGGTTTCCTTTTTCGTAGTTTTTGGTTGTGCATCCTAACATACATGTAACCAGTCTTTTTTTTTGGCGGGGAATCCCTCAACAAGATACCATCCAAGTTACAAAATAAATTTTCAGAACATGCATGGTATCATGCTGAGGGAATCCCCGTCAACAGGGATGGGTGGGGGGGATTGTGGTATCTTATATTTGTACCGTCTAGAGTGCGCTGCTAGTATTAGTTCTTCCCTCATGTGTAAACGGGGATTCCCTCATCATGATACCATGCGAAAGTTAAGTAATGAAGGAAACAAGGGTTTAAAAGGGCGCGTAACAGAGATGCACTGTTTGGCAACAGTGGCAACACCGCAACTTGAATATAAATTTGCGGTATCAGTTACGAAAGACAGGTCAAGAATAAAGAGAACGAACCAATGCAATAAGCTGTCTTCCCCTTGGTATAGTGAACAAAGGAACGATAGCAGCAAGTCATTGCGCATAGTCGTTACAAGGAAGAAGTGGAAAAACCAGTTTCGGCTAGGTGGGAAGAAAATGATTGTATTGATCCTTCGTCATCAGTTCGAGTTTAGATTTCACCACGTAAGCATCATTTTATTCTTAACAGCGTGTGTTATATAATTACAACTGACCGAGATTTGGTTTACACAGTTTTCGATTGACAGGAAAAAATATTTATTACAATATACGATTTCCGAAAAATATCAATTACTTCTACTTTATCGATCGACTCGACTTTTGGTACATTTGCCAGTAAATTTATTTGGAGGGAGAGTTCCAGAATAGAGTAAACTAGACGCTGAGTCTGCAGAATATGCTGACTCATTATAATTTTGAATAGTGTCGACTGAGCCAACGCTTCGAAGAATTTTTGTTTGTGTTTTTTGTCCAAAGTACGTTCCTGGCCAACGGTATTACGCGCGATCGAATAATCGTACGATAATACCGTTACGTTTAATTTTGCGAATTTGTAGATATGATACTTGCAGCGCTCAAAATTTCAGTGAGCCACAATTTTGAGTCAAATCAAGAATTTCAAAAAGTCACGACCAGATTTTCACATGTATAGCTCCTGATTAAATTCTGAGCGATTTTCCTTCGCACAAGTTTGCACTACAATAAGGAGAAAACATAAATAAATAAAATATTTGCCACATTAGTTACTACCATAAATGTTCTAGAACGTTAAGGGAGAAAAACACCTCACTCTACCTTTCCTTCATAAATCAGATAGGCTGTAATAGCTATACTTTCTTTAAATCTTAGATAAGAAACAATGTAAGTGTAATTACTTTATCATCTCCGCTTTCCGAAGAACTCAACGGCTGACTAACGGTTTTCAGTATTATCGATTTCTCGTTGGACGCTGATGTTTTTGGTAACTTTGAAGTTGAGTTATTACTCTTTTGGAATGACTGCGTGCCTTTCGGCGCGTAATGTATACAAGTGGGTATATTCGACGTATTTGAAATCACTTCTTGGACGGATATGGTTGGTGGGGCTATCGGTAATGATGGGTGTAAATGATGATTTTCAGTGTGTCTTCGAAGAGAGCGAGCATCACAATAGGATTTTCCACAGCCATCGGCTTTGCATTCGAATGGTTTTTTATGGCGATGTGTAAGCATATGCCCGTTTCTGAAAAACACATTAAACAACAATAGAGTTATATTATCGAACAAAGGTAAACTTATGCGAATATTTTAAAATAAGTAAAAATAGATTTCATTGTTTTAGACTTGGCGTACACAACCAATTCTCTCTTTCTTTTGTAATATTAATGGTAAAGTGCCCTCACTATGGCTGCGTAAGAGAGCATTGAAATACTAAACAAAATAATGAATACTCCCAAATAATTGGAGGAATAAAAGCTATGTACGAAATATTGATGGGAAGTACTCCGTATGGGAGGTGGATAATGCAAAGTTACAAGTAAGCAATTGGGATTAATTTTGGAATGTTTTATTTCGAAAAATAATTATTAATTTAATTTAAATTGCATATAAATATTTTTTGTTAATTTCAACCATAATTTTAAAGCATCTTATTTATATTCTTGAAGCGCCCCCTTATATCCGGCCAATTTGGTTGTAAAGGAAGCGCTTAAATATCTACAAATAAAATAAAATTACTCGAGTTATCTTAAGTTGTAAGAAAATGATGGAAAGAAAGTTTTCAAATTATCCAACATAGCGAACTCGAGAAGTAAAATTTAAAATTACAACTTCTATTTAGTCGTAAAGAAATAACGCAAGCAGGCAGCGAGTAATTTAGTTTACACTCGATGCACGCAAATAAGTGAACGAATTGAACTTCGCGACGTTCCAATCAGCGCCGACTTTCAATGCCCTTTCACAACTTTTTGATACAAACAAATGAAAAATCTATCGAGAAATGACAGCTTTCAAAAAAAAAACCTTTATATCAAACAAATGCTGATTCCCTTTCACCGATAACTTATATACCAAATACGTGAAAAATACGAGCGATATTTTCACGCAAACGCTGAACTTCGACTCCTCCGACAATTAAATTTTCCACTTTTAATCGAGACGATGACGGTTTTATATTCCATTCTTTTATGAATTTTAAACGCCAACCAAGTCTTATTAAATTTTCCACCAGCTAAGCAAATCCACGTGCCTAACTAAGCGGAATGGGTATAAGGTAAAAAGGTCTAAAAAGAAAACACTTTATTACTTTTTTCACCGTACAACGCTTCCTTGTAAACGTGTCGGCGACTCTGTGAGGCGTAATTTTTAAAATAAAAGTAAAGAGTTTAAATAATGACCTATGAATTTCGTTTTTCTTCTTTTTCCATCGAGTTTAAATGAAAAGAGTAAAGAGATGAGACGTAAGCATTTCAATGGGCACTCGTGCTCATTTACGAAGCGCCAACAACGCTTAAGAAAAAGAACAGCAGGTTGGCAGTAACCCTAAATGATTGATGAGCTTTATTCACCTTTATACCTATGAAGTTGCCGAGATATACGTATGTAGGCGAGTGGTTCTTAAAAAATGGCATGTGATGAATATCTTTAAATGTTTTGCGAGGGTTTATTCTACGAGGTAGTTATATAAGGGATAAATTAATCGTTCATACGATCAGTATGCTTAATAGATAAGGAGAGGGGCTGGAAGAGGTAAAATTGACACGAGGCAAGAACAATTTTTAAGCCCCCTATCAAAACTTTTCTCATGCATAAAGTAAACAATTTTTTATATTGATACAATTTTGGTTTGTTTTGTAATTTTTTTAAGAATTAAAATCAAATAATAGACTTTTCCAGTCTTCCTTTGGCTAATATTATCAACTTTTTTGTCGAAGCCAAGGAGCATTGAAATACGCACGCATAATAGAGAGTGCTTCAGGTATTTTTGTAAGTGGAATCATTTCTTCCAAAACTTCAGTACCTATATTATGGATAGCTTTATAATTTACTCAAAACGCTGCAAAAGAAATACCAACAACTGTTGTCAATAATTTTCATTAAATATACGTTTTTATTTTAATGATCAATTAAACCTTGTGTTTTGAATTATGATAGTTATTTTAGACGAACAAGTTAATATTTTTTTCAATCTTCTTGGAAATAATTCCCCACAATCTTTTGCTGGTGAACGAAATAACATTATTATTTTAAGGGGCGAAAATCGACAAAATGTATCAACGCACCAAGTTCTTTTTATTCTTATTTAATGCTCGCTGGTCGAAATCGACTCTCGAAATCGTAGTCGAAAGGGAACCTGAAGGTCAGAACAACTTTCACGAGCTGAGTTTTTATATATTTAAGTGTTGTTAAATTGTATAATTACTCCATAATAACGGTCGTCGTGTGAATCTATGTAATATACAGTATGTATGTATTTCTCATATTTTTAAAAAGTTAAATTTTTCATGATTAATGAACTATGACCACTTTTATTGCTAGAAATAATTACAAAAATGTTTATCTTCTTCAATTATGTTTTAAAGTATGTCTAGAAATTTTTTTGTGCATTGAAAAAAATGTATGACCTTAAAAAAAATTACCCCGCTGCAGACTCGTAGACAAGATGAATAAATGTTCATGGGAGGAGTGGGGGTTATTTTTTTGATAATATTCATTTTTAGTTTCCAGACAAAATATATAGGGAGAAAGTAATTCTTTTGGGGGAGGGGGAGTAACTTTTTTAATTTAATTTTACTCACCCACAAAAAAATAATTATTCACCTTTAAAGTAACGTAATAAAATCTGATTTTCATTTCAGAAATGTGATTTTCAATTTAATTTTCCATTTATATCGAGAGTATAATTATGTAATTATGCATATTATACCACTGGATGTGAATCCCATATTTGTTTCCATAAATACAATATAATTTGTATTGTACATACATCTACCACTAATATTAATAAGGAAAAAATGTCAAATGGGTTCTGACCCCAACCTTCCCCTTGGCTGCAACTTTACCCCGCCCCCAACAACAGTGTTTGTAAGCCAACCAAACATATATTTTCAAAAAAATCCAAAACTCTACCACTCATGATGCATCTTTGCTACTGTCATATGACTTCTACATAAGTGAACAAAACTGCAAGTCCATTAAGTTATTTTCTTCATATAGTACGATGAAAATTTTCGACATGTAAGAGGACATAGTTGTTCTATATAATGTAAGCTATGCTTGTTGTTAAATCAAGATGAAATTTATAGTAATCTCGTGAAAAAAATTTGAAATTTATGTTGAAAATTAATCTTTATGTTATAAAATGAAATACGATACATCGTTAACGTTGAACATTGCGTTAGACCAGATTGTAATCTATTTTAGGAGTTTTAAAAAGTTGTGCCGGCTCAAATTAAGATGAACGAATATAACTTTTGTTGGACATTCGGTGACCTCTACTAACTTTATTTGGAACAAAAAAATCACAGAGGCAAAAAAAAATTGTTTAAAAATTGTTTAAAACTTCACAATTTAATTCTTCAAAATTAAATGATTATCAGAATAACACCTTCACACATTGTTTCGATTCATACCACATCATTTTAGATAATTTAAAAAGTAATAAATTTCGAACGCAAGTTCTCATCATTTTTCTCAAGTTGAGATGTTAGCCTCTTCTTAAGCATAGAGATTTCCACGCAAAATACAGATACCATTCTTTATTACGGATAATATCTGTATAACAACGTTTGGATCATAATCTAAATCTTTCCTTTCTCGTGGCCTTGGGTCAACCTATTTTGATTTTTCCTGGGAGATGAAAAGGATAGTGAACAGCATACAATAATTGATAAATTATTAAAAAGACTTCAGAGAGTATTTTCATCAATTGTCTTGATGAGAGCTTATGTTATAATAGATTTTGAGTTTAAGAATATGAAAAAACGATTTTTTGGCCAATTTGAATTTTTTGAATAGCCAGAGGTAATATTTTATTGTTAAATAATGCAATAAAATTTAGTCGATAGTTTTTTTTTTTTTTAATTCAGGTGTCTTAATCTTCTTCTACTTTCAATGGACTTCCTTTTTGAGTATAATCCACTTATTAGCTTCATCACAATCTTTCAAAACACATAATAAAAAATTAATTTTCGCTTTTCAAGAGTTATCAAATAAGTGCAATTTATGTAAAACTTCAAGAGAGTGAAATATTTAATTTACTCATACATTTAGAAGTAAATACTTTAGGCACCTATAGAAGGTAGGAATATGATATAAATCGCTCTTCAAGTTTTGAAGGTATAAAGGCAATCCTATAATATGCATTTAACCTAGTAAGTATTCATTTATAATATTTAGTAAAAAAAATAATAAAAAAAATGAAGTATGGAGTTCTTAAAAAAAAAATTAGAAAAACTTTTTTTCAACTTTCACCGACAAATTTATAAAAAAGTGATGCGTATATTTTGTTTTGCCTTTTCATCAATAAAATGCAGTTCTAGGACACGAAGAAGTGGAATTATTAAACAATCAATTTATGTTGGTATATTGAAACATTTGAAAAACCATCTTATCAAAAAATTCTTACCAAATAAGGCTAATTTCTTTAACTTGGTCGAGTAATTAAGGTTTGTACTTTAAAGAGCTAAATCTAAGGTTATCAACGTCCTATTTGATCCAACAACTTTGAAATATCGCAAACATGGCAATCCAGAAAACAACAATACCACACAACAGCGTTAGATTGCCGCTACCTATCGGGAATTGGAGAAATTTCATAAATCGTTAGAACTTTTACATTCGTTCGCTATTTATCGCTTCAAAGAACTTTAAAACTCTTCTATTCGTCGAAGCTTCCAGTTCTTATTCTTAAACACGTTTAAAAGTTTTTAGAAAATCCAAACTTTTCTTTTTTCATCGAACTGTAAAAATTGAGCTTTGAAAGATTTTCGAAATGAACAAAAACTTACTGCGAACTTTTTACAAATGAAAATAAAATCTCGTAGGTTGTGCTTTGGGTACATCCTTTTTTTCCTTATTTGTTTCGAATCCATGAAACGTGGCAATCGGCATTTAGGATTTTTTATATCGAAATGCATATCCCAAAATATTCCAATGAGGAAATTGTCGCCATCAATTATTATAGTTATTTTAGATAATAAAAAAATTCTCTATTTATTCGTTCACTTATCATCAAGTCACATAGAAATCATTAACAGCTCGTAATCGATTATATAACCGACACAAATATGTCGAGAATTTCCAACATTAAGGCGAAAAATAGCGACAAAATCGACGTTCGAAATGTTCGTTAAAATAAATGGATTATTTAAAAGGGTAAGAGGGAAAAAAGGCGCGAATTATCTACGATAAAGTTAGTTGGCTTATTGGGTAGGAAAAGTTGGATTGCGTTCAAACGATAAATAAAGAAAGTTGCTTAAAAACCGATACATAAAGTAAATCTAAACACCGAAATCGCTTTAAACCGTGGTGTATTATCACATTTTAATGAAACCATTGTCTTACTCTATTGCCAAGAATGCAAATGAAACGTTCGAATTTAATGAGGCCTTTAGCGATTCGCGCCGTGACAAAATTTCGAGTATATTTTGCCAAAATTTAATAAACTTCGTGTTCTCCATTTTCGTTAATAAAAAATATAAATTACGAACGATTTGTTTACCACGAAATACCGCACTAATGAAATTTCACTCGCGTTTTAATCATTATTATCATTCTTTACCTACTTACCTAATTTTTCAAATATAGACGCACGATATACCTACTTCTCTGCTGAAGTACATATTTTTTCATTTATTTAAATGACCCGTTTGTAGTGCATTAGAGAATTTTTTCAGAATTTTTCTATGTTATAATACGACATATAAAATAAAATAAAAAAATAATAATAAAAAACGTTAAACAGGCATTTGAGTTTTTACATGTAATATTGTCAAGTAAAATTTTCAAGTCCACAGGCTAGATCCATTAGAGAGTCGAAAATCCCTACCTTATCTCTTCTAAAAACGTACATAAAATGTAATATAAATACCTATGCAGTACATTCTGCCTATTAGAATCACAAAAGCCCATATTTTTTAATTTTCGGTAATTATTTGAAGCTTTTCAAACCTACGTGGAATCCCTCATCCTATTAAATGTGTTATCTTCAAGGCCACCCAATGCATTATTTTTGCGATAAATTGGTTGTAGAATAATTTTGTATAAAATTCATTTCTTAGATTAAAAAGAGAATAAAGTAGGATAAAAAAAAAGTTGTTACACAAATTTGTGGGTAGTTTCACATAGATTAATTTATTATAGAACTAATTTACTCGTATCGTATTATAAGCGAGACAATCCAAAAAATCGTTTTGAGGGTGATTCAAACGTTCGCTCGGTGGGCCGCGAAGTATTTGGGCTGATGAGATAAAAATTGGGTTACTTTAACTTCTAAACTTTGATAAAAAAAAAAAACAAAAGAAATTCCATAAATCCATAATTTGAAAAATGAGAGAAAAAATTGGGCTGAGTAATACTAAATGGGCTGTTAAAAATGTGACTTCTCGGTGGGCTGCTAAATTTTCCATTTCTGGATACAGCCCTGCAAAGCGTCGTACCTATGAACAATTTTGGGTAAATTACATTATTTCTGGTTAATTGCGGTAATTTTAGACAAATTACGGTGATTTTAAGTAGATTACTTATTTTTTTATGTAATTAAGCAGCGTATAAATTATAGTGATTTGGGGTAAATTACGATAATTTGAAGTAAATACAATAAATTACCAATTTTTTTATGTACTTTACCCACATATAAATTACAAAATTTTTTTGCACATGTAAGAAGTTTTAGTATTTTGTTTGTGGCATTACTATAACTAGGGCATCTATAAAGGTAGGTATGAAAATACACCATCTTTGGTTATCGATATTATCACTATAGAAGAGAAGTACGATAGATGCCTTACTTGTAATAATAATGTAATACTTTAATTTCGGCGTAAATTAATGAAATTATTTTGATAATATATCAAAACAATGAAATCTTATGCGAAAAATACGATCATTTTATGTGATAAAACCTATCTGAAAACGTCACCATCGATAACCTAATAACCAAAAATGGCGTATTTCTATACCCATATTTTATAGATATTATTACTTTTCGTCAAATGTTTCGAATGTCTGGAGTAAGAACAATATTAAAATTTTTTCATAACACTCAAAAGAAAAATTCATGTTTCAAGAATTAAGCAATAATTAGTTCCCTTCTAAAGCCTTTCGTTTCGGTGAAAATTGTAAAAAAAAAAAGAAATATGAAATCTATAATTATAAAATACTCATCAATGAAGCGGCTGCAAGATAACAGACTGTGTCACGATGAACTACCTTATAATCAACATTATTTATTAATCTTCTCATATACGTTTTGCCCATCATCTAAGTTTAAAAATGAAAAAAATATCTTTGCAAAATATAGGCAAAACATTAATAGTTTTTGAAAATTTATTCACAAAATAAATTATAATTGTCGCCATCATTAAAATCGAAAGGTTAAGAAATATTTTCGAAAAGTGAGGACGAAAAATAAAGTTTTTCGAAAATTCAATAGCTCAACATTATTTCAAAAATACGCCTCACTTTTAGCCAAATAAGTCTTGTATAAATTTTACCTGCTATTGCAATTGAAGGGGCAAAAAATTTATGAGAAGTGGAGAAGAAAAGTCAAACATTTTGAAAATTTAAACACTACAAAAAAATTAAACATAAAACTAGAAAGCTGATTGGAGCTCTGCCCTATGCATTTTCCTAGCTTAACATACTGCCTGTTGAATGAATACCTCCAAAAGAAAATTCATAAAAACTGACACATTGGAAAAGCCTTAACAACAGTCTAAAGATCTTTCAGATATTCTTTTCATACATGAAATACTTTTTTGAAAAATTTGTGCCTACAGGCTAGGGGCCATGATATTTCTGATGCTGTATCACACATGGCAACTGGCAATCGATACCTCGAATTACACTACCTTCTAGTGCTTGATAAAATATACAGCCATCTACGATACACATATATTTACAAAAACGACTCGTCGTTTACTTGTATAAAGTTGCAGAAAAAAGTTTTATGTCTACTTCGTGCAGCCTTTCACCTACACGACACAGTGGAAAAAAATCCTATAATCTGACAAAGAACGAAACACGATGTACTAGAAGAGGAAGAGGAAGGGAATCAAAGCAGAAAAAAAACTCCCTAGTAAAGAAAGGAGAAAGAAATAGAAGTACTTACCCAAGATTATCCCAAAGCGCTTTATCTCTTGTAAAATTCTCTAAATTTACGATAAAACTTTGTTTCATGTTCCTTAAAGAACGTATATTAAATTGTACGTTACTGCGCGTTTTTTCTTCCAAACCATGGTAAAAAAAAACACCCGACGAAAAAGTTAGCATAAAAGAATGTGGAAAAATAAAATGCATAAGTTTTCAACAGGAAATGGTTTTTCTTTGTCTAAAAGAAAAGGACGAAACCGCCGAAGAGGTTGGGTTTTTCCTGAATAAAATATCATATCTTACAGGTGATTGGAGAAGCGGGAAAAAAGGTTGAAAAACTCGAGCGACTAGAAAGAAACGAATTTAGGTTTTTAGATCTAGCCTCGGATAACGATAATGCGCCAAGGTTATTTAGTTTTGAATTAAGGCACAAACTTAATAAAAGTAATAACCAGCGCGTGAAGCAACAACTGAAGTTTTTGCGAGAATATCCTCGCAATTACGGAGCTTGTAACATGCCGCTACAACAAAACTACCGCCGACATTTAAATAAAATAGCTTCGGCTTAAACTCCCTCTTTTACTCGCGCTCGACTCGTCGTTTCGCTACAAAGAATTAAACGCCTGACTCATTTTTGCCCGAAACGAAATATCTTATTCGACTTAACGAATAAATGTCTTAAATCGTTTGATATAAGGTGTTCCTAAATTAAATATTCGGTATAACGAGATAACGAGCACCAGTTCTTATATTGGCGATAAGTAGATAAGAATTTTTACTTTTGTTTACTTCACGGATTTTTTATTCGTACTTGATATAATTATCATAAATAAATTTTCAAATTTATTACCTAATAATATTGGCACTATAATGATAAATCATTCAACTTTTGTTTTAATTAATTTCAATTCAATAAATAAATAAAAAAAAATTTGATTTTAAAATATTTTTTACTCGAATTAAATTCTTAAAATTAATTTTTCTTTCAATTGGGAGCCAAAATAATTAAATATTCCTGATAAACTAATATGTTTTATATGCATTTCATATCTATTACATAATTACAACCGAATCAAATGTAATTAAAAGTTCTAGAGCGTATTAATTTTTGTAAACAAATTCAACGTCATATTATACGTCGAGTCGTCGATGTTACGATTAACTTGGAATAATATGGAATGACAGGAGCGTAATGGGGGTACAATTTGTAATGCGTTAGTACAATGTTAACGAACAAGCAATTTAATTAAAGCATGTACATGAGTTGTTTATTCGCGATTATTATTCGAGAATTAATACTCGCATAAGCACAACGTTGACGGATATGTAGAGCACGGTGTTTGCAATAATTAATATTTCGAGTTAATATGACGTAACAATGAGCGAAAAGCATACGAGTACTCGTACGAATGAAGGTGATTTTCTCCAAATAAATCGATGCAACGAGGAAATTATTATTTACTACGAAAACTTCTCGGAACGAATGGATTTTCTTTAGATCACAAAGAAAAAATCCATCATCTAGTTTATCAGATTTACTACCCATAGTGCGAATGTAAACTTCAAAAGCATTACTAATGCATCATACCTAGATACATTTCATTTTTAAAATCACTTACATGTTATACTAGTGAATACGAGAACTAAGCTGACACGATAGGTGTAAGCAGATACGAATACGAGTAAACAAATTACTTCATCCAACGTAAATCTGATACTCTGATACGCATACAGTGAAGCGAAGAAGCTTATACCACTCGATGCTACATACGAACATATAATTGAATAAAATCGAATCGCATCAATACGAATAAATTTAATACGAGTTTTCAGTAAGCCTAATGCGTTAAAACTACTGGTACAATTTTCGAAACACACAGTGAAGTTAACATTGCGAGGAGTTTAAAGATAATAGAGTTTAACTTTGAAAAAGACTCGCTAGAATGATGATGCTCGTTTCTACTTTATCGGCTTAATATTGCCGTTTTCACTAAGATAATAGCAACGGCGGCTTCTTACGTCGGGTTGTTAATTTAATCTATTTTCCGCGGGCCTGAACCAAGAAAATGAGATATAAAGATTAATGCTGATCGTCGAAATGGCGCATTCGCTATTGAAGAAGGCGAAGAGGTAGTGAATTTTTTTTATTGACGAAGGAATTTTTTTTCTTAATAACCAGGGGTTGCGAAAATTCTCCATTCATTCGTTTTATAAACGCAGATAGTTTTATTAACAAATGAAATAGCAGTGCTATCTTGGCGTACAAGTAGGGACGAAAAAGTATTATTTAGATCGAGTAAACTGTCGAGTTTTATTATCGTCATAGCAGACAACTTATAAGTTGCTCAGATGCTCGAGAAAAATCTAAAGACTTTCCCAAAGAAATCAAAGAATAATTCGCTTTCAGCAAATAATGGTATGTATTAAAATAAGCGATGAAAAGCATTAAAAAATCATTGTTACAAAAATCGACAAAAATTACTGTGTGTTTCTCAAAAAAAAAAAAAAAAAAAAAAAAAACAATTAAAATACACTACATGTTTTGACACTTGGTGCCATCATCAGGTGTAGATACAGAATGAAAAATGTGCGTACTAAAAGTACTTACTAAGTTTTTTAAAGAAGACGACGTAGGAATGAAGTCGTTAATTACATTATGATTCAAATAACGATATTTCTGTATAAAAAATTCTTCCGCAGCGTTAAGTTCTTTCCTTTATTTTGTATACATAAAATTTTAAAATTTTGTTCGAAATCGCCAAAATAGTTTTGAGTAATCGAATGATCCGCAAAAGTAGCTGACCATTTGCCACTTTTGAATGAATATCTTCCAAATTTAAAGTGTCGAACTGTGGTCTTTCAATTCCATGTGTACGTACAAAGTTCAAAGTACATTTAGTGCGAAGATATGGCGATTCAAGAAATTCATGAACTAATTCTCTTTTATATGTTTTTCTTCTTCGAATCTTTTACAACTCTATACCAAGAAAGCTGAAATTTCAATAAATTGGTAACTCAAATCAGTAAATTTGTCAACTCGTTTAATTTCCACCGAGGGGATTAAAAAAATTCAATGCTGCTCAGAGTTTAATGATACTTCAATTCTGTTCTGTAAAACAGCTTAAGGTTAAACGCTCATATCTGCGTAACAAAAGAATATTTTTCTAAATGCCTCAAATATTCTGAAAGTAGAAAGTACGAAAATTTCAAATATGTATTATTTGAAAATCGCGTTTACTAAGATATCTTAAAATATGATGGAAAATAACCTATCTTTGAGTTTCAACTGTTTTGCTTTGCTGGCCTAGAAGTTGAGAAAAACAAAAGAATAAGAAGTTACGACCCCAAAACCTCAAAGAGAACCGTTTGAGAAATATTTTGAAAAGTCAATCATCGAAAATAACCACTCTCTGTCCTCAAATGACAAACAGGTAAACACATGATTTGCCTTCATCAGTGAAAGTAAGACATTTGAAGATACTTCATTTGCAATAAAAAATTTGCCACCTAAATTTTAAAAATATACTCCGAATTAAAAAACTGCAAAAAAATTTTTCATTTAGCTAAATTAAAATGTAGAAACGATTAATTCATATGTGGTAATGAAAAATTTAAAGATTTATCAAAATTTTGAATGAAATTTTGGGATTTTAGAACACGTTGTACATTGTTGTACTTCCCTTTCTAAAAAAATTAAAAAACTTCATAAACTACCATAGTAAATTCAATGATTGGTATGTTCAATTAAATGTTTTGTTTTCTTTATTTTTATCGAGTTTTAATTTCTGGAAAATGTGAACAATGATTTTAATTTATAATTTTTGGAAGTATATGGCGACTTTATAGAACTTTCCAGGAATAGGAACACCAATTTCGGAAGCAGGGATCAGGAGAGGGGGATATCATATATTTGTGTTTCGAGTGAGCTGTAATCATAATTATGGCAAATGTCCAACTTTTTGGTAAATATATTTTTCCTTCACGCATGGCGCTGACGGATATGGATGAAAATTGCTGAAAATTTTGTTAGAGGGTTTTGAAAAATTTCGCAAAACTTTTCTCTTTTCTTTTTTTGATTCCCTTCAAAATGGTGGTTCACTCAAATTTTGAGAGGGGATGAGGAAGGACAAATAAATCAAATTTTCGTTTTGACCTCATATGAAAGAGCGAGTCAAGGACACCGACATATCCAAATTTGAGCCACCCAAGCACATTCGAAGAGAAGCTAAAGCAAGAAATAGTTTTTCGAGGAAATCTCGAGTCATGAAATTTCTAAAATCTCCTACATCTGCTCGCAAATCTACCTGGAAAAGTGAAACTTCGCATGTGGAGTTCATTGAAGACCATAATATGAACCTTCAAATCAAGATCAAATAACTAGATTCAAAATGGCGAATGGCCAAAACTTGAGGGAGACTTGAGGAGCTTCAAATGACTCAGATTTGATAAATATAAACTCATATGATTACTAGTAATTAGTAGAATAATGTATGTCAATTTCATATTTACATACAGTGTTAGTGAGGGGGAAGGTTTACTGTCCTGAAAATTTAATAAGAGTAAACGAAAACTTGAAAATTTTTGACTATGGAGATAGATGATAAAATAAGCTCAACTGACTAAGATATTTCAATTTGAGCCCCTAAGTGAATACGGAGGGGCGTCAGCTCAAAAAACGACTTTTGAAAGGGAGATCAGCGCAGAAATTTCATGAATCTCGCACATTTCCTTATCAAATTTGCCTAGATATATCAAACTTAGTATGTGGTATGGATTGGATATGGATATCAGAAAATTATCTTTGAATTTGAGTTAAAATCGATCAAACATAGATTCAAAATAGCGTATGATCAATTGAAGTAGGCTTAAAAAACCTCAAGCAGCTAAATAATGAAAAACATGGGCTTATACATATACAATATTCTTGTGGTAAAGGAATTTTATTAATAAAATTTAAATAAATAATATTAATTCAATTTAATTTTTTAATAATTTTTATTATTCAATAATGATAGGGGAAAATATTTAATGATCGAAAGGGTTAATAAAAAAAAAATTAAAATATTTATTTTTAAAATACATATATGGACAAAAAGTACTAAGTACTGTAGCGTTGAAATAACACTAATCCGTATCATCACGTTAAATTTGTATATATTTGGCAATACATACCTATTCAAATTATTGCAATCAAAATTCAAAAAGCAAAAAAAAACCGCAACATGTGCTGCGCTATAATAAAAACATTGTGTGCACCCGTGAGCACCCTCCCAATTGGTAGGGCAGCGACGTTAGAGCTCAACACTTCATCATTAAGGGTCTATTCTACATACACGATTGCATACTGGTTTGCCTGCCAAATAGCCATTTTCGTACATATTTGATTCTCAAACACTACTTATTTGTTTTACTTGAAATTTGAAATATACACCAATGATAAGAATTTGAGAAACTTCACTGAAGGTTTTTTTGATTAAGTGATTATTTGTCGAGAAAAACGCAAAAATAAATTGGCTTTTGAGGAGGCCATATTTCACAGCTTATAACTTTTTTATAAATTGGAATTGGAATTTTTCGTTTTGAACAAATTAAAAAGAAGTGTCTCATCTTCATTTTCAAATTTCAAAAGTTTCCATAAGAAACTCACGAAGAATTTTACTCTCAAAAATGTCACTTTTTTAGCGTTATCAATTTTGGTTCCCATATAAATAACATATAGTGCCTGCGAAGTTCAGTTATACTAAAAAAAAGAACCGAGTATGTGAAATATACCCTTAACATAATTTTAAAAAACAAACAACTATTCGGTCGATAAAATCAAATGCACGGTGCAACCTTCGACCATATACTACAGATTGTTAATAGCCATACAGAAACGAACACCAAAGTCAAGCAAACAATAACAACATCGATAGATGCGCTCGCGCATGCGTAGTAATATTTCAGGAATGAAAATGAAAACACATTGAAACTTTCAATGATAAGAATGTTAAATCAACATAAGCAACTGATTTAATTTCATTAACATCACTTAATAAATAAAATTACATCAAAGAGAGCATATTAATAATTATTTTAGTGTTTCATGACTGTATTAAAGTATAATGATCGCACAATTACTTTCTTGAAATAAGATAAATTGCAATCACCAGTTTTACCCAGGCAACACAGGTGAATACTTGATTATAACCTTCTTTTCATAATATTAGTTTTAAATTTAATATTTGAGACCAAAAAACTTTAAAATATCACAGCATTATTTCAATCACGATGAATGGGAATACAATCATGTCAAATCAGAAAGTGCGGCAAATCTTTTCAATCAACAGTGTTCCAAGTTGATAAGGAAATTGAAACTGCGCATGCGTCAGCGCATCCACCTGATGTTGTTGTTGGAATCAATTTCTACCATTTAAATTAGCAGTCCATAGTATATGATCGAAGGGTGCAACAAATATCAAGCAACTGATCCTCATATCGAACACTCGCATCGTTGACGAGAAAAATGGGAAAACCACCATAATAGGATAATAAGGCTGCATATTTTCACGACGCTACAGTACATATTTTAAATTTAACTCTTTGAAAGTTTTTGGGAGGAAGGGGGGTTTTTTAAACTTGGTAATGGATATGAAGAGCGCGTTTGAAAAGTGTACTTGACAATGTTACCTGCAAATGTAAACAAGCCTCAATTAAGAACTCAGCTATAGTAATGCGGCATGACTGCTTACATGGTTTTGTTTTCAGTTTCGCCAAGCATCTTTCACAATATACCAAATTAAGTACAAGGTAACAAAAAAATGACTTTTACTACAGTATATAAATTATGAAATATTCACATCATAGTTGTTAAGTCATGTAAAGTCAAGAAAAGGCAGATTAAACACGAGGAATAGTTTTTATCATCTTTGTGGTTGCTCAAGAGAGGATTGAAGAAATTCTAATTTTTCACACGGTTATTTATCAGTATGATGCAGTTCTAAATCTATCTCAGTTGAGTAGAGCTAATTCGATAAAGCTGTAAACGAGCATTAATGCAAAGATTTTTAGGTCATAAGGTCCACTGGCTGATACATGAATGGAAATTACGGCGAGCCCATTTTCATACAAAACGTAATTTAAACCAATTATTGCCAACCAAACACAAGATGAGGATTATCTTTTATTCCTACCTTTTCTCATGTTTTTTCTTTCGTAAAAAAAGCTTCTACTATGCTTCAAAGGGCACCAACTTGAGGCGATTGCCACGCAGCCTCAAACCTACTTTTGGTATCTTCATAACAGTTTTCAAAAATATCCACCAAGTGCGGAAATACGAGCGTTTCTTATTGCCAATAAAACAAGCCATTTCTTCGTGAAGATTTGAAGCTCAGTAATTCGTTTATACGCGATTACAAAATCATGTGAAATCGGTCTATAATTAAAAACTGATTTCTCACGGTTCTACTTACAAATGATCTTGTCGTTTGAAAGCCTTCCCGCATGTTACACAAACGTATTTCCTTTCATCGCTGTGCGTCAGTTTATGTTTGGCTAAGGCGGACGTATTGCCAAAAACTTTCGAACATATCTGAAAACACGTAAAATTCAAAAATATCCGTACCTATGCGTACAATAAGAAAACATAGTAAATAAAATTACATCGGTATAAAATCATTCACGCGTTCGCCTTCCACGATGTCGAAATTTGATAAAAATTTCCTACAAAAACTACCCGCCTAAGTCGAAAGAAAGAATGCGAAAAATTAAAGTATTCAGTAACTATAAGTTTTACATTTCGTTGCAAACGCTAGCATACTATTCCATTCAACCGGGTTATTCGCAATTCGAACGAAATTACTCGTCATTTATTTCTGAATAGTCGATATGAATGAAAAGCGACGGTAGCGAGAATGAAAGAGTTGAACTGCGAAGGCATTAAAAGTTTCATCTAGCTGGGTAACTTTTATACGCGCTCAAATTCGTCGACGAAATTGGCAGAAATATCGTTGGTATTTGCGAACGACTAGCAGGTATTGGGCGCGTTAAAAAAAATGTTACATGTCAATACCTTTGTTTTACAACTTTAAAATGGTGTTCTCGGTTTATCCGAAATCGTTGGTAATTTGTGAAAGAGCGTTCTGTCGGTGAAAATTGAACTGGAAATAATTAAGAACTTACTTTTAAAGGAATACCGTATAAAGAAAAACGTCGTGGCTGTGCCCTTTTTATTTTTATTTCCATTCCTTATACTCGTAACTCGGGTTGATTTTTTTCCCCCTTCTATTTCTGCGGGTTTTTCTTTTCCTTATTTTTTTCCCTCTTCGCTTTTCGCGAATACTGCTTTTGATCAAAAAGAAAGTTCTTTTCACTTCGTTTCATTCATTTTACATTTTCACTTTGAACTTTAAAAATGATTAGAGCCACATCTGCACCCCGTTAACAAAATTTTCCTGTACCATTCGTTGAATTATTTCTTTACTTCTCTTATATATAGCAGCTATTTCTTCTTTATCGTCGTCTTTTCGCCGTGTAATTTTTCCGCCTCACAATCGGCTCGTAGTACTTATAAACTTTCTAACTAAATGCTCTATTATGACGTTTCGAAGAAATCAATTTATACCGTAAACTAATTAGCTAGGTAAGTTTTTAATCCAGTTAAATGATTCGAATAGTTCGTCATTCACAAACTGCTATTTGCCAAATGCTAAAAATTTCCCCTAATTAATTTTTCCTTCGAAACGAAATAAAAATGAAAATTATTTCTCGACCAATTTTTACACAAAAAGCCAATATATACGAGTAATATCAAGTACCTATTAAAGAGTATAAAAGGCTTAACGGTTTACGTATGTAGAGATAAGAGAAAATCCTACGAACATTACTTTTATATAGGCATGCGCTAGAATTATCCCGGCAAAGGACGCTTATTCTTGACATAACAAGCTCAATTTCCTGCTCGTCGAGAAATAGGAAATTCATCGGCATGTTTCGCAGAAAGGTAGAATCTGCATTTCGGCGTTTGAAATTTCGTGAAATTAGGGTTCATTCGTTGAGAATAAAATTTCCATATCAAATAAATAAAATCAAGACGAAAGGAAATCATTTTTTCGTCATAAATATTAGCGAGCAGTACTTCGGGAATTTCTTCGTTCTCAATTCAATTTCCACGAGAGGTAAAAAATAAAATTGATTATGCTACTTGAATATGAAAATTCGAGTTGGAATTGGCATCTAATAGCAAATATGATTAGGCCGACTTATGAGGAAAAATTCGTATCGTTTTCAACTATTTTTATTCATTTTTTTTCCTATATACTCGTAAGAACAGCTATTCTCGGGTCCGCCTACATTAGAACTTTATGGTCCAGAAATTGAAGGTTACGATGCCTAGGTACGGAATGAACTGGGACACCTTACTCATGACTAAGGGGGAGTTAAAATTAAAACTTGAAAACATTTTTGGAACCACTGTTAAGAAATTATTATTTTTCAATGAAGTCTAAAAATGATAGAGTGTGACCTAAGACATTGTGTAAGAAGCGATTATTTCGATAATCAATCTACTTAGAGAAAGGGGGGGCTTCATCTTTGAAAATTTTGAAACCCTACTTCCCACCATTACTTTAGAGGTGCACTCAGGTGTTTTTTTGTTTTTGTTTTTCTTTCTGTGCCATGTACAGCTCAGAGCTAGAGGCGCGTAAGAGAAAATTATTAAACTATTTTATATTAGAGAAGGGAGTACAGTTTGGATGATTTGATGAAAGAAATTTTAAGGATGTATAATCCGTATAACTTTTAGCCCCATAAAAGGAGTGCTGGCATCGAAAGAAATCGGTTTATCATCATTTTTTCCTCCCCTCACTTCTTGATTCCTATGATAGATAAAGAAATTACATTTACATTGAAATTATTTGCTTTTTCTTTTTAATAGATATTATATTATATGAGCAAACATTACTATGAATTCCTAATAAAAGTTGTATTCTCATCCTAATTTAAAAAGTTACAACTTTGAGAACTCCTGAAATCGTGTAAAATTCGATATAAAGATTAATTCTTTATTACAGATTTTATAACTTTTTTCATCATTACATGATAGCATTGTAATGTTATATACGATGGAATTTCGCGAGTGGGGAAGCTGCATATTTAGTGATCAGGCAAAAAATTTGAAGTTCCGTTGAGAAATACCAAGAAAATTTATCTCAATTATTTATTATAAAACCTGAAAGAATTGAATAATTTTTATGGAATTATAAGTAAAATTAATATTATGAAAAATATATGTCCATTTTGAATGAATCCTCTTAAATGTTAATTTTTTTAGCAAGACGAAACAGAATTCTTTGAATTTTCGGCATGTTCTCAAGATGCATATTTAAAAAATAAAATTGCACTTTAATTGGAGGAGGGGGGGTTGGAAACACGTGGTTGTTATTTACATGTAATGCTAAAAAAGTTTATAAGGATTCAAGATTTTTTTTTTTTAATGATAATTTATTTTTCAAATATGAATCTTCAAAACAACTCATAAAATAAGTGGAGTTATGTTTCGTCTTGTTCGAGAATTCACAGGGATAAGGGAAACTTTTTTGAGGTGTGACAGTGGCAAGTGAACGGGTAGAAAATGAGAAATGAGTAATATGTAACATATACAGGTAATGTGCTTGCATGATATTTTTAGGAGAAGAGGCGGAAGTAGGGAGATTGACTGAAAATGTTATAACACTTCACGTTAAACAATGTAATTTTAATTTCGTCGAAATATGCGAAAAAAAGGGGAAAAGACTCTCTCACCGTCATTACCTGCTTGAAAAAATTTCATGATAAGAACCAACACCCTATAGCTATGGAGATTGACACTCTCCTCGCAAGGATCTCCAATCAAATACAGTTTGCATCGGTACTAGCACACAGAGGCAGCCAGCCTATTTCCACTACTCTAACCTCAACCGATCTCGTGCCTCTAGCTAAGTTTCTATAAATGACACGTTAATAAATACAAAAAAAAAAACTAGTAATAATAAAAACTATAAAAATTAAAAAAACCGTTCTGAAACTAATAAGAAATAATAATTATAAAAATAATAGCAAATCTGATCATAGTTTCATTTTGTAGAGATTTTATAACAATCTACCTACTTGGTATTTTTTTTCGAAGATTAACACTTTTTTTTTATTCAATCATAATAATTACTTATCCCTGAATGTAAAGTAAGATTTATTATTAATAGTAATGAAAAAAAATTGGTCGTTTATAAAAAATTAAAACTTTTCAAACTCTGACTCATGCCTTTCAGTATATTTGTTTTCTTAATAGACTTCTCTGCAAATTTTTTGAATTCCATTCCGTCAAAAAATGCCTAATATTTCATGAGAAATATTATTTCTTAAACATGTTTTCAATCTTCGAAACATATTTAAGCACCTTTCTGTTGAAACAACCATCTTAAAAAACGATACAAATTAGAAAATAAAACCCCAACATTTTATTAAAATTATACTAATCGTGTTTGTCTGTGGTAACTAGCTATTGATGAGCGATTAACTGTATCGACATTTAAAAAAAATCTGAATTCCAAAAAATAGGGGGTCAGAGTGGTAGAAACGATATTTTCCACCGTTACAATTTTTCGTGGGAGGAAGGCGTAGAAATTACGCAGCCTACCCTTAGCTTCGTCCGTCACGTAGAATTCACATAAGAAAAGGATAATATTAAAATGATAATTATTAATGATTTTCAACTTTATCGAACGAAGAATTAAAATTATTGAGATAATTAGAATTTGTACGGTGCAAATTTAAATTTACACCTATTTCATACTTTCAAACAAAAATACATTTTTTGTTGTTGTTGTTTCTTTGGACATTTTCATTATCTTAACCAATTACTGACCAACGTGCTACTTCAACAATAAGCATAGCTGCTTGGTGCAATCGGTAAGAGAGATTTTCAGAATTAAAAAAAAAAATGAACAACCTCCATAATTTTCCAAAATGAGTCTATTATCAGAATTCTTCACACACAATATGTTGGCCTGTACTCAATTATTTTTAGGTACTTAAAATAAAAATTTTTCAACAATGATTCCAAAAATATTTTGTTCCAATAAAGCTGTTTACTCGGGCATGACATGCTACAGCTTCTAGATCATAAGATTCCGAAGTACGTAAATGAGCCTAAAAATTAGCCTTATTCGCACTCCTTTCAATATTAAATCAAAAACGAGAAAGGAATTATTTCGATTATAAAAGTAAGCATTCCAAGAGAGGAAATTCCTCCCATATACGTATAAATTTATGTAACCACCCGCTGAAAAAACACCCTCCGAGCTTTTTCATATTTTCATACTTTTTCCCCTCCGTTGTTGTTTATTACACCAAGACGGAGTTTTTAATGAAAAAATACTTCAGTTAATGTAAATAACATCACATTCCTCGCTTATTTTTTCTCCTATACTTTTATATTATATCGGTAGATTTCTTCCCTAACAACAAGTATTTTCTAGGGCGCTGCGAAGTATTTTCGAAATGACAACGAAAATGGTAAAAATATGTCTTCTAACAGTTGGCGCGTTTTTTTCTCTTCTCGGCGTTAAGAAGAACGAGTAAAAAGCGGAAACAATTTCTCGAATGAATAATTCGGGGTGGAATTTCGAAATTTATTAAAAATGCGAACAACATTTTTTTCGCCCCCACTCAGATGTAGCCAATTTACATAAATATGAAAAAGTCGAGAAGGTTATAAAGGTTAACGCTGCACGAGGATATTTTTTTGTTTAAAAGATAAATTTCTTTATTAAGACAAAAGGAATGTTCTACTTTTTCTAGCTGGTGGATTTTTTTTTTTGCTGCTCAACTTTCCTCGATGATATTAATTTTTCGTTTTAACGAACGAAAATACAGCGAGAAGAATTTTTAATAAAGTTACTTATTAAAATTTTTAATACTTAAGGGTAAAAATATAGTTACCGAGCACTGCTGAGGGCCCCATCCATTCGGCGACGACGCTTTCGGTTTGATTTTCTTTCCTGACGAAGGCGACTTTCCATCTGGATAACTCTTCACATCTTCGGTAACTGTGGCAAAATTACATTTCAAGAATTAATTATAATTGTGAATGAGAATAGTAGACCACGTAAGGTTAGGATACACAATTTTCCAGAGGTAATGGTTTTTTTCAAATGCGCTACATAAATTGGAAAAATCATACTTACAAATTTTGTACTTTTTTTTACAAGAAGAAAAAATTTTCACTCATAAAGGAACTTTCGAGGTATGATGTTCAAATTTCGACTTGATAAATACTATCGGAATTATATCATTACAGTGCTTCATAACAGAATTATGCACTGGGAAAGAAAATATGATTTTTTCAACAGTAAAATTTACAGCATATGATTTATTCCTGATTAAAAAATGATTATATCTCATGAATAATAATCTCTGTTAGTTCACATAGTAATACCATGGCTAAAATGATATTAGAGTTGAAATTTTCATAGTCGACTCGTAGCTCAAAATTTAAAGATAGACGTAAAATTTCAGCTACTTTTGGGAGCTTTGAGCCGTTTAGCAACAACATTTATATATGATATTATTTTAAAGAAATGTGGCCATACTATGGAGATCCCTGCGAAGTCAAAATCAAGCATATTTTGTCTCCTGTATCTTGAAAGATTTCAAAGAAAGCATGTATTGAAACGTAAGGTCTCATAATACCCACCTCCTCACGCAGAGAGGAGGTTTGAAGGGGCACGACCAAATGAATTTAACAATATTGGAAAGAACACGTATTTCGATTTCGCGATCTCTTTTACACGTTATGTTTATCGTTGGGAGTCTAATATGAGTACTAGACAAAGCTCAGCGTTTCGTACTGGTTGGTATACCGGCTCATGCCAAGCTTTTGGGATCGGTGATTGGTCCGATAAGCGATATCGAAGCACTCACATTTATTTTAATTACACAGGAATAAGCATGCCGAAATGGGGAATTTAGATTTTGTGAATGCCTATTCCATTACCTATTTTGCCAAAAAGTTGTATACCCCCTCAATTTCACATGACAGTACTAAGTATGAAATCTATAGAGTACCCATTTATTATTTATTTTTGAAAATACATAAAATTTGTTGTTTCCAAAAAAAAAAAATTTAAGAACCACTAATTTTTTGAAAACTGATGGCTAAAAATTGTTTCAGTCTTTAAACGACAAAATGTAACACTTCTGAATGCAAAAAATTTCAAACTATCCTAAATTTTTTTTTTTTTTGAATTTTCAAATGTTTGAAAATGTTGATTTAATTTTTATATTATTATTATTATTATTATTATAGCTTTTTGCCTGCTTCTATAAGTTTCGTTAGGTACATTTCCTGTTTACTTTATATATATTTTTTTTTTTTTGGTTTTTGCTGTCTATGCCTATCTAATACGATAGCTGTATTTATTTTTGTAACTTTATAAGTTTGGATTTTCTGCGTTGTCATTTTATTTCATTTTTTTTAGAGGGGGGGGACCTCTTTTGATAGATGTTCCAATCAACTTTAAGAACTGAAATTTTTTCAATTCTATTTTCTGAGTCATTTAGCAACTATTTTTGGTTTGTCTTTCTATTTTTCAAAAAAACCTGAAATTCGACCAACTTTAATCTGCAATCTAAAAATCAGCAAAAAATGTAAACTTTTAGTTATAAAATTACCGATACTTTTCTCTGACGTTAAGCATGTAGAGATAAAGAACAAGCGTCCATTTTTGCGATAAATGTCGACTAAAAATTCCCCGACACGAAAAATGATTAAAACCATAATCAAAAATGCATCTCAATCATTAATTAGTACAGAGACCTTTTTAATTTCTTAGCCAAAGTAATGGTGAAAATTTCAACATCTCGTAGTTAAAGTTGTTTTCACGAGGCTTCCGAATAAAAGTTATAAAAATAAAAGCAGAAATACAAGGAGGTAAAAGAACGAACTGAAATGGAAGAAACTTTTGAAAGCTGACGAAAGTAGTATGAAACTAATCTTATTAAAAACCGTTTCGAACGAATACGCTGCTGTTTCTCGTTTTTATTTAACTTTTTTCCGCGACGAGAGGAGAAAGAAGTAATGAAAACAACAAAGATGAACTTCTCTTCGAGTCTCTTGTCATTTCGTATATTGATTGAATTATATGTAGCGGAAAACTTTACAAAAGGAAACGTCGAAAGTTTATTTAGCTTTTATTTTTTTGCTACGTATTAGAAGTTGGGAGATTAGGTTTTTTCCTCGTTTATCTGTCGTATTGTTAAATAAATATATACGTTATCCCAATAAAATGAAAATAATAACGCGTACATAAAAGATCCGTAAGTATTATTCTTCTGCATTAAGACGTACAGAAAAATTAGTTGACCCGTATCAGCAAATAATTTACGAAAAGCCAATCATAACAGCTCAAGTGAATGAGAAAAATGGGAATAGGTAGCTATTTCTTTCCAAGTGCAAATTAACATCTAAGTGATTAGAATTGCTGTGGTGGACGTTTCAAGTTCTTTTTTTGTTCTCACCTCCGACAAAAAAATCCATTTAAATTGGGTGCGTCACTGAGTGCTGAAGGGTATAGCTTTTCGTTTTCAAAAATAAAGAAAGCAAGTAGAAAGTGATGCAGTATAGACTTGTGGAATCTATTTCGAGTGTATTGATCCGAAATATGGATTGGTAAAAAGGAACATTAATAATCACAATTTTCACTTACCGGCGGTATCTTCGTTAGCAATTTGTTGCGAATTATTATTCGTTTCACCGCTATTTTCGGACCCATTAACGAATGATTTGGGTGATAAAATAAGCTCTGATTCTTTTGTATCGGTTTCAAATATGTCAAAATTGTTTACACTGTTTTCTGAAACACATTAAAGCAACATTTTCGATATTAACTTTTTACCGGGTATAATACGGCATGAGAAAAAATTAGCATACTTAAAAGCTCGGTCGATGGCATAAATTACAGATATATCGTGCCTCGACACCGTAACGAATCGTATATCATAAAATGTAGCTAGAGGTGGTTTAGTTTATAAATATTTTATTTTATACGCGTCCATTATCATTTATAAAATTTACTCGGTCGGCGGGTTGCGCATATATCGAAAAAAATTTCCCACATAAAGGCATAAACGGAATCTGGTACAAAATTCGATTGGAAAGTTTCCATTCCGAGCACGAACATCGAAAACTAGATGTCGAACATAAATTATTCTTCTATTCGTGCGTTGTTTCTCTAAATAGCCTTGTTTAATATTCAAAATAGTTCTCGCTGTTGGCCATTTAAATGCAAACTTCACTTATCTTAAATGAACCTTAAAATTAAAAACCCTATTTTTCTTTTCAAATAATTCATAACTTTATATAGTTCTAACTTTACCGATGAACTTGGGTAGTATATTTTCGCAAAATTTACAACTTTTGTGTTATAAAATCCACACCAATGGTTGTGCTTTCAAGCATAATGATATGAAAAAAACACATGCAGAATGACAAAAACACTCCTTCTGAGGTTCATTCTATCTTGGTTGTTGGTTCTATGGCTGTCGACGGGTAATTTAAGTTTCTTCTGAAGCGATATGGACTCTAATACGGGCTGGATTAATAGAAACATGAGTATCGAGAAATGAAGGAAATAGGCACCACATCAAATGTTTCCATTACTCCGAAGCCACTCTTACGAAAATTTGAAAAAAAAAATTTAGACAATTTACAATTTTCTGCGTTCAAAGCTACCTTTCCTTATTACAAGACAAAAAAAAATTACTTCTTTATTCATTATTTATTTTTTTTATTTTTACTTTTTTGAAAAAAGAGTAAAGGAGTTCTTTCATGATAGAGTATCCAAATGATATTATTTTGAAATTAGGTTGTGGCATTTTACCTTAATAGGAACTCCTATGAGGAAAGAAATAGATGTACAATATACGTATATGATCACTTGAGTTCAACTTCAAATTAAGCCTATACAATGCACAAGACCTTTAAGACTTTATCTTAGATTTACTATTAATTTTTTTTTTTTTTGGAAATAACACAAAATTTGGTGCTTTTACATAACGGATGCAAAATCGAAACCAAACCCAAAACATTTGCCAAAACCGAGATTAAAATTAAAATCAAAACAAATTAATTCGGCTTAAAAAAAAAAAAACTTTTATTTTTAAAATTAAAATTGCTTATTAGGTTGGATATTATTTATCATTTTCATTTCTAATTTACATTTTGAAGAAATCAAACTTCATTAATTGAAAAAAAAAAAAATTATGTAGCATAGATGTTCATATTTCAATCAAAATAATTTGGAACTTTTGAAACCATGAAACTACACTCTGGCCTAAGTGGGGGGAGGGAAGGGGAGGTTTTTTCTCGGCCCGAAATTTTTTTCAGAGACCACGGAGAGTCCGTGACTGGACGGATCGGCGCTAAAAATTAAAAATCTGTCTTTACCTCCACGACTTTTTTTTTTTGCTCTTTCCGGATTTTCTCTGCACGGTGCTGGCTACACCAACGGAGGCATAAAGAGAAATATAGAAATAATAAAAAATAATATAAATTACTCGATTACGAAACAAATATTGAATTGATGAATTCTTTAATGTTTTTATTTCTCAATTTTTTTTTTTTTATAAATTTAATTTCTTGTGTTTTGAAAACATCAAGTACAAATTTTATACTTCTTGAAATGAAATTAATTTTTTAATTTTTCATTTTTAACCTGAATTTTGAATTATTGAATTCAAAACCGGAAACCATCGGAATTAAAAATATAATATGAAAGTGCGAAAGCAGGACCCAGAACCTGGCCCAAAACAATGAACCGCAGTCCCAGAATTACCATCATGAACGTAAAACCGGAACCGGAATGGTCTCAGTTTTGCAGCTCTGTTTTTCACACAAATTAAAAAAAACAGACCAAACAATTTTTTTTAAAATTACTACGTAAAATTTTTTTAACGTTTAAACGACAAAATACATTATCATAACATTAGGACAAAAAAAATTTAAAATGTCAAAAAATAATTTTTTTTTACATTTTCAATTTTTTGAAAACTATATCCTCATTTCGGCGAGTATTATCTTTGCCTTCCTATCAACTTTGATGAATGAACATTTTTTTCGCGCTTTCTGAGAATCATTTGACAAAAATACCTTATTGCTTTTCTATCATTCTATTCATTTTTCCTCTCTAAAAAATCTTAGGGCAAACCTGTTACGAATTCCAGGAAAAAAGAATAATAGATTTAATTAGATAAAAATTCATCAAAATGATAAATTTCCATTACCAATAAGTTGACCGGATATGATTGGATATAATCCGATCAATGTCAATGAAATTTTATATATTTCGACAAAAATTAGATGTAAGTTATTAAATTTGATAAGACAGAATCTAATTTGATCAAATTCAAATTTGATCTTAAAGCACAAAAGATATTGAATTTCATTCGATCCCTTTTTATCAATTTGGATCTCCACATGCTCTTTCATTTGATCAAATTAGATCGAATTTCATTAAAATTTAACAATATTTTTTCAAATCACAGCTTATCATTTTTTATGATTAATTATTCTTTTTTTCTTGAGAGTATTTCATCAGTTCACGATCAACCACAATTTTTCATCATATTCAATATCACGAAATTTTATTACTTTATTTAATTTGTTTTTTGTAATTCCTAAGAAATTCATTTTCTCAATTCAAATCAATATAATTTCAAGTCAATAGATAAGAGCTTCAAGAACACCCACTTCAAGGGCACACCGGAAATTTCAATGTCTCTATCAATGTATACCCAATTACCCGTAGTTTAAAGAAGAATATCTATTATTATAACATAAACAGTAGTCTCTAAATCCAAATCGCTCACGTCCTTTATAATAGTAGGCAGCTGAATTGAATGAATTTTACAGCCTTTCAATTTCCATGAGGTAAGGTGATTACGTTTCATTTACGTCATCAATTTTTGATCAACTTCTAAGAACTTTGACGAAGTTAAGTGCTATATAGGAGCAAAGGAGAATGATAATTAACATGACTAGTAATGTAGATTGTATGGATACGTAGTATTATGTGCGATCGCGACTTGTGTGATAATGCGATATACACATTGATAAGAAATAATACCGACAAAAAACAAAATACTTACGCTCATGATTACGTCCTCATAACCTCTGAAGTCCAAACCCGAATATTGTCAACTATTATTGTGTCGGAATTCCGAATTTTTGATAACTTAATCTTCAATTATGGTCGATGAACTAGAACTAACGTTAACTAGAACTACCACCCTTCAGCTACAACAGGCTACAACCTTCATGTGAATCACGTGGCCAAGTTTCATGGTCAACGGTCAAGCTATTCCCGTCTCGAGTCTCGCCCGAATTTTAGGCTCATGTTTTTTTTTCGATTCCGGATTTCGGAAATGCAATGAAAGTGATAAATTCCTGATCAGTGATAATTTATCGTTTGCGAACTTGCGAAGTATAAACGTGAAAAATGGAAAAAAAAAGCGCGTCGGATGTAATAATTCTGATGTCTTCATTTATTTTATAATAGAAAACGTAGCAGTTTCGATTGTTAAACCAATCTAGTTCACTCACTTATTCAATTTACTGTGGTGGTTGGTGAGTAAAGTTTGATTTTTGATTCTGAATACAATGATACTACGTCGAATTTCAGTCTAATTTTTATAGCTAGTTTAATGTATACATTCGTAACGCTTGAATACTTCATGGGTTGATAATGTTACTTTCATTCTAGAATTTAATTTCAAGTCAACGTATGCGAAACAATGATGGGGTCGAAAAGAAAATTACCTATTCATTTCGAAGAAAATATAGAATCATTCAAAAAGTTACTCGTTGAGCTGGAAGAACGACCTCCAATTTACGTAAATCGAATTCCAACATTAACAAAACTGAGTTCGATTAATACCGCCTTTCTTTATGGAAATATTTTGATCACGATATGCTCTCGGTATTTCATGAAGTCAAAGATGATGAATGGAATAGAAAATTAACAAAGGTATTGGATAAAATCATGGCTTTCTTTATGAACTTATCGTGTGGTATTCCATCTTTCGTTTCCGATCTTGTTCGAGATCAGCTGCAAATTCTTGCGAAAGAAATGAAAACGTGGTTGAAATATCATATTGATAGAATATTTTTCGATAAAAAATATTTTACTTATTTCTTACTCAGTAACCCTATTTGGAAGTATGATGGTACCATCGATTACATGCAAACGGCGATTGCTATGCTCTCTTCTAGTTCTACTGGGGTGAAATATAAGTACAGAATATTTTGCGTATATTGTATGAAAGAAGAAATCGAAAAACTGAAACTATTGGGGTACGTCGATAACGGCGAGAATATTGATTTTTATAGCCATCCTTTGATCTATTATTGGAATTGTGAAGTGGAACATACCCGCATAGATTTCCAAGAGTTTGAGGATTTCGATGATATTGAAATTCATATAGACGAATCCGCATCCTTAGAAAGTAATATGATAACGCTAGCGGATAATATTTATGCTATTCGTTATTTTTGGAAGTTTGTAGATTCCATTGATCAAGTCGCGAAAGCTGAATATTTCATAAATAAATATGGATTACAGTTTCAAGACTTCTTCCTACGAGAATTGAAAACGGATCAGTTGAATCATCTTTTCACGGCAATGGGTCCGAGTATAATTAGAAATTATGCCAGTGACGCTGAGTATTTAGGAAACGCTTGGTTGGTATGGTTGTATGGCAAAAACTTCATCACAGAATTTCAGTATCAAGAAATGATTTTGAAAATGTTCATTTTTGACACCTATATTTTAGATTTTCTGCTCGGCGTGTGGAAAACTACTCCTCGTCATTTTCAACAATCTATGTTGACCCGAAATAGTACGTTTTTGCAAGGATTATCGACATTACCCGCACCCCCTCTGGTCAATATGAGAACTTGTATCTCAATGTTGTTGAATATTTTACCCGATTTTGATGTCGAAATGAGGAGAAATCTATTCAAAGTACCGATTAAATGGACTTTAATTTTTGATGATTTGATTATCAACTATCATAGGCCTGATTTACTAGATATATTGTTAAACTTCTGCATACCGGAGGAAAATGAAAGGATCGTAATGAGAAACAACTGCATAAGTTTACGAAGCATTGAACTACATTCGTTATATCTCATCAACGAATCGAAATGGACGGCTCTCGAAGAATTTCTCAACAGTTGTAAACTACCTACTGATGCAAACTCGTTTAAACAGACAGTGCTGCTATCCGATCGTTTTGTGGAACCATGCGTAAGAAATGTACTCCTGTGCCGAAAATTCGATGAACTCGATAAAACTATCGACTGTACGTTTTCGGATGTAAATGCTGCTGTTAATTTCAAGAACGAATTATTCACATCCGACTCTGTAGTTTCAATGTTTTTCACCGAAATATTGTTGCAAAATCAAGTGAACGAGATGAAAGAGCTTATCTCGAAATATCTTTCCGAAGAAAAATACGTGAAGTTACTAAAAGAAAAATTGATGTCGAATTTTCGCGGGATAAAATTGGGTATTTTATTTTTCAAATGCGATCGAAACGTATTGAATGAATTCCTGTTGTGGTTCTTCGATTGTCAAAAAAACGTGAAAAAATTCAAACAATCAATTAATCTGGATGAAGTTTTCGATTACATGCTGGAACAAATTCTTGAAATTTTTGAACGTGAATACTTCGAAGCACGAGAACGTGATTTTTCCGAATTGCAAAATTTGCATTACGATTTTTCTAAAATTGATGATTTTTTACTTTGGTTCTTTCGTAACAAACAAGATCTCGTGAAGCAATTTAAGTATGATAAAATCATTAATTTCTATAATATCGAGGTTATAAAGAGGTTCTTGAAGCATAATCGTAAGATTAATCTCAAGGAAGTTTTCAAATGGTTCATTAGCGATGACGAAGAATGCGTGAATGACTTCGAATTAGTTATTGGAAAATTGCATAAGGAAACCAAACGTGATTCTGACTATTATTGGTAGGTTTATTACTTTCGGGACTAGCCTCCAGTTTTTATGATTACATATATATTTCTTTATTGTTTCCCTGTGCTCTAGGCTGTAATTACTGCCTGCATATCTACTTTATTTTCTAAATCGAGTATCAATAATGTAACGATTTTATGATAATTTAATTTTTCATTTGAATGGTAAATGATAATTTGTTTTGTAAAATTAAGTTTTTGTTTATATGAGTTTTATGTAAAAATGTTATTGGTTTGATTTTTTTGTATTTTTAATCATGTTTTATGTATTTTATATTACCAACTATTTTATCTACATTTATACTATCTTTATTGGAAATCTTCATACATCCAGTATAGATGGAATGTACATGTGTGTGTTGTTAATATATAGGAATGTTTTTCTCCATAATTAAAAGTTCAAACGCAGTGCTTTCAATTTCTTTAACAGCATTTCATTTAGCAAATAAAATATTTTAAGAATCGCCATTTTTCAACACTACTTCATGCTGAATACCTATTTTACAATTTTCACCTATATTATTTAATGCAATGTTCAACGGATTATATCTTAAAATTTTTTGTTACAATGCTGATATCTCGTTACAATTTTTTTTAAGGTATGTGTAAAATGGTGAATAGGTAAGTACAGGGTATAATAGTGTGTGTAAAATATACTCTGCGCTTTTTGTATTTTTAATCGTTACAATTTTATTATTATCATTATATTTTATATACAGGATTAAATGTTAATTGACCATGCTGACATACTGAAATTGAGAATTAAGCTTTTTGTAATAGAAAGATTCTATATCTCATAAGTTTGAAAAGTTGAAAACAAAAGAGTCGAACGTATGAGAAATGGTATCGTTGCCCCACTTTTTTTCAAAAACAATGATATTTTAATTTTTTGTAAATCTGTGATCACGACCTATCATATCATGATCGTGGCATTTGATTATTAATTTCAGATATCGTTGATGCTTATATTTATAAATGCATACCTACTTGGTGTTCAATTAATAAAATAAGTTGGCAATTCAAGGTTGTAGCCAAAAAATATTTTACTGAGGTATTTTCAAATTATTTAAAAAAATATGTTTTGCAGGTTTTTGGCCAGAAGAGGCATAATACATTTTTTTAATGCTCAACGGTGCTCAACTAATTCAGGCATGTCCTCAGGACACAGTTGACCTCATGGGGATTGTGATCGCCCAAAATGCTTACCTCTTCGTTGCGGCTCTGCAAGGCCTATTAGGAGAGCCAGAGTTGGTCCCGTAGCCAAAATAATTTGGAGTCCCACTGAATATTTTAATTCTAGTTCACTTCGCATCTAGGTTTACTATCACGTTTTCAATTTTTTCAGCTTCAACCATTATCTTTTTACATAAATGGGCATTAACAAGTCCTTTAAGCTTTTGTGGAAGTTAAAACTTGGAAGGGAGGCTAAATACCCGATAAGGAAATTTTAAGTTCTCGCTTCAAGTTTACCTATGAACTTCGAACTGAATTTGTAGTGCATTTAAAACGAACTCAGACATTCCTACATTAAAGAAATGATTTTCATTACTTTTTTAAACCTGTAATGAAACGAAATAACCAGTCACGAAATTTATTGAAATAAGTAGTAGGTATATTGAAAAATGATTTACATTTTCCAATTCATTATAGATCGTATAGATCTGTTTAAAAATAAAAGTATATTAAGGTGGTGCTTCGGAAAATAAGTAGGTAAATGTGATAAAATTGATTTTAAAATAAAGAAATGAAAAAATTGGAAAAATAAATGCTTAATCGGTTGAAACAAAGTCTCTAAAATAATATATTATAATTTTAAATCATTTAGTTGCGTTACTTTTGAGAAAAATACTGCAAATGAAAATTATATCCTATTTTCATTTGCAGTATTTTTCTCAAAAGTAACGCAACTAAATGATTTAAAATTATAATATATTATTTTAGAGACTTTGTTTCAACCGATTAAGCATTTATTTTTCCAATTTTTTCATTTTTTTATTAAAAAAACAACTTTTTAGCATTTACCAACTTATTTTCCGAAGCACCGCCTTAAAAAATATTAATTCTCCGGGTCTCAGTGTTATGATGTTGCGTCATATGTCATGTGGAGTACAGCCAACCCCAAACGAGATCAGTGAAAGGTTCATTGGTTCATGCCAGATTGCCATTAGTCCATTTCCTAGTTTTTAAATCTCTATGTTCTGGAGGGTGTGGTGGTGTCAGTGTAAGGCAAAGTGGTTTGACCTATAACAGGTTAAACCATTCCGGCTGGCCACCAAGAAATTTTAATAAATTTCTATTGGTTCTCCCAGCCACAAGAGTCTGAGAACAACAACCAATGAAAATGAAAAATATTTGGTTCTGAATGACTTCAATATGAGCAGCTAAATGTACATGTGGACTCATCACTTTCGCGGTGTAAGGGGGGAAATCGAAATTTTATCAATGCTCATTAAGACTGATGCCTTATTGGCTATTGATATTATCAACTCACAGTTGCTCATATTGACGTCATCAGTAAACAATGCACTTGAAAAAATAAAGTTGAAAATTTTCACGTGATCTCAAATGGTGTAACCTGTTATAGGTCAAACCACTTTGAGTGTAAGGTGCATTGTATTTGTATATTGTGTTTACTGCGCATAACCTTCAAATCGTGCATGATTGCTGTTCGATCATCGATGTATTATCGTTATAGTTTTCCTTTGTCTTTCGTATGATTTTCGTAGTCCATGTGTCAAGAATCGCGTTTTGAAAAGTTCTAATGCTTGTGTGTTATAGATAAAGTTCCCTGTTTTCGTTTAATATATCTCACGAGGAATTTGTTTCCTGATCAAGTACGGTGCGTATGATTTCCATTCTTTTTGTTAACATTTTGATACATTATGTTGAGAAAGTGAGAATCGTGGTAGGCACTTTTTCCTGTATCGTCTCGCGTCACAATTTCACACTCTTGATACGTATGTATTCGTTGACATATTGATCGATTTACCCAAAAAGTTCTGAAATGTGTGTGGAAAAGCGTTTAAGGAATGGTGAAGCTTAATATCTTTCCATCTAGCTTCAGCGTTTTGATCAGAATCGATGATGTTAGTTAATCTTCTTTAAACATGAATGTTATGGTGAAATATCGGAGCATTTTTTATTACGTTAATTCATGCGTTAGAAGTTTGAAGCTCAAGCTCTCAACAAATAAAGGAATTGCTTTGTGTTTGTAAGTTACAAATTGTTTGCGCAATTGAGTTTTAAATTTTGTTTATGTTAATTTTTCAAATTGAAATGGAAATTAATATCAAGATTAATTGGTAAGAATTTGATTTCTTCGCTTTAGCATTCGATAAGAATTTGTGAATAAGTGAGAACACTACTTTCAAATTGGTTACAAACGAGTGAAACGCGTCTGAATTTTTTTTTTTGTATATATATGCTTTTGGTAGGTAAAAAAAACAATTCATTTCCAAACATAATTATTGATAAGAATGATAAATTAAAACATTTTTGCAAATCCGTTTTAAAAATCCAATTTCTATGGGTGATATCAAAATTGACTGAATCACGAAAATTTTAATGCAAATACTTTTATTTTAGGTCTTAGTTTTATGCCATATAATACGTAGAAAATGGATGCTCAACCAAAGTCTTCAATATGCTTCGTAGAAAATATCGAATCAATAAAAAATATTTTGGTTGAACTGGAAGATCGTCCCCTAATTTACGTGAATAAAATTCCATCATTAGAAAAAATGGCTTCATTCACAGTCGCCATCGATTTATGGAATCGTTCGTATCCATATAATTTAGATGTTTTGAAAGAAATGTTTTCACGAAATTCTACGGAGCAGTCGTTCAGCTGGGATTACGACAAGGCTAAGTACCAGTTGTTCGATAAAATAATTAAATCAGTTCAGAATTTACCAATTTCTGTATCGTCTGAAATTTCTCGACTAATACGAAGTGAATTAGAGAACATCGTAAAGGAAATAGATGTATGGATGAAATATCATCAAACAAGAGTATTTTTTCATTGTTCGAACGAATTATGGATTGCTCCTTTGCTGAGTTACATCGTTTGGGAAAACAGTGGTCATATCGATTACATGAAAACCGCCATCGAGATGTTGTCTAATTTTTCGGTGGAACTCGAAGCGATAGAAAAGTACAGAATCATGTGTACTTTTTGTTTGAATGAAGAAATTGAAAAACTCAAAATGTTAGGATTCACGGACGAAAGTAAATTTGAAAAGGAAAGTCATCCCTTGATATTTTACTGGAACAGTATAGTACGAAATAAAAAACCCGTTTTTGAAAGACCACAAAACTCTAACACCATTTCGGACGAAAGTATAATGGTAACAAGGATCGATAATATTCACGCATTGCGCTACTTTTGGAAATATTTGAAGCCGGATGAAGAAGTTGAAAAGGCTATATTTATTATAGGTCGTCATGGTTTGAAGTACCAAGACTATGTATTGCGACAATTGAGAACGGATCAGTTGGATCGACTTTTCGATGCTATTGGTTCTGAAATCATTATTAATTATATTAATAAATGGGAATACATGGAAAACGCGTGGTTGATATGGTTATACCTTAAAGAACGTATCAGTAAAGATGAATACGTGAAATTGATCGTGAAACTACTTGATTTCGATAACAATTTTCTCCTCAACGTGTGGAAGACAACTCCGGATATTTTGAGACGATTTGTTTTTTCAAGTGATTCTAAGTTTTTGGAATTTTTATCCTTGTGTTCAGAAGATTATGAATTTGATCTCGCATCGAATGTTTCAACGTTGATAGAGTTTTTGAAATATTTAGATGGGGAAGTGAGAAGAAAGATTATCGATAATACGAAAATCAATTGGTCACAAGTGTTTGAAATAGTGATTCGTGATAACCAAGAGACGGATTTATTCGATGAATTTTTATATCTTTGTCTCTCAAATGAAACTGAACGGGCGGAAATCAGAAACAAATGGATAAGTTTGAAGTTTATCAAACAACACTGTGTCGATCTCATATACAATAAGGAATGGGAACCTCTCGACGATTTTTTAAGCAAATTTACTCTACCTATCGACGCAACCACGTTTAAAAAACATGTTGTGATGTCAAAAACAAGTTGTAAAGCGTATGCTAGTTTTTTACTTTTCCATTATGATTGCCAACTTATAGATGAAATTGCAAAGTATATTTTTTCAGAACCAAAGGCGATTATGAATTTTAAAAAGAAGTTATTTTTATCTAACATCACGATTTCAATAATTTTTGACAAAATGATGATATACAGTCAGTTGGATACGGTGAAAAGATGCATCGCCGAGGTTGTAAAGAAAGAAAAGCTCGTAGAAATGGTGAAGAAAAAATTTGTGCAGTATTGCAAAAAGGAAAAACTCACGCAATTTTTTTTGCTTCGTAAAGAAATGGTGTTAGATGAATTTTTACTGTGGGCTTTCAACAATGACCTCGAACGTATTGAAGAATTTAAAAACGCAATAGATCGGGATGCGGCTTTTCTTGAAATTTTGGAAAAAATTATTTCGTCTCCCAAAGACGATTACAATGATTATAGTTTTTCAATCATAGATAGTTTTTTATTTTGGTGTTTTGATAAGAACGATGTCGAAGTGAAGAAGTTCAAAATCAGTAAAGTATATATGTTCTTTAATATTAAAGTATTAAAAGAGTTGTTTGCAGAAAATAAAAGCGTCGATTTGCTTCATATTTTAAATTGGTTTTATGACGAAGACAAAACGTTGGTGGAAGAATTCAGATCGGTCATTAAGAAGTGGAAGGATATGTTAGAACATTACTCTTACAAGTATCTTTTTTATTGAAAATTGTATTAAGTTATGGTTTTTATCGTTGATAGATCACTTTTATTTTAGAATTTATCAAATATTTTGTTTTCCAAGTGTTTTAATTATGTGACCTTTTTTTAAGTTTATTCTATTCGCCTAAATGATCAAATTTTGTTTCTATTTGCTAACTGATATGGTGCTCCAATTTTATATAGTTAAATTAAAGTAAGATAATGCATTGAATCTTTTATTGTAATAATTTTTCTGTTTCTGTATGAATTTGTATATTAAGCTATAATAAAGACCATCATTGTTGAGTAAAAATGCTGAATTTGCTTTAAAAGTACATAATTTTCGCCCAATACTTGCTACTGTAGGTGAGTACTGCCGCAAAATATTTCTGACCGAAGTTTTGCATCCCCAATTAGGTGTATTTTGAATGAAAAATGAAGACAAATTTTTTCTTGTAAGAACAAATTGATTGGTTTGATCAGTTTTTCGGTATGTTGAAAATCTATAAAGGAGGCATTTTAGAAAAATGATCAGCCCCTCTGTCTCCTTATTTTTCCTTCAGAATAATAACAGAAGTTTTTGGGATGTATCTTTGATCTCTTAATTAATTTTTTTTTTCAAACTTCGACTATGCTACTTGCAGAAATTGATGTAGGCTGGGGAAATTCAAATATTTTAGAAAAAAACGGCTATTAATAAAACAGTTTCCATATTTTACATATTCGCTTCTTGGATAGATAATAAATCATAACGAAGAAACAAAAGACTGCTTCACCCCGAATCACAATTGTACCCCTGAAAGTAGATCATTTGACGGGAATATTAAATTGAACTGAAGCCACGTTAACAAAAAAAAAACAACCGTGAAACAAAAAAAATGTCAATATATAAGATTTAAGTCGATTTCGAAGTGTGTAGAACGTTACTGTGGATTTTTGTCTGAGAATTTATTTTCGGGTTCAAAATTTTCATCAAATAATCTACTTACAGAGGTGCAATAGTGAATCTGCTTCATAGTCAAGGAGTTTTCTACTTCTTGGCCATGGTTTACTATTAATCAAGGTAGAAATATGCAAAATCTGGAAACTGTTCCATCGAAAACCCTTTTTATTCTAAACTATTTGCATTTTCCCAATGCTTTTTCCGGTTTTGCGAGTAGTAGAGTCGAAATGTTGGAAAAATACGTCGCTAATGGGTCAAAAGTACATCCCACAGTCGCATGTAGTGCCTGATCATTATCATCCTTCAAAAAAATGAGTGAAGTTGGAAAATGTCATTTTGATGGGAAAAAGAGGGTGATGATTTTTCTAGAATGTTTTCTATGTGGATCTACAACATATTGAAAAAATTTTCAAATTGATCAGTTCGTGCTTTGGTAGAAAAATTTATTTTCATTTTTCACTTCAAATATTTACATGTTTTATCATGAAATAATGTATAGTTTGGAACCCCAGGGGTGTAAGAATCAGAGATTTTTTGCCTTCTAAGTCGTTGAAAACTGAAATCAAGGAAACATATTATACGTGACCTAGAAATCAATCTGTTCGTTATGTAAAAAAAATTATTTAATTGATAATGCCTTGACGTTTTCATTATTTAGTGTCATTTGGTTAAAAAGTCGTATAAAGTGATGAAAATTGAGCGGGTCTCGTACCCGTTGAATTTTTTCTAGAAATATTTTGAATTTTTTGCGTGTATTCATTTTTAAGGATGGATAAAGTTAAGTACTTTTTAAAAATAATAAAAGCTCAAGACGCTCTTTTTTCACTTCAAAGTGCACTCACTACTGTCCTAACACCGTCTTTTATCACATATAATTCATTTGATGTAAATGAAGAATTAGTATAAAAATTTAAATTTAGATGAATGAATCTTTGAATCTTCTAAGATAGATTGCCTTGTGAATTCAAGATGATCGATTGAGGTGAGCTATAAAACATGTATTTAGCAATGCAAATAATTACCTTAGCGTTGTGACATTTTTTGAAGGTAATGTAAAAAAATAGCATGATCTCCCAACAATTGCTTCATCGTCATTTTGCACCCAGTACACATATGTTCTCACCAGCCCTGCTCTGGTATGAATTTACCACCTTCACATTTGTTTCATTATGAATACTAGATAAAGGTAAATGAAAATGATATTTTGTGAAATGATGTTTTTATTTGCTTGAAAAGTCCACAAGCTGCCCAACACGTCACTTTTAAAGTAATTTTATTACTCTTTGGTTTGTTTTTATTCCTGTTTTCCTAAAAAGTTACGTTGATAATTTTTCTTATTTTTACTTCACTTTTTTCGTTTTGCTTGACATGTTCGAAAAAACAATTAATTTTTTTATTGGATTGACTTGCATTTTTTTTTTGAATTTGTATAGCTTGATTTCCATGATTTTATTCACCAAAATTCAAAATATTATCAAATGACCAAAACATGCCACTCTCGAAAATGTTTCTTGAATTTGCTTAATATGTACCACTCGTCTAAGATTTTATTGCAAAAGCAAAAAATTTAATTTGAAAATTGATGAGATGAAAATTTCAAAGTTTTCTAGTGACCTAAAAATTCTATCGATTAAGATTTTCATGTTTTGCAAAATAAATTAAAATTTGGGTACTTTATTTGATGAAAATGAATTCGTAACAAAGTAAATATATTGGATTTTTTTTTAATTTCTTCGTAATTTAAGTATTATTGATTAATGATTAAATTAATTAATCGTAATTTTTAAAATTAAATATTTATTTTATTTTTGTATGATTTAAAAAAATTCTGTTCAAGTAAGGTTTTCAGGTTTGCATGAAACGTGTAAGACTTTCATCTTATAAGTTTTCAAAAAAGGGAAGAGGGTGTGTAATCCTCAAATATTGGTCGATTCAAAATTTCTCCTCATCACTCTTGAGATCTCAGCTTCCTCAGTTATAAATATTATGCAATGTTTTCGATTCGCTCTATGTTTTTTACCCTAATATGCAATTCTAATCGTTCAACAATGATTGAAAAAGTGCTATAATTTTCTTATTTTTTGGTTATTTTTTTCCTCGTGAATGATTATTGAAGATATTGTTTAAAAAATTAAAATCAAGTGGACAACCTCGAGTCAGCAAAATGTCTTTCAATCTCCGTTTAGTGAAGATGCGGTACTTCGATGAATTGACATCGATGGTTTTATTTTAGGTTTAAATTTCTCTTCAACTTGAAGAACATTACGATGAATAAGAGAAGAAAATTTTCCATCGAAGAAGATGTTGTGCCAGTTAAGAAGTTGAAATTGAACACGTTGACAACTTTAAGGGAAAGAAGTTTGATTAAAGTTGTGGTTCCTTTATGGAATCAAGTCAGCACTCAAAAATATTCAGAGTCGATCCATCGGCGCTTAAAGATTTCGATTCTCTTTGGTATCGTAATTATCTTTTAAAAGAAGCGAAGTATGGTGTATTTGGAAGCATAATCGATACAGTGAAAAAATTACCAATTCAAATACCGTCTGATGTTGTCAACTTGATTAGAAATCAATTACATACGATCGTAAAAAAAATTACTGCTTGGATAAAGTATCATCAAAAGAGAATATTTTTCGATCGTTCAGATCCAACGCACGCCGTGTTTCATATAACCAGTATCGTGTGGACATGTAATGGTAATATCGATTATTTGCAAACCGCCAATAATCTTATATTTTCTTCGACCAACAAGAATCTTAGTGTGAAGGAAAAGTACAGAATATTATGTACTTATTGTATGGATCAAGAAATAGAAAAACTGAAACGACTTCAATTCATCGATGAGACTTGTGTAAATCTAGAGGACCATCCGTTACTGAAATTTTGGAATTGTATAGTAAAAGATAATTCGCCCAAGTTTGGAATTTTACGATATTTGAGTGTCGAGTATTGCTTGGAAAGCAAAATGGTAATGATGGTTGATAATGTCTACGCCTTGCGTTACTTCTGGAAATTCGTACATAATGACAAAAAAGTCGAAAAAGCTGTGATTCTAATTGAACGACACGGATTATTATTTCAGGATTTTTTTCTAGAAGAACTAAATATCGAACAGTTGAATGCTCTTTTCGCCTCTGTTGGCCCAAAATTGATAGAAAATTACGCGAAGAATTCGGAGTGTTTGGAAAAAGCGTGGCTAATTTGGTTGTACACTAGACAGCATTTCTCCGGAAAGCAGTATTTGAAAATGATTTTAAATTTGAAAAATTTCAAGTTGAAAGACTTCAAAACAGACTTTTTCGTCAATGTTTGGAAAACAACGCCCGAACATTTGAAAAGATATGTTTTAGTAGAAAATAAAACATTATTAAATAACCTGACGACATATTATCCAAGTTTTTCCCATATCGAACTCAGGAAAAACATATCAGCGCTGTTGGTGATTTTACCTGATTTGGATTTCGATAGAAGAAAGGTATGTTGAAGTCTTCGTCACAGTGGCCAATGTTATGCGTTCAATGGCCTGCTATCTTTAAAACTTTAATTACGGAGTGTCACAAGGCTAAATTGATGATGAAATTCTTGAAATTATGTGTCGCCGATGAAAATGAGATGAATAATATTGCCAAAAAATGGATTGATTTAAAATGCGTTAGAGATTATTGCCTATATATGATTGAAAACGCTAAATGGAAAGGTCTGGACGAATTTTTGAGTTTTTATAAACCACCAGTTGATGCGAGCGTGTTTAAAAAACAAATTTTGAGATCAAAAAAAGGTATAGAAATGTGTGCATGTAGATTTCGCGATAGCTACGATGAAGAATCCGATTCTTTGAATCGCATCGTTGACCCTATATTTTCGCGTAAAAATGCGGCTATGAGTTTCAAGAAAAAAGTGCTTACGTCGGGGATTATTATTCATGATCTTCACGAGGGCTTCGTAGATGGTCAAGATATCGGAAGTATAGAGGAATGTTTTACTAAATGCCTTCCTAATAAAAAGCATATCGAATTTATTAAGAAAAAATTAATTCGCGTTTATGAAAATCCCAAAAAACTTGTCGAATTATTTCTTTGCAATCACATTTGCAAAGAATATCTTGAGTGGCTATTTAAAGACAACGCAAATGGTATGCAAAATCTCAAAAATTCGATTGATAACGAAACTATATTCTTCAAACTATTGAAAAAAATTGCAAAGCGGTACGTGAAATATCAAGAAGACGAATTTTCTCATTTGGATAATTACTTGAATTGGTATTTTAATGAAAATAAGCAAGATATAGAAAGGTTCAAACTCGAAAAAGTATTGGTATTTTATAATATTAACGCTATAAATAAATTTTTTCCCAGTCGTCCGGATATAGACTTGCAGAAAATTTTAAAATGGTTTTATAATGATGATGAAATACGTGTGAGAAAATTGTTATCTATTATTGAAATGTGGAGTGATGAAATTTATTGTATATAGTATACTTCTTTTTTAAGTTTTCAAAAGTTTATTATTTGTATTCTTTTATTTTTTTCATTTTTATTCAGTAGAAGTAGTTTTAATTAATTTATGATTTAATCAGGTTATAATGTTGTTAATTAGAGTTATTACTATGTAAATGTAAGCGTTGAGAATTATTGATTGTAAAAAAAAATGTTTTTGAAATTGCAATATTTTTACATTTATGACAAATGAAATTCGAGTGTATTGATTTTTGTGTTGAAATTACATTTATTAATCCTGTGAATAGTGAAATGAACGCATCTTTTCCAACACTGTTATAAATCATTGACTTGAAAATTTATTGTAAGCTAGTGAAAATAAATTTTCAAAAAATGCTAGCATTTGCTTAAGAAACTTCTGCCTTCTTGATATTGATATTTCTCACATTGCTGCAAATGGTAAAAATATTACAATTTTCGAAAATTGCTGAAACACATAATATTATTATTTTAGAGTAAACTGAAATTCTACTGTTGCTCTCATGGATTATTAAGTTTAAAATTTTGTGATTAAAATAGGAACTGAGTTTTCAATTGGAGCTTGTTTATATTTGCAGGTAGTATTGTCAGGTAAACTTTTGAAGCCCACGAGCCACGTGTATACCGAATCCAAAAACTTCACTTTATCCTTCCAAAAAGTTTAATTTGAAATATTAGTTCTTTTTGTGTTAAAGAATAGGAAATCCCATATTTTTCAAATTTTGATCATCGTCATTTGGATACATTTTTGATTAACTCTGACGCAAATTCAAGAGGTCGTTTTCTGATCCTCAACACCACACCCTTTCTAGGTCAATAATAGATGCGAGTTGTTTCAAAAGTCGTTTCTTGTTTATTCTTTTTTCTAAATTTATTTAATTAAAGTAAATTAATAAATTAATTTTCAAAAAATTAATTTTTTTAAATAAATAATTTAATTAAAAAAAAAATAAATTTACAATTTATTTCAAATTTAAATATTTATTAATATAAAGATTGATTTTAATCATAAATAAATTTATATTAATTTAGGAGGCTATAATTGAAATATCTTAGTTAATTAGACTCGCTTTATCATTTAATACTTTAATAATAAATTTTCGAGCTTTCGTTTACTCATACCACATTTTGAGGACGATAATCCCTCCTTACTCTAAAAGCACGTGTAAAGGCGAAATGGCATTCTGCATGCCATTCTTTGTTAGTAATTATGAGTACACATTTTATCAAATCTAAGGTGTTTGAGGCTCCTCCAGCCTTCCTTACGTTTTGGACATTCGCCATTTTTTATCCATTTTAACCCAAATTTTAGGGATCATATTCTAGTCGACAATTAACTTCAAATGCGAAGTTTGACATTCAGGTAGATTTGGTAAGGAGATAGGCGAGACTCAAGAATTTCATGATACAAAACGTACTCTCGATGAAACAGGGGAACTACCGAACCCACCTCCCATGTTAAATCAAAAATTAATTAAAACATTTAGAATGGAAGAAAATTCCAAGGAAAATATTTGGAACAATCATGACATAAGAAAAAATACAGCCAAACTTTGATTTACATTGGTTGCCACTACTCTCTGCGGTGATTATAAAAATTAATCAGATCTATTCTATAACCAAAATTTTCATTAAAAAAAAATAATAATAATTATAATAAAAACAAATACATGTATGTATAAAGTAATTGTAGTTGAAATAATATTAAATTATAACAATACCAGTTTATTGTACGAATAACACCCAAAACATGAAACAGAATAATATGAAGGGAAATAAAACGATATATTTGACTTTTCACCAAAGGAAAACGGAACTCTTCGCATGTCAAAAATTTACTGCTCTTCCAATATTAAAAAATTCACCGACTCTTGTTCGTATTTCTAATTTTTACTTTTACTCCAACCAGCCTTCCAAAAAAATTATACTTTTTGCCATTTTCGTCTTTCTTTAGCCACGATTGGTTATTCAAATTTTGATAGAACCACCCGTTTGTTCTGATTGGTTTGCCCATCGCGCAATGTTTGCGAAACCTGTTCGTGGCTGAAGTCATCCCTTCGCGGAATTCTATGAAAAGCGTCAAAAAACTTTTTTTTTTCTTCCTTTTTAAAAGAAATACTTTCGCCTACCAAACAACTGCATTCGAACCAACAATACCACCATCGACCATCGATCCGAATACCGTTAGGTAAACGAGACGTTTCCTCGGCGCAGGGCTCCTTTAATTTTTGAAGTTGAAAAGAATTGACAACAATAGAGAAAAAATGGCAGAAAATCAAACTCCCCTTGTTCCAAAATTTATTACAGTAACACCTATCCACTAGCAGCTCAGGTCTCCAAAGAAGTCGGTATGGCTTTTGGAAAAGAAAAAAAAACTTTTATTTAATCCTCTCCCGTCCATTTAAAAGATCACGTTTCGGTGTCCTTTGATTCTGAGTATTTTTAAAATGTGTAGAAATTTTAGTCATTCCAACCGTCCGAAAAGAAAAGCATACAACTGCTTCGATTTTTGCCGCGTCTTTGGAGCTCCGTCGAGGCGCAGACGAATTTTATTGCCTTCCTTTGGTTTCATCAATGGATTTAATTTATTTTTAAAGAAAGTTTGTGCACCCACTTTTGTAGCAAGTTGCCCTTTCACAATGAAAACCATAACGAAAATAAAATTTTGAACGATTTGTCATCACTCTATCCCCCTTTCAGAATTTCAATGAACTATCAATTCATCAAGATGAGTTGATGAAAATAAAAGAACAAAACAAAAAATGCGGTTTTACAGAATTCCGTTGAGTTTCTCAACAAATTTTCACCATACCTCATGCACAGAGAAATAATATATTCACTTGAAAGTTGAACATCTGCCATATTATTACTCATAATCTGAAAAGCATAGACATGAAACCATCTTCTCTCGATTCCTCTTTCTCATGTTAGGTATGCTGTACTAATCATCATTTTCAATTAAAACCTCAGCTAATGATGCAAAACATTGCTTCGATAAAACAAAAAAGCTAAGCTTGTTACATCTCCAGAAAGCCTGTGTGAGGCACTAAACTTACGATCATATCATTCAGTGGTTCTCAGCAATGTTTTATGAGTAATATAGTTATGCCTTATTTAAAAGCCCAATGAGTGGTACTTCGGGAATTTCATAATGGTGAAATGATTGGAATTTGTCTTTCTAATCTCAAAGAGCTGAAATCGATTCCATGCTATATACTTACTTATATTCGTTTTCTAAATGATCAGTTTATTTATATTTTTAGAAAGACCTAAAACATCAATTTTTTTAGGGTTATGTACTTGATGTTTTCTAGATGTTTCTGCTCCATTATATAATGAAATAATTGATGATTACTTTTTGGGTTTTTAGATCGTTTAATATAGCTCAGCGGGGAAAAAATTTTAATTTACGTTACAAATTTTTTTGTTTTGAAAATTTCCAGCAAAGATCATTCAGTCTTTCAACATTGATCTCTGAGTGAGAAATCTAAAAGAATACTTATTTGAAGGGTTAAAATTTATGGAATATTGAAAATTCTAATGGATATTTTTAAAATTTTAATAAAATAAAAATAAATGAAATATTTATGACTTATATCATAGATTAACCATACACAGATAGCCCATGGTATATACTAATTTGTCACTCTTGAATGTTGAAAAAGGAGCCAGAAAGTTTTCCGTTAATATCTTGGATAAAAATTGAATTAGAATGTTCGAAAAGAGCTGTTCAAAAAAGCTTGACATTTTATGCATGATTCACTTTTAAAACATTGCCATCGATGTGAGTATGAATTGTTTTAATAAAACTAATTCATTTTTTAGAGCGCTCTCTGTGAATAAGCTTCAGTATTAAAAATAAATTTGATTGCTTGGTTTTTTGTAAATATCTCAAAAAAATACATAATTATATAGATGAAAAGTTTTCGAGTAGCTCATTCGAAAGAGGATGAAATTCTGAATGTTTCACTATCGAAAAACAATTGTCATTGATTTACTTTTTGAGATAATTCATAGTAAAATAAAAAAATCTTTTTTACGAAATTAATTCCAAAAGTAAATCGGCGACAGTAACTTTTAAATAAATTAAATGATTTTTTACATTTCAGTCTCTTTGAAATGAACCATTTGCGAGTCTTCTATCTCGAATTGTTTCCAAAGATATTGGCAAAATGATTCTAGGTACAGTTTTAAAGTGATAAAAATTTAACGTACAGTGGGCTATACGTATATGTATTGTTCATCTATGTTTATATTAATATTTTGAGTTGGTTGCGTTCAGCAATGAAATAATGTTATGTGAGTACTTCTGTTTCAATTGATTTTATTAAATTTGTTGTTTAGTCTGAGAGTCTTGTTTGATAAGTGCTTTCTTTAGTAATTAGCCAACTTGCCTGAATAAATAAATAAGCGAATTCACGATCAGTTTTATTTTAGGTGTCAATTAAAACCCACAAATATGGCTACAAAGAGAAAACTAAGCAATAGTAGCGAAGAAAACGTTGAGTTGATGAAAAAAGTGAAAGTCAGTGTACCAGATGAACCACTGACAATTCATATAAACAAAGTTACATCTTTAACGGAAAGAAGTGCGTTCGCTGTAGCTCTTTTTCTATGGGGAAAGAAACATCCGAAAAATTTGGCTTTGTTGAAAAGAGATTTAAAATCAGATGCAGACCGAGAAGATGAAGTGGATCATCCATGCTGGAATCCTTTTAACGAAAAAGAAAGTAACTTGATGCACGAAATGTTGCAACCTTTGCAAGATCTACCACTTCCAGTACCGCCTGCCATTTTTGATCTTATTGAAAAACAATTGAAAATTGTCATCAAAACGATTCGAACGTGGATCAGATATCACGAAAAAATGGTATTCCTTTCAGTTTCGGAAGCTGTAGCATACTCGAGTAAGATCATTTGGAAATCCGATGGTGTAATTGACTATATAGGAACTGCGACTAATATGCTTTCATCCACGTGTGACATATCGTCAGTAGAAAGGTATCGTATTATGTCGACCTTTTGTATGCAAGAGGAAATTGAAAAACTGAAAACACTGAGATATACCGAAAAAACCTATTCTATCAATTATCGTCCTTTGGTGGTTTATTGGAATCATAAAATAGAAAATACAAATCACGAGATCAGCGATTATCAAAATGAACCAACCGAAAGCAAAATGATCACATTTGTGGATAATATCCACGCCGTTCGTTATTTTTGGCAATTTCTCTGTAAAGACGAACGAGTTCCTAAAGCTGTATCGATCATTAGTCACAGCGGTGTAAAATTTCAAGATTTTATATTAAACGAATTGAATTCCCATGAACTGAATCATTTGTTGACCGATATTGGTCCCGAAATAATTCGAAATTATGCGCAACATGCCTCATGTTTCGAGAAAGCTTACACTGTCTGGATGTACGCAAGAGATTATTTCACTTGCGAGCAGTATCTAAGATTAATTTTATACTTGAAGGAATTAGAGAGCGATTTTCTAATTGATATTTGGGAGACAACCCCTTACTGTATGAAACAATACGTTTTAGTTGAAAATATGAGATTTTTGGAAACATTAACGATGCATCCAAATTCTGCCACTGTTGTATATAACGTCTCGCTACTCTTACTGGTGTTACCAGATATGAATTTTAATCAGAGAAAATATCTGTTGGAAAAGCCAATGCCTTGGGCGAAGATGTTCGGCTTGACATATCACCTCAAAAAACCGCAATTATTTGAAAGGGTTTTAAAATTATGTTATTTGACGGAAGCTGAGCGAAAGAATAAGCGTTCACTTTTGATAAATGTGGATGATATTGAAGAGCACGCATTAGAGCTTATTATTACTGCGAAATGGAAAGCTCTTGATGAATTTTTGAGTCTTCACGAATTACCGTACCCTGCTAGCGAGTTTAAGGAAAATATATTCACTTCAAATAGTACTCGTGCTATTCGTTTACTTAGGGAACAGAAGTTTGATTTGCTGAATGAAATAATTGATCACGTATTACCGTGCGCTAAATCTGCCGCAGAATTCCGAATAAAATTTTTGACATCGTCTTCAACGATTAAGTTGTTTTTTATTGATTTAATGTTGCGTAATCGGCCAGACGAAGTGGAGAAATGCGTGGCGAAGTTGCTCAGCGAAGAAGCGCATGTGAAATTGCTGAAGAAAACTTTGATCCAGTTCTTCACTACAGAAAACCTGTCGTTATTTTATGAAGGAGATCCTTCCATTTTGAAGACACTCCTGCTTTCGCATCAAAATGTTAAAGAAGCCGCAGATGAAATTAAACGTTTAATAAATCTTGAAGCAGTTTTCACTTATATTTTGAAGAGAATTCTCAGTAATCCTACTCCTAAAGGATATACTTTGTTCGGAGAGAATAAAACCTACGATTTTCACAAGTTGGATAATTTTCTTTCGTGGTATTTCGACGACAAGTTGGATAAAGTGAAAGAATTCAAACTCAAGAAAATAACTGCATTTGCTGAATTAGAAGTTGTGATCAAGTATTTTGAGAGAGATCGCGATATATATATGAAACCATTATTGAAATGGTTTTTTGACGACGATAACAGTCTTATAAAGAACTTCCATTCTGTTATTGAATATTTGCATTCCTCTGCTAATCGTTTGTATTCGTAGTCATCGCATTAGTTATTTACTTATCTTCAATTTTATCCTTATAATAATATTTCATCCGTTGTTACGATCATTTTATAACATTTAAAAAATTAAATTGTGATTTATACGTCTGTGTAGTTGCGATTGTCTTGGGGGAAATTCAAAGTGATCACGTAGTGATTTACCATTACCTTCTATGATATCTACTTGAACTCCACATCATTTGAGAATTATGATAAGAAGAGGTTCTACTTTGTAGACTACCAATTGAACATACAAACTTTACACATATCTCCTTTCCCAGATTCTGGCACCCAACATACTCAGATCTTACGAGATGATAAACCATCAATTCAAAAACTATTTACTGTCTTGAAACTCGCAAAACTTTTCCCCCTAACATGTAATTATTTTACTGCACACGTGTCTGTAGCCAATAAGCTGTAGGTAATAGTAAGGAGCTACAAGAACACGCATAATGGAGTCACCATCTTGGCTCTTACTTAACGTGAACAACATGGTTTTGAATTGGGAAATTCTTCGTCTTTCTACACTGATTGCTGGAGAACAGCGAGTCTGAAGAAATTTTTGATAATGACAATTTTTGTGGAGAATGTAAAGAGCTTTCCAATAGTATATTAATATTTGATGAAAATTTTCTTATGAAAAAATTTCAATTTTTTCTACACTCTATTATTAGTAAATTAAATTTCAGTGATCAATATGTCAATGGAAAGTTCTTTACATCCTCTACAAAAAATGTTGTTATCAACATTTCCCTGGAGCCACCGTTTTCGTGTTTTTTTTTAGTGTTTTAGAAGCGGTAAAAAACGAGCGAAGATGGCGGCTCCATTATACCTGTTCTTATTGGGACCCGAACAACCGCTTAAGCGCTAGTGTTCTAGCGAGGCTCTATGGGGCATATGTGATTTTATCAGTAGTTTCCACCAATCAGATTAAGGTTTATGAATCACTTTAAACACGTAGCCAGCAATTTTTTTAAATATACAAAGAAATTTTTTTTTTTTTTTATTTATTTATTTAGTATGAACTGCCGCAAGGCATTTACATACGGTTTGAAGGTAGGTAGATATTAACATGTAGTAGACCTGCTACGCAATCGTTGCAGGGACTATGGCTGACATATACATTAACTATTATTTAGTATTAGACTAAGTGGTTAACAAATTTATGGTATATTGGTGGTCCAACGTCGCCGTAGTCTAGCGATGGGAGGCTGCTCCAACAGACTTATAGCACTGCAGTTGACGTGGCAGTGTAGGCTGTCCTCATAGTCTGTTGCAAGGGTTCGCAGGAGCTCCTTTACTGTTGGTAGCTGAAGGTCGCTATGAAGTGATTCTCCTCGGATGAACCATGGTGCACCAGTGATTTTACGCAAGACATGGTTTTGACTTCGTTGCAGGATCATCAGGTTTGAGTCCGCTGTCATGGCAGCATAGGTCCAGATTGGTCGTATGAGAGAGACATAGAGAAGTCGTTTGTGATACAGTGAGATTTTAGATGTAGTTCGCAGTAACCAGAATAAGGATCGTAGTCTGAGTTTTACAGCTTCACGCTTTGTGGTAATATGTTTCCGCCAAGTGAGCTTTTTATCAATGTAGACTCCAAGGTATTTGGCATGGCCTTTAACAGGGACTGCAACACCATCGAGACGTATGGATGTTTGTTCATGGTGGCGTAGTGCATGGGTTACGTGTACAGATTTTGTAAGGTTGATAGCGATCTTCCACCGCTGCGTCCAGTGATGAATTTTATTGACAGCTAATTGGAGTCTTTGGTTGGCAGTTTCGCTGTCTTGGTGCTGTTAAAGTTGAAAATTTTCACGTGATCTCAAATGGTATAACCACCACTTTGAAATGCGACGTTGTTTTGAGGGAAAAATTTAATTAATCCGTTTTTTGATTCGTCATTTTATTCACTTCATTTCTTGCACATTCGCGCGTTTATACTTTATAGTAGGGTTAAGAAATCACGCATTGTACTGTCGTAAAATTTGGTTGTTAATTATTATCAAATTTGTTATTCAGTGAAAAATAATTATGGTAATTAAAATATGCATTAGAAATTACGAACGAAGTAGAAGAGGAAGCGTTTACTCGTACTTTTTTCATTTTATTCATCAGAAGAAAATGAAGAATCACAAATTCCTGTTTAATAATCATTATTATCTACATTAATTTGATTTGGTAGATGTATTTTATGAAGATTATTTTACCTCATTGTTTAACTGTTTACCTCACTATTTAAAAGTCACGGGTAAAGTACTATTTTCTCACCAGAAATAATGTAGTATTGATGTGTTTTATATGCATGGATTAAGTAAAACAAAAAATTCATCAATTACTGGTAAGTATGTGAGCCTTTAAATTCGATCTCCTTGGTGAACGAAGCTCATCGTTCTTGTTTCGTTGCTTATTTCTCATTGGTTCAATGTTTAAACCATTTTTTGGTTCTTATTTCTCATTAGATGGCTGTTCAAACCCTTTTTCGTTGCGTTATGACATTCATAAGATTCTTCTCGTTCACGTTCATTAGGTTCATTACTTCACGATGAAATTAGTATGCAGATCTTATTATTATCGCATGTTCGAAAAATGAAAATTTTTTGTATTATATTGTAAAGTAGTCTGAAAATTTCTACTTAATGTATATAAAAAACTTCAACCTTTTACAAAAGTGCTAAACAATATCAGCGGAATTCCTGCGAGCGCGAGAAGAACAATGCGATATAAAATGAGAAACGGAGGTAGGTAAATCCTTTTATGATAACTTTAAAGTTACAACTCCGTGATAATGTGACGTTTCGGTTAAAACGGATGTGTTAGTGCTCGTTGAGTTTCCTTCTTCCTTCGTAGCGCTACGTTATTGTAATTATTTCGTCGAGCGGTAACGCGAAAGAATGTGTAGAAAAATTTTCTTCAGCGTAAATTGCTCTCTAATTACTTCTTCGGTGTACTAAAAAGGATAAATTTGATTATTACGCAGTGGGATAATGATAGTATAGAGGTATTTTGGTATGTACCTAATTCGACATTCCGGACGAATGTTTTTGAAGTGATGTTTTCGATTTTGCGCAGGCGTCCTTAATTACATTTTAAACTCGCTACCGTGTCTCGTGTAAAGATTAATAATGTGTGACATGTAACATTAAAATGACAGCGTAAAAAAGTGTTACATTTGCAGAAAGTTCGCGACACAATTCAAACGATTACGGATTGTATTTCGTTGGTGCTGTGTACGCGCGCGGTTTCACCAAGAAAAGTGAGAAAGGTCGATGTAATAATTTTCCAAGCTGACAGTCGCAGATGACATGACGAGGAGTATCTCATTATTTCCATGGATGACAAATTGAAAGGCTAGATTGGAACATATTTAGCGAGAAGATATTGTTCGTATGTATTGAGATAAGTGCGCATGACGTTTTGTTGGCGATAATTATTAATAACGAAGGATTTAAGGGGTGTAACATCGTAACTATCGAATTTAACATCGTATCGACGTGTTATATTAATTTTAAATTAGGCAAAAAATGTTTGATAAATGATAATCATCGCAGATATTCGCTCATGTAATAAGATATAGAGTGTATCAAAAATCAAAATCACAGAAAAGTTGGAATGTTACCATTTAATTTTGTTCCTTTTGGTAAAAAAACAATCTTCAATAAGATTTCAGCTCAAAATACAAACGTAAGATTTAAATGTGATGCAATAGGGAAGAGAAATCTACAATTATAATTTACAATGCCATTTAATCAAAAAGTTTTTGAAGATCGACTTTTGTCTTCTGAATTGATGACTGTAGGAATTGAAGCTTCTCAACAAATGTTGTAATTATGTTTATCACCGTAAAGTTAATTTGAAACATTCATGTTCTCAACAGAAGCATGCTGGTATATCAAGGGGTAAAGAAGCAGCTTTCTTCCATTGACTTCATTTACATGGACTGCTAATTCAACTGCAAATCTAAATTTAATTGAAGCATGAAAAATAAGGATCGTTATCACAACTGCGCCTGCGCAGATTAAATACTCGCGCATCTCGTGTCGCTACAAATTTTTGTTTAAATATATATTTTTTCTTTAATTAATAATTTTCAATTGAAAAATTTTGATTAATTTTATAAAATCAAAAGACCTTGAAAATGTTACGAGGGATGTGTTCTCTTTTTTTTTAATTTTTGTTTCGATGACTGAAACGAAAATTCTTTTATTTTCCTCGTCAAAGATTGCGAACAGTTTGATTTCATTAATTTCGCATTTTAAAATTCATAAGGCATAAAGCATTCACTTCATACCTGTTGACATTTACATCGGAGGAAAATTCCAAAAATATTTCACGTTCAAATATTCTTCCCACACATTTTCCAGACCTCTTATTTTCCCAACGCGTGGGCTCATTAAATTGCTTTTCGCCGAGTTTTTGTACTCGTCGATTAAAAAATAAAACGTTGCGAAATACACAGCTAATATAAGCTACTAAAGTTTGATTAATATGGTAAAAACGGATGTTTTCTTTTAATTTAACCCAAAGTACGCGGCAAATTCGTCGAATATTTATTCTCATCGGCATTTTACCCTTTTCGTTCGGACTTCGTTGGCGGATGTATATGCGCGTAAGGTATTAGCGGTACTTCAAAATTGACGTTTTCGTTCAACTTTTAAAAATTAATCTTGTTTACAATTCTATCTCTTTTCATTGAAATAATATTTATATAAAACGGAAACAAAAGCCCAATGATGACAGCTTAAAAGTTTTACAACGCCGCCGTATAAAACGAATCGTGAAGGAAAACGAAAAAGGCATTTCGTAATCCAGCCAAATAAAGCGAGTCGATGAATATTTCAAATATTCCTGGCCTTTTTTGCGGAAATCGCTATTAAAACGTTGCGATCTGTAGTGGGTGATGAATTTTTTAAAATGAATCGCGCTCAAGTCGTTATTACTACATACACCTTTGGTTGCTCTAGGGTATCGTTTGGGAGAGAATTTCAAGTAAAAATATAACCTCTTTAGTAAGACTACAAGAACCACGTTCCGGCTCAGGGTAGGAATGATTTTCGGGATCTTCAGTTGAAATGTTTTTATTTTTATTTTTTATGAATTGATTCTTTCGAGTAAGGAAAGGAAAACTAATATACAGTAGGTCATCTTGTTTTCAAACGTGAGAATTTAGGATCTCCGGACCTAGCCTTGCACGCTTTTGCCCTTGCCTCTTTCTAGTCGTCGGATTCATTAGAAAAACTAATGGATGTCATTTCAATACCAAGTGTCTGCTACGATTTGTAAATTTGTTGAATTTATTGGCAGAAGTGCATAATAATCGAATTCAAAACTGCATAAAAATGCTTACCATTTGATTGAAGAGCTGCTGCGCCAAGCAGAATGTCGATATTATTCTGATGTAATACAGGACCAGAATCATCTTGGTAACTAATGGTATACGAATCTTGATCCGATTCCAGTCTCCCGAATACCGACGTGAAGGCTTTTTCATTTATTTCATTCGTGGTATCTCTTAAATGCAACTCAACATTACCCTGGTTATCCGTATTCGAGCTGTACATAATTATCGCAGTTTCCGGACTCGATGGACTCACATACGCGGTTTGCAATGGTATTCTTATACATGGAACTTCTGATACTGCCTGCGAATCATATGAAACAAATATGCTTTTAATAACAATGTAGATTAAATTCAAAATTTTTTGCAAACACGTTTAGAAATTCCATTAGAACTTTTTTTTGAAATAATGCTCTTGCAATCATGACTCCTCTGGAGGGAGAATTCGCGCCATGAATCATCTATTACAATCAATCAAATTTTGATAGGCACTTCACTCTGGTACATTACCATTTAGATTCAGCTACCAATATTTATGTAGAGGAAATATTAGAATAAGGAGTTAGAATTCCGAAAAATTTGTAAATGTCGTAAGAATCATGAAAGAACTACTTTTGATGTAAGTTGAAGGAAAATATAATATCTTCGTCAGAAAATATCCTATAAAAGAGAAAGATTGAAAAAGAAACCAACTTTGAACAATTCATAAAAAATTAAAAACAAAAACTAAAAGTGAGTAAATATATCTGACTGGGTCAATACTAAGAATTTAAATGACTAACTACCTCGAGCCGAAGGCAAACACCCATTATATTATATCATGCTCCTCTACTGGTAAAAGTAGAACAGTGTAGGTAGGCGCTCCAAGTGACTGTATGGAGAGTTAAGCAATGTTGGCAACTCAACTGTTTTTTTTTTTTTTTTTTTTTTTTTATTTATTAATTTTTTTATACATATAAGAAACTGCTTAAACCTACTATACCCTTGGCTCTAACGATATTTCAGCGATCGCAAATGTAATGGTGTTTTGATGGGTGTCAGAGGGGGGGGGGTCAGTTAATGAATTAAAAAATAATATAATTCAGCTAAGTGTAAAATTTGGCAACTGAAATTTTCTTGATCCTTCCTTCTTACAATATTTCACCCATTTATAGTATCTTCTATAGATTTTAGAGTTGACACATTGGCAGCTGCACTAATAAGGGAACAGTATTATATGTAAGTCGCTGATCTGCTTGAATGGTTGCCTACCGTGAAGTGCTTCAGGCACCTACCTATGCAACGTAGAAATTTCATCTGGGACGGGCCTGGTTTTTTCACGGCAGTGTTCCCAAAATGAAAAATGGACAGTCATGAAAAAATAAAAACTTCACCATTTTGGAAAAATGATGCGAGCGCTGGATAGAGGTCGATAAACCAACTGTAAGTTATTATATGCATAAATTGCCTAATTTGCAATTTGAAGGGGTGGTTATTAAAAAAAAAAGATTTTTTTGAATAACTACCCCTTCAAATCACAAGTTAGGTAACTTCTACATACGGCAGTTTTTGCTTATTTCATCCACCTCCATCCAGTTCCCATATTATTTTTTCAGAATTGTGAAATTTCAATTTTTTTCATATCTATTAATTTCTTATGTTGGCGACCCTGCTAAGAAAAAACTAGGTCCGTCCCAGTCCTAGATGATATTTCTGTGTTGCGTTGGTAGGCGCCTTAGATAATTCACAATAGGCAACCATTCGAGAAGATCGGAGTGCGGGCGCATAAATCTTGCCTCGTGAATTTTTTGATTCCCTCCCCCACTACCAAATTATCTATGAAGCGTATTGATGTCAAAATTTATCAGAAATTCTGTAGGTAGGTGAAATTAAATCTAGCGTTGATATAGATTTTTGGATTTTTTTCTCGAATTATGATCCTCTCATACCGCTCTCCCATTGAAATACCTGTGCGGAGTAACGATTTGGAAATAAATCGAAAATACCTTAGCTAGGGTAAATTTCGTTTAAATAGAGTCCAGCGTTGATATGAAACTGAATTTTTTTTCTCCAAAAATTATGCTTTCTCGCATCCTCCTTAATTAAAATACCCTATGCAAAGTGTTGGCTTCAAAATCGATTGAAAATAATTAAGAAGATTTAAAGATGTGGTTATGGTAAAGTGTCTAGGGATTACTTTCTAACTTGATGTTTAGCAATGTTTGTTTTTGTTTTCCTGTTGAAAATGTCCTTTTTTCGGAGGCTCTTTTTGTTGTAATGGGTTTTCTTATGAAGATATTCTATTTACTTTCACTTTGTACTATAAATTGTTTTTTTTTTTTAAATTTTTGTTATTTAAACATATTTTGATTTCCCCTCTCCCTTCTGTATCATTTTTGATTATTGAATTTTCGATGTTAAGGTGTCCAGATGATGTAACCTTAGGTGAAATTTTGCCTACCGAAATGGATGATACATCTTCCGGAATATTTCTATATCACTGATGACCTATATTTATATAAACTTGAAAAAATCAAGAATTTATTCAACTTTGGAATTTCCTACCGGAAAGATCGGCGTTCGGCGTAAACGAGTTTTCATAATTAATAAAATAGCGTTAATTGAATAAATAGCGATAAACGCATTATACTCTGTCCAAGCATTTATTTACGATTCGCGACAATAAACAAAGATGTCGGTCGTTTTCGAGAAAAGAGGCACGTTGAAAAGAGAGAGAGAGGTCGCCAGACGAAATTCTAATATTTATTACCGTTCACCTTTTTCACGTTCCCATTGTCTGGTGCAATTTATTAACAAACTGCCGTTTCGTCCTTCGGAGCACCGTATCATTTTGATATTTGGCAAACTGACATTTTGAACTCGTTCCAAAAATTTCTAATATTTCTTCCACGTATAAAAATGGCTGTCAAAGTATAACCCAAGTAGTGGTTTTTTCATTAGTTACCTTGTTTTCGAATACCTGAGCGGTATTTTCGATCATCGAATATCGATAATCGACTTTTAAGAGTAATGATCTTTTGCTCGGCTTGAGAAAAGGGCGAATTGCAAATTGAGTTTTCAATACACCTTAGAGCATACTCCCTTTGGTTATCTAGATGCTAATATATGAAAATGTACGAATTTGTATTCGCGTTGATGCTTTTGCAAAACATTATCGACGATGGTAACGGTTATAACGTTGGCTCCAGTCTACGTATTATACTCCAAAATTATGATATACTTGCCGTCCATATGGGCTTATTATTTGCGCTATCGAGAAGGGTATATTTTAATTAAATCTGCGAATCGAGTTATTACGGTTATTAATTAACTTTTGCGTGAAATTCCATTCCATCCGTCCGAACTGGGGTTACGTGTGTCTGGAACGGTACGCGCGGTCTTCGGTTTTTAAAATACGTCGATTTGAATGGCATTATACGCGGAAAGCTCCCTTTTAACGTGTCGAGTTGAAGTTTCTGATATAGTACTCGTGTTCTTTCGATATTAAACGCGAACCGAAGGTTGAAATTCATTTAGATATAGCAAATAGCGAAATACGCCCATACGTACGAGAGCAATTTCCACTCGGCGGAACACGTGTATTATTAGCTTAACTAGGATTTAAGTATTCGTAGGTACGAAACTTCCACTAGAGTGGAATTTATATCGCTCGAGCGGAATTAATTAAATTTTTTATTACTATTTATGCTGGCAAAGATAATTTTTCAAATACTCGGCGAATTTTGTTAACAGCTATTTACCTTATTGCAGGGCGAACTAAAGACGCAGTTGAGAAGAGCGTACAAGACTCGAAAACGCCACTTACACTTTAAGGTAAGACAATAGAAAAACTTGTAATCGTTTATATCATTGCGCGCCCTCGTTTACGCGGCAATTGAAGTATAAAAGTAATTCTAGCGTTTTTAGTATTTCACCTGGAAAATTTCCATTAGGTGTCGCGTTTTGTTGGCGGCGTAATCCGTTTAAGCTGAAAACGGGTACAACCGAGTGTAAAATATATTTCAAATAAAATGGCGGGAATTTATTTTTCGAACACGGTGTTCTCATTAGAATTCATTAATTTGTTATCCGAAGCCGGCGTTCGAGTTAAATTTAAATTTAACGAAATTAAGTCGACGACAAATTTCCGCTTCTAAGCAGACGACAAGCGGGGTGAAAAATTTAACAATACAGTTCACCATTAAACTTTATTTCAACTTTGTAAATTTAAACGCTTCAGCTTTCCATAACGTGCTATATCATCCGTGTCGGTGAGTGATATCTTCGTTAGAGCTGCAGTTCCTTCGTGTTATTAACGATGAAATTTCTTTGCCGAGTGTTTTGAAGCGAGAATAAGTCTTATTTGTATTATTGATGAGCGTCGCATATTCAATTTTTTTCCGTAATTATTTAGGTATTTTTCATTTATTTATTCTCGAAGAGAAGATAAAAACTATGTAAATTATTTACTTCTGCATGTAAGTCATATACATGAAAATTAAATTTGAAATGAATAAGGAATAATTCAACTAACAAATTTTGAGTCAAATATGCAGTAATGGATGTGTGCAACAAACCTATCGTTTCGTGTCGTTTCCAGTGTGCTGGAGAGGTACAGAGTTTCCGTCAGTCTATGCTTCTTTAAAAAGAAGAAAAAATAATTCAAATACCCACTTGCCTTGCTCGAATCAGAATGGTGGTTGCAAAATTAAAAATCCGAACCTATCCAAACGAAAATTTTTAATTATTATGAGAAAATTGAAAGAGACCCACTCGTTGGAAAAATATGATGAACGACGTTTCTGTGATCTACTCGGCATGCTTAGAGAAATCTTTAAAAACAAAAAAGATCTGACTAACATTCGAATATTTATTATACTTGAGCGAATATAAACCAGTGGATAATGGAACGAGATGAGCCAAAATTTTTTCCTGCAAGCTGTCTAACAGGTGATGAAAGTAATGAAAAAGCGATGGATTTTGTAGAATTTCGAGTGAAAAGTGATAAATTTTTCATTTTTACTTTTTCTCCTTGAAATTAAAATCGTAATTTTTTAAAACTCAAAAAACTATTAAAATTAAACTTTTTCAATTTTTAATTTTTGTCAACTTTCTATTTTAATTACATTCGTTGCATTTTGCCACTTCATGTGTTTTATTGAATGAGAGGAGACTTAATTGCAATAGAAAATTTTTTCAGGTACCATACTTGACTTTTTTTTGCTCGTAAAATGATAGAAATATGGGAATTAAAAATTTTCAAAGGAGTTCGTATTCTTTAATTTTCTCATAATAATAACAGGATGCGCGATTATCCATGATAGTACGCACATACCCATACCTCTTCCATCATACTACTCCATTGTTTCCTCAGAATTATATGCAATCAAAACAGCAATCAGCTACATCAATGACTTTTCCCTACATCATACAGTTATATTCACAGATTCTCTTTCATCCCTACTAGCCATCCAAAATCACAGATCTAAACAAACACATCCTATAGTACAGGAAATTACTTCATCTTTACTTTCCTTTCAACCAATAAAAATAGTTATCTTATGCTGGATTCCATCCCACTCACAAATAGAAGGTAATGAGTTAGCTGATTGCATTGCCAAACAATCTTACCTCCATCACCCAATCGCAGATATAGATATCCCTCTGAAAGATTTGAAAACCTATGCCAAATCCTTACTATCCGAAGAATTTCAGTCATACTGGTCAAATGTCCCAAATTCAAACAAACTCAAAAATATTAAACCCACCATAAACATCTGGAAAACTTCTCTGCAACATAACTGTCGACATGCATCCATTATTACTCGTCTCCGTACTGGCCACTCCCTCATAACTCACCAACACCTCCTTGCCAAGCAGCCACCTCCTATATGTACCTCCTGTAATATCCTCATAACCGTCTCACATATCCTTACTGAATGCCTTCTTTATCAATTTCACCGGTCCAAATATCTTAAGTCTAATACTTTAAAGGACATTCTATCAGATGATCAGGCACAAATTGATAAATTATTCCTTTTTCTAAAGTCCACAGGATTAACAAGTAAAATCTAGATTGTTGCTGTGCCTCTAGCCATTGTTGCTGTACATGGCACATAAAAAAAAAAAAAAAAAATTTATATTTATGCTCGTTCGTTTTTTCGTATGGAAAATTTTTATTGTTTTGGCAATTTGTAGTGGATTTAGGGGCGTCATTTTTTTTTTTTTGAAAAAATCAGAAACATTGATTGAAAATATATTTACATTTTTCAAATCGAAATGGGGATTATACGTAAAATTGGATATCGAAAACAACATGCTCTTTTATTTATTCTGGAGGAACTGAAATTTTCTTAAGTTGTGACATTTTGCAATTCTTCGAAGAAAATGTTGAAATTTTGAAAAATATTACCCCTCCCTACCTTGTGAATACTATTGGTTGGGGTTTGTTATTATCGATTTCAATGCGTTATTCAATGATGCAATCGTTGTTTCGATCTAAAAACTGTAAATAAACGTTCAACCTAATACATTTCTGAATTCTGATTTTAAAAAATTGCACTTATAAATGCTCATAAAATCAATATAAATTAAAAAAAAAGATTTCAATCTTATATGCATCATACGACTTGAAATAGACAAATAATTTAATTGAAATAATTTGAACATTTATTCCAATATTAATTTTTATTTTTTTCATTCCCTTCTATTAAATTCTTTATTTAAATAATGAAATTAAATCTAATATTACAACAATTAAAATTATTAGAATCAATGATTTTGATACTATGAATATTTAAATTTTATGGAGCAGATGGGTGACTGAATCGCAACTTCTGAGAAAAGATAGGAGGCCTCCGGGCTCTGACGTTCGTCGGAGAAAACCTTATCAAGAAAGAAGGAAACAAATGTACCGAGTATGTTGTGAGAGGAAGCCTATAGACTAAAAGAGGCCATGGCCTTTGATTAGGTTAGGTTGAGATTTAAAGGGAGGGAAGAGGGTAGTATACACTCATTTAATTATTGCCGAAAACCGTAACAATTGGGCTTAGGGTCATTAAAAGTCATAACTCTGTCCAGGGTAGGAAAGATGTAATATTTTTTTTATAAAGCAATTACAAGAAATAAAAATATATTATTTCAGTACGTGAAAAAATGTTGATATTTTTTGAATAATTTTTGTTTTCTGATTTTTTCAAAATGTTAGATAAAAACGTCTCTAGCCGCAGGGCTATACATGGCGTCAATTAATAGAAAAAAAAATTGTTGCTGAATTTCTGGAGAATTTGAATTGATGTCAAGATGGCGGATAGTGAGAATTTGAGCAAGTTTGAAAAGCTTCAAATAGCTCATACCTTTCTATCGGTAAAAAGTACTACATTTCCTAAATTCAACCTTTTATATGATTTTGGAGAGAATGAAGTGTAGACATGGCGTATTCTAACGTGCAGCTCCGCACATTTTGTGCAGCTCCAAAAACAATTGTGCAGTTCCAGAAATCTGAATATTTTAACAACTTTTATTAAACGACAAAAATCTTACAAAATTATGTAAGTTGATAACATAGCCTATAAAAATTTTAAAAAATGATTTTTTCTCCACTTTCTTTCCAATTTGAGAATTAATCGTCTCTTCATCTCCCATATTCGCATCCTTGAAAATATATTTATACCACTCCTGCTCCCTCGCCTTAGTAAAACATTTCTCAATGGAACTGCGTTTGCGCAGCTCCAAGATTTTCTTAGAATACGCCGTGGGTGTAGGTCAGACAAATCCCAATTTAAAACTCAGTTGTTTATATTTTATCAACATTTTTGACTAATTTCTGGAACGCGAGGCAAACGCCTATCGGCTACGCAGTTGTGTGTAAGGTAATATTAAAAAATTCGTTGATTTTATCTTCGCTATTTGCTTTTGACATCATACTCTATATCCGAGATCAAACCAAATAGCTGTTGGCTGGAAGGAAAATTTCGCGGTGAAACGATATCGTTTACATTACGCGCGTAGCGACGTACGGGCACGTTACTGTCAATTAATACCGTAGTATTTCATCAGTTTTACGTAACGAGCTGAATGTAGTAATTTTATATGAGAGGGTTCGAATTGGAATCCTTTTGCGTCGTTACAGTAAAACCACAATTTCGCTGTACCGCCATCGGAAGTCGTAATCAGACTATGGCTATAGTTATGCAAATAATGTCAAAGAGAGAAAGGTTTTACAGTGAGCTCGCTTAAATTTAAACGAACCGTCGGGAGGTTTTTTCCCTGTCCGGTTTACATTGATTATTCGTTTTAAACGTTGTTTCAAATTAAGCTTCTTTCTTTTATGGATGTAAATTGGAATCGATGATGGAAAAAATCCAATTTACGGGTTTTGTTTCGAATTAAGAGAAAAAAAAATACAGCGTTTCGACGAATCGGGCGCCCAAAAAGGAATTAATCGTTACTAACGATTTGGTAATTGTACACGATGAACGTGACCCGGCTCGAATAGCTTCGTGAAATACTCATTTTAGATTTTTTAAATTCGCCATTTTTTTTCTCTCAACGAAAAAAAAATCGTACCGAATTCATCTCGGTTCACCTTAACGATCCGTAGGAAAGTACCAACGTGGAAGGGCTTGTGAGAAGGAAATGAACGTAAAAAGTCGATTATATGTCAAGTAGAATATTAATTACCATGGATATGCAAAAGAGGATAATTTCTCGACTTTCGATCTTTTTCAAATTACAAACTCGATTATTATACGATCGCAAAAGCATGTATACCAATTGTAATAGGTAATAATGTCACGTAGAAAAGTAAGCAAAAGAAATCCAAAACCTAAAGTATTTTTCGACGTTACAGTAGAAGACAAATCAATTGGACGAATTATAATGGAATTACGTGGCGATGTAGTGCCGAAAACGGCCGAAAATTTTCGAGCTTTATGTACGGGTGAAAAAAGTTTCAGTTATAAAGGCTGCCCTTTTCATCGAATAATTCCCAAATTCGTATGTCAAAGCGGAGATTTTATTAATAAAAATGGCTCCGGCGGTATATCTATTTACGGTGGAAAATTCGAAGACGAAAATTTCACCTTGAAGCATACCGACGCTGGTATCCTTTCGATGGCCAATGCCGGACCTAATACTAATGGTAGCCAGTTTTTTATTACGTTTGCAAAAGCGCCAGCGCTCGATGGCCATCACGTAGTCTTCGGTAAAGTCGTTCAAGGTATGGATGTGATTCAAAAAATCGAATCATACGGTACTGCAGAGGGGAAACCAACGAAAGAACCTATAATACAAGATTGCGGACAAATATCGTGATGTAAGCAGAGGCATCCATTTGCTGTATCTATATGGTAAATGAGGCTTGTAATGGTAATTCGTAATTTTTAAGCGTTGGTTAAATTATTTTATAGCACCAAGTTGCTCATGTTTATTTTCTTTTAGGTTTTTTATTATATATTTGTCCAAATGTAATTTAATGTTGTTGAAAGAGAGTTTATTCTTGCCCTCCTTCAATCCTATAGATGGACAACGTGTAAGAGGAAATTTCCTTTATTTATTTTCTTCAATCTTCGAATCGCCACGTCGACTCGTATAAGGGTAGTGTTTTTCTTTCTTCGAACCATCTTTTTGCCGAAGATTTCATGCGTAGTCTTTACATTGGTCGAGCCGTCTAAGAAATGAGTTGTTTTTTCAGTTATATTAAGAAAACCTTTTTTTTTTCACCCCGAAAACTATATGAACTAAATCTGTTAAGAATTCGTAAACATATCATATTTCTATAGTATACACATAAATGTACCAGATATAGAAATCATGGACAAATATTTACCCAATCACTTGTTGCTTTTTTCCCTTTATTATAAGCCAGCTTATTTACCCAAATCAACAAAACATTGCTGTCTCCTATATGGGGCAGCATTTTTTTTTTTTTTTTTTTTTTTTTTTTTTTTTTTCAGAACGATGTTTGGAAAGTTCCATATTTACGAAAAGTAAAAAATTGTTGAATTCGTCTTTGTTACATTGGGCTTTTTCGAGAATGAGAATCCGTAACCGAAAATCATTTTGAAGTTCGTGTTCAGAAATTACGTTACCAAAGTTACCGGTAAATTTTGGCCAAATTATGTTACATTTGGACGATTCGATTTTTCCATACGTTTTAAACGTAGTGTAAGGTTATTTTATAAATAAAAGCGTACGAATGGGATAAGTTGTACAAGTTCGGTATTCGATGAAAATAGAGTGTAAACCGCAGAAATGAAATACAAGGTAGAGCAGAAAATTGTGGGAAATCAATTGTGGAACGATATAGCATTTACGCTATTTACTGTGTGTGCAAAGTGAATGCGAACCAAAATGCGTAAGTTTGAAAATCGAACGGAATACAAATCGCTTTTATTTGCTGTTCTGGCGTGAATTTGTATTCAACGAGAATAATGAGTCGGTAAACTTTAATTTCAATGGAAAACGTGGTAACGTGGGAACGTTGTACTGTGAATTTTTATCGAAAATGTTCATTTCGTTTACCAATGATATTCCCCTCCTCTCCCCCGCAGATGAGGTAATTAGAGGGAATTGTTCTCGTAAGAAGGTGGTAGGTATTAGGGTGTACCGAATTTCGTTTTTTTTTTCAGTGAGGGTGGCGTAATAATGGCTATATGACCTCACTAGAGCGTCATAAAACGCAGCTCAGCTTTTAGATCGTTCAAAATTAAAACAAAGTTTTAAAAATTAAAAAAAAAAACTAATTTTTGGCTGATTAAAAATGTTTTTTGACCACACGGCTCTCACACGCGGCCATCTTCTCAATAGACAAACTACCGCCCAATGTACAAATTGCCAAATCCCAATCACCATTACACACATTCTGCTACACTGTCCCATATTATACGATAAAATTCGAAACGACATATTTCACAGCCCTATCACACTAGCAGAACTCCTAAACAATAACCCAATAACTTTTCCCCCACTCATATAATATATCCGCCAGATAAATCTCTTCACCAGCATCTAATATCAATCTAAGTCGTGCCTCTGGCTAAGCGGCAGTACATGGCACTACTCAAAAAAAAAAAAAAAAAATTTACGTTTCAAATTAATATTTTGTCATTCCAAGACTAAAAAAAAAATGTAGTTGCCATTTCTATTGAAATTGAAAAGTTCTAAACTATTTTTTAATTTTTTCATAAGCAACAATTTTGTTATTTTCCAAAATGAAGGAGGAATAGTCATTTTTTCGTCGCATGCTTACTGTGTACAATATGGGCTTAATTTTGGCTATTTCGTACTCAAGAGGTAAAATATGCTCGATTTTCATTAGGGTTCGAAAAATCTAAACATTGAAGTAAAAATCGACCATAATTTCCCTATTGAGTCTGAATTAAACTAAATTAAGCCTATACTGTATATACCACGAATAAATTACCAATTTGTCTGCTATTTTTGAAAATTACTAAAATTGTTACTTCATGAAAAAAATAAAAAAATAAAAAACAAAAAATAAACAAAATACATTTCACACCGAAATTACGAAAAAATTTTCCTCTAAAATTTTTTTCATTGTTTGCGCAACGAAGTATGATTTTGATTACGAAAAAATTTTCAATTTTTCAAAAATTAGTTTATATTCTATTTTTTTGAAAACTTTTAAATTTTGTCTTCATTTTGAGAGATTTAGAAATTTAGTTGAGGGGCTGATATTTTGTGACATCTTTTTGTGATCATTTAGCAACTATGGTGACTCCATATTTCCCTCATTAAGGAAGACTTTCTGAACTAATGATTTTTTGGAGTTTAAAGCTCATGCCAAGTTCCTCTTTTCCATCCACCATATTCTTCTTGACTATCCAGACTTCTTTACCCTTCCCACTTATCCTTTCCCCCTTCTCTTGAAGAAATTCTTTGTAATAACAACCCAAAAGAGGTCTTCATCTTTCTTAAAAAATGTGAGCTCTAAAATCTGACCTTATCATCACCGTGCCTTGGCCTCAGTTTCAGCACACGGCACGTTAAAAAGAAATCTTCAGTAATGCATGGTTTAAGATTAATAATAAAAAAATTAAGTAACAAAATCCCATTTTGAATATTAAAAGGCTCTGGCATTGGACTTGATAGTTTTTTAGTATTCATAAAATTTTGAGTAATGGCAGACTTTTAAAAATAACGAAAAAAGTTGTTAAAGTTGTCTATTTTTATCATTGAAAGGAATATGTCGGGAATTGATAAATTTTCAAGAAGTTACTGAACTTGTCATATGCAAATGGTACTCGATGTGGAACACTTTGTATTGAGAAATATTTTACGAATTTGCAAAATTAATCATAAACTTTTGAAAAAAAGTAGTTAGATTCATTGAAGGACTCCTATTAGCTTTGAATTACGTATCTGCATGCTATTACATTTTATTCTGAAATTAAATTGAATTTTTTATTTTTATCGGGCAGTTTTTGAATTACTAAAAATATTTTAACATAAGAGTACGTTTCCTTCCTATTCCTCGCGCTAAGTCGTTGCCCTGGTTACTACTTGAAAAATTCAAACATTTCCTTCTACAACCTCCATCGAGTCGCATTCCGAAGATGGAACTCATTCCGTCACTCAGGTATTTTAAAATTGCACCGTACGCTCGTAAACACCAAAATAAAGAAAGGAAATATTACCGAAGTTGAGAAGCATAAGTATTCGCGTGAAAGCGTACAACGCGCAAAGTAAAGAAGGTACCAGGCTTTTGATACGTTATTGCAAGTTTACGCCGCGCTGTCGACGATACTCTCGGCGGAATTTCATATTTCGAGCTGACTATTTTCGTTATTTTACATCCATTATGTAGTCGTAAAAAGCGAAAATATAATTCACGTGTTTTTTCTTCGAGAATGCCTACAAGTGACACGACTTTCTCGTTTATAATTTTAAGAAAACGGAAAGCCCGCTATTAAAAGTTTTTTTTTGGCGGGAACTTGTTGAAGAAAATTTTCAAATTAAAAAGTCTGTTCGTGTTTTTTTGGGTAGCTGAAAATCTTCTTCCGAATTGTGCGATTTTTTGACCTCCAAAGTTTAGTTGTAAAGTGAAATTTTATCGTAGACGGAGAGTGGAGACTTATATACAAATATACTGAAGCAGTAACTATTATTTCAAAAAGGAAGGCGCATATTATCGTTGCGGTAGTTTTGCGTTAGGTATGAGAAAAAAATCATTGTTATAGTTATATTTTACATACAAGGTACTTTTATTTAAATGTAAGAAGCTGTGGAAGCGCTGAATGGTATTCTCATGAGAATCAACGTTTGAAGCAGTAGAATATTGATTAATTTGAAGCACTTGCTCTCAATGAATTTTTTTTGGAAATCATTAAAATTTGAAATTACAGAAAGTTGGAAGGTTTTTATCAGTGGTGTTACTAGAAATTTTTTTGGAAGAGGTTTTATAAAGTGAAGTCTTTGAGTTCAGTTGGAGGACCCACTCCCCCTACATACACGCAATTTTTTGCTTTGGGAGAATAACATATTTTTTTTCAATTTTAAAGACGCGCGTATAGCAGTAATAAATTTTTTAATTTGTAAAAAACCAAGTACCTACTATAAAAATTCAGTTCTGTTAAAAATTCCCCCCCCCCCGCCTCCCTGGATTCTACTTCCTATAAAACAGTCTAGCTTATGAGAAAGTGAAGAATGCAGTCGTAAGTTTTTCAAAAAAAAAAAAAAAAAATGTGGAAAAACGAATTTTCAACTGTTCAGATTTTTTTCTGATCTTCAAAACCCCCCAAAAAAATTTACTGTAAATTTTATTATCAATTTATGCGAAAATGAAAATTTTCTTGTTTTCATCCCTTTCAGAAAACATTTATATTTTGATTCGATAATTTACTGTTGCAGTGAAAGATGAACGCTCAATTTAAATTATTGACGAGATGAAAGAAAAATTGACATTCTATTTTTTCTTTCTATTTAACAATCCAAATATGACTCCAAACACAAAGAAGTTCAATTTCTGAAAATTAAAAAAAAAAAAACAATTTTTCAAAACTAAAATGTCTTTAGTACGTGTTGATTTTATTTCATTAGAATAAAATTTTTTGGAGAAGAAATTTCGAAAGAATTTTCAAATTTGAACTTCATAAAATTTTGGCTCTCTGTGAAACAACATTTTGTATAATTATTATAGATTTCTCCTCCCTCTTACCCTCTCCCCCAAGTCTTGATATTTTGAGTTGAAATTCTTTTGAAGAATATTTTTTTTTTTTTAGCAAAAGGACGAAAAGTAGAGAGTGACGTTGCAGTTTTCAAAATTTTTGGTTTGCGATATCATAAATGAACCATATGGTACATTTTTTATCGTTGTAAAACTGAGCAAGAATTCTGTTTTGGCTAATATCTTGGAAATAATTCAAGATTGAGGGCTTGCAAATGACTCATTCTAAAGAGATTTAAGTTTTCTAAAAGTTACTGTATTTGGAATTAATTTGTTAAAGCGATTTCTTACTCTACCATGAATTATCTCAAAAAGTAAATTAATGACAATTGTTTTTTAATAGTGAAACACATTCAGAATTTTATGCTCATTCAAATGACTTCCTTGTAAACTTTTTATCTGTTTTTTTTTGAGATGTTTGCAAAGCCAAGCAGTAAGTTAAATTTATTTTCAGATCTGGAGCTCATTCACAGAGAGCGCTCTAAAAAATGAATTAGTTTAATTAAAATAATTCGAGACTCACATCGATGGCAAAAAGGTTTTAAAATTGAAGGGTCTATTCTACATACACGATTGCATACTGGTTTGCCTGCCAAATGACCATTTTCGTAAATCTTTGATTCTCAAATACTACTCATCTGTTTCAAAAATAAATTGGCTTTTGAGGAGGCCATATTTCACAGCTTATTACTTTCTTATAAATTGGAATTTGAATTTTTCGTTCTAGACAAATTAAAGAGCAGTGTCTTATCTTGTTCATTTTCAAATTTCAGAAGTTTTCATAAGAAAATCACGAAGAATTTTACTCTCAAAAATGCCACTTTTTTAGCGTTATCAATTTTGGTTCCCATATTGATAACATACAGTGCTTGCGAAGTTTGGTTATACTAAAAAAAAGAAACGTGTATGTGAAATATACCCTGAATCATGTATAAAATGTCAAGCTCTTTCCAATCCAATTTTTATCCTGGATATTGATAAAAAAACTTTCTGGCTCCTTTTTCAACATTTATGGTTGATAAATTTATATATACCGATGGGCTATCTAGTTATGGTTAATCTATGATCATATGCTTTAATTTGTATCTATTTTGAATTTCTAGGTGTCGAAAAATTTTCATGTATGGCATTGAGAACATTTCTCGAAGTTACCTGTTAAAAATGTGGAAAAATTACCAATTCTTCCTATCATTTGTTATAACTTTTACTTGTTTTTGCTCCGCTTAATTCCTCCACCGCCTTTGTTTCTTTTCAATATGTAACATTGTATACTCTACATATTAGTCTGAAATATTTGTGTTATTTCAAGGTGAAAGGTCCCACTTTGACATTTATCTGGATTTTTTGTGGAAATTTTTCAAAGTGCGACCTTCTCAGTTATTGATATTAATTTCAGAATAGTTGAACCGTACTTCTTCACCTTGAGTAATTTTCAAGTCGGGTCCCTCGCGGAAAGTCAGTGAACTACAGCGTTAAAGTTTACCATGCATTGTTTTTTATCAGATGCTTTGTATAAAGTGTGTATTTTTTTTTTTTTTTTTTCGAAATAAATTTTAGACTTCTGCTGGAATATTTTCAAAATAAGTAACTGCACAATACAGTACGGTATTGGGCATAAAAATTATCTTTCAAACGAGATGTTGGTTAGCTGTCCAACTGTTTTAGTTCCAAAGTTATGATGGAAAGTGTATCAAAATTTTCACATGTGGAACCTTTCACCTTGAAATAACTCAATAATATGTACGATTTGCCCTACATGATGGAATAAAAATTTTCAAATTAGGTAATTTCGAAGTAAAACAAATATATTTCAAACTTTTGTATCTTCTTCAGCAAGTTGGATGGACAAAATCATACGTTAGTGTGGCATGAGTTGCCCTACATGGGGTATGAAGGAACCTATATGAAGATGATACACTCAGAATGGTATTAGAAGTGAGATGAAAGTTGGTCACATCTCGTGTAAGTGAATTCGATAGCAATAATAATCATTTACAGAAATACTTAAGAGGCATAAATACGAGCGCGAATATAAGCACCGTAGGAAGAAATAATTTAATAACGAGTAGGTATACGAAGATAGAAGAGATAATGGGTTGAGAAGCGCTTAAAGGGACTGCGAATGCCGGAATATAAATACGATGCGGCGTAACGTTGGACTGGGAATAAGAGCCATTGTTACATAGGATGGGATACTTTATAAAGCGGTTATTTATGTGTAGCGCGGCTCTTTAACCCGTATACCGAATAGTCTATCGGTTCTCCGTTCAACCTATAACGACATAACGAAAACGAAACGAATCCGCCGAAGAAAGAAATAATGCATTAAGCATTACCTATGATATACATTATACATGAACGTGTATTCGCCTTATGCGCGCGAAAAGGTTATAGAAAATAACGCGTGTGAATATTCTTTTTCACGCCCAAAGGGATAAAGCGTAATTTAATTTTTCCTCCTTTTTCTTTTAGACTATTTATCAAAGCGTGTTGATCTCACGAAATATCACTACAAATATCGCGTACGCTCCGCAAACCAATTTCCACGTGCGAGCTTATCTGGAGTTTTTTTTTTTTCTGTATAGGCACGATGGAATATCGAAAGGAAATAACAAATTCGAGACCAGATAAAAACGAATAAATTGTGTGGCATATTTTAAATTGATTTTTTCCCTGCGGACGTGGTTGCGTTGTCGAAGTTTAGGTACGATGCGGAACGATTAGTTCGCAATAAATTAATTTTTTTTATCGGCCTTTCTTAAACACAAACTTGGGTTTTATTTTTTAATTAAAATTTTTTTTTCATCCGCACCGGGCACGACCTCGTTTTGAAATTATAAAATGGAAATTTCTAATCGCTTTTTTTATTTGTTCATTGTTCATTGCGCGGTTAAAAGTATTAAGAAAAAAGATTAATCGTTTCGTTATATACGCGATGACTGTGCATAAAAAGTTCGCGTTATACCCTTATACCGCGGCTGAAGCGTCAACGACACCAAATAAGTTACTGTGAAACTGCGAAAGAGAAGAAATATCGAATCAATTGCGGAACTACAGGCTACAGCGACTCGGTAATTTACGCTTGGTTTTAAAATCGAGCTCGGTTTTGCCAACCGCCATCACTGCTGTGGCCTGATTACATGGTCTACGTGTGAGGCTCGATTAGGTAACATTAAAAATTAATTACGCGGTATGTTCGTTGATACAATTTATAACGCTGGCCATTAAATATACGCCATTTTGAAACGCCTCCTAGTACTCGCGGCTTTTCTTTGCGATTATATTTGAGCACTCGAAATATTAGATTTATTTATACGAAAAGGAAAAAGATATGCGGAAAAGTTGCGAGTTTTGAAAAGTTGCGTAAAGTTTCGAGATTTACAGGCTTTTTAACTTGTTAGACAGAACCAACTCTGTGATAAATGCGAAAGAAAATATTTAATGATTTTTTATAATGCGTGAGGTCGAAGTGAAGAAAGCAACGTATACGCCAAGATTTACAACCGTCGTTGGATTTCGTCGATGCGCGATGCTCGCGTCGGTGCAGTATTTTATATTAATCCTGACCGCGAACGTTCCAGTACTCGAATGCATGACTGGTCTTGTTGAATAATTATTTTGTCAGTTTATCAGTAACCGCATCACATACGTTTATAGTTTCGAGTACATTTTCCACGTGCATCTAATCGCGACGTTGCTTCGTTAATGGAGCGTGAAAAAGTACAGAGTTTGTATTTTTAGGGTCTTGGGTGAAATGCTTTTAGGGTATTTGCGAAAATCGATGACGTCTGGGTTGGAGAAGTTATCAAATGACCTTTATACTGCTTGGTGAAAATTTAAAATCTTTCCATTTATATTTTGCTTATAAAGCGGTTTAGAGTATAATTTGAAGATGGTGTATTTTGTTGTTGTTTTTTGTAATGTACGAAGTTTCTAGAATTTATAATTTGTTGATACGAAGATTTCCCATTACCTATATCCTTCTAAAAATTAAAAATAAATCATTTTAATTCTCAAAGTGCTCGCTGATATGGGCCAAAATTTTGGTTCTTTTCAAAAGTATATTAAAAAAAGTTTTTGCCAAGTGTTCCCTAGAAGAGGTATGTAAAAGTCGAGTTCTCAAAGTTAATTGGATCATATGCCTAAATGAAAAAATCGATTTTTGCCGAATTTAAAAAGTTATCACGTTCAAAAGTGACATTTTGTCGTCTAAAGGTTCTACAAATTTTTGAAGATCAATTTTCCAAAATTTAAAACACGTTTCTGAGGTATGAGTAAATTATTTCTCAGTAAAACATCTAAATGATATTATTTTGAAACGAAGTTGTGATACTTTGGGAACTCCTGTGAGATAAAAATTTTGCATATTTCTTCTCGTGAATCTTGAGAAGATCAATTCAAAACCCACACTGTGCATGTGACCTATATGTAGATTAACCATATTTCATTATTCTTTTATTAACTGTGCTCAAAATTTTGTGTTTTTCCTTTAAGATGCAAAAAAGCCATGTTCTACTGGTATAATAACAGGTTCCACCATCTGACCCTTTCTCAAAAAATCCAAATTGTGGTTCGCCATGTTGTGACGTCAAGGAGAAGATTTTCCTCTCGGTACATAAACAACAAAACACATCCCCGTATATTCTCATTTTTAAAAAATATTAAAAGAGCGCTTGGAGCAAAATCTAAAACAGCTGATTTTTGAATTTTTTCATTGGCTATTTGAAACCCATAGGAAAATTTGTACCATTCTTTGGAAGCCATTAGAAGTGGTGTAACTTGACGATATACTCGTAAAACCCGAACAAAAGTTGTTTAGAAGTTAGAACCTTTAAATTTGAAAAAACCTTCTGCCAAAAATTTTTCCATTCTAAAGTAACGATGAAAAAAATAATGTTACTTTTGAATAGAGAAGAAAAGTTTGACGTCAGAGGACAAGTGATTTCACTAATACTAACAAAACTCATCATATGATCGCGAACGAAAGAAGGGAAAAGTGACACTTTACAAACATAAGTGGGCACTTTCTTTCGTTGTTATCAGTCTATAATCATATAATGAGTTGTGCTTGTGTTAGGTCACGTGATCACTGACGTAAAGACTTTCCTTCCCGTTTCGACCATTTATACGGTACATATATGCGAAGGCGCATACGAAAAGGGACCTCTTATCAAAAGTAAAATTTTACTGCAATAGCTTTTAAAGTTGAAACTATTTTTTTTTTTTGTTTTTCGAAGTGACGAAATAATTTGGTCCTAAAAAACAAATTTTGCCTAGAGAAAATTTCTTAGAAACTGCGTTCTAAGTTTTTCAGCTACGATGAAGTGGCCTGAAACTATAATGACTTCTTTGGGTATTTTTACTTGAGAACATGACATTTCCTTTTTATAGTTGTTTTGAAGTTTTGGAAATTATAAGTTGAATATTTCACTGAATTTTAAAAATGGAAGTTCAAGATCAGTTTTATTCCATTTCTAAGGGTTTTTACATGAATATTATCAAAAAAGTGAAAAACGAAAAATTGGTGATTTTGTCCCTTTTCGTATACGCAATCACCTGCCCTACAAAGTTCAATACCAAATTACCTAAAATAATAGCAAGAGCTAGATGACAAAAGGCAGTAGGTTTTTGTAAGGTTAGGAAACGGTTCAAAGGTCAATTACTGCGCATGCGTAAGCCTCTTCAGCTCTAAAATTGTATGCATAAATATTTTTCTCATTTTCGTCCGTTTACCTCGTCCTTCTATGTGTATTGTGCATATACGTGGTTAAAACTTTTAAATCCATGTAATGTTCAAATTATCGAGAAACTGATTTTTTTTAAATTTTTACTTCATTTTGCCAGCTGTTCCATCAACTTTGAGGAGTAAACTTATTTTCACATTTTTCTTTCTCTTTCCACTTTTCTTACACTAAAAGAAATAAAGAAAGAAGCGTTGTCAGATTTTTTTATGTGAAATCACCAGAAATCGACATTTTTTTATTTTTTGAAAAAATAATGAAGCAGTTGTTCCGGTTTCAATTTACTGAATAATATGAAAACGAAGAATAACTTGGAAATTCGTTTCATTTTTGAACAGATTTGAAAAAAACTAAAAATATTTCATTTTGTCCAATTTGTAAAAATCGATCTGTCTGGCAACACTGGAAAGAAGTAATGAATACGGTCGATTTGGAAATAAAATAAACTTAAATCTGATTATTGCGCGGAAATATGAATATTTTCGAATCCTGAATACTTAGCACACCACATATCACATACACTTTTGATTGAACCCCATTAATTCGACAATGTACGTTACACAATCATGGCAATTATTCATGATTGAACTATGAGTCCACATTAATTATGAAATTGATCCGTTTGTTTCTATACAGTATTGTTTCCCCATAATTATTCCATGTCCTGAAATTACTGCAGAAATGAATACTAAAAATTTAGAAACTAATCTCAATATTGAAAACTGCTTCTGTATTCATTCCTGAATTTTCAATAATCATTGCTACAAAAGTTGGAATCATCAACAAACATGATTACGTATCACACTTTTCCTCTAAATCTAGTAACAATTGCTAGAATATTTTTTTCAGCGAGGGAATCATTGATTAGCGATATAACTGGATTCATCTATAGTGATGGCCACTTTTTACGCGCAAAAAGATAGATGTACGTATTTGATTCTTTTTTCATCCAAAGGAAACGGAACATATCTAGATAATATTTTTAATGAACGTATTTGCAGTTACAAAATGGGTAAACAAAATCGAATAGAGGAAATGGCAAATATTAATATCTGGTATCACATCGCGAATAAATTTTAAACAAATGGACACCTGTAATTTCGATGAAATTAGAAGATCGACGAATATCTGACCTTCACTTTAATACTGTTCGAATCGGCTAGCTGACAGATTCACGCATATGATAAATCTCTCATGGTCAGGTGTATCGATGCTATACGACTAATTTGATGGCAGAATTACTACGCGAGTTTACATAATACAACGCGGTCTATACGGTATTCGATGAATTGTGCGGTCCGTTTTTACGAATAACGTTATGGAATCGAAGGTGTCTAAATCGATATTAAAATTCGTTTCGCCATTTAGTTTAATATGTTGTGTGTAATTTATAAACACGTTCACGCGCAAGATCAATGGATCCTGGAACGAATTGCAGCGGACGAATCGCGAGTGATATTCCGAAATACAACGGTAACCGGTGATTTTATGGTGTGTTCGTGGCTATGGAGGGATTCTTTGGCTGGTATTTGGGATACCCGAATTAGGGTATCGTTTAAAAACGACAGCTACAAAGGTGGCGGATTCGATTACAAAGACGGTTACGGAAGGGAGTTGTTACGCGTTCGATGGTATCAATCGGCGTATCAGAATTTAACTTGGAAATCTATATTCTCCAATAAATTCCCACCAACGCCGTGGAATCTAACCGGACATTATTTGAGTTGGGGTTACTCGCCGATTAGCGAATACAGTTGGAAATTCACCATCGATAATTACACCATCGAACCAAAGCCAACTGTGATACCTAGTAAATTAACCAATCCGTTCGTACCAGTAATCGAAGAATTGGCTGTTGCTGTTAGAAAAAAGAGATCAAGTAATCTAAGAGAATTTCGTCGCCGAACTTCCGAAAATCTACAGGGTTTTAATATTATAGACTTGTTCACCGGTAATGGGATTTTTTCGCAAGTACCCCAAATGCTGATTAACGTTTTCAGCTTTTTCTCCAGTTTATTCCCAGCCGGCAATGATGACTATGAATTACCACCGGACGACTACTCGACGGAACCGGAAGCTGAGGTTGTTACGCCGAGTTCGGGTTCTGCTGCTTCGAAATTAGTGGAGTTCACTACACCCATGAATTGAGTGATAATGTTGTGTGATTATATGATTTTGTTATGTTTAGTTATTTCTTAACCGATGTATTACATATAATATATTTTTTTTTGTACGTATACTTATCATTACTCGTTACATTTTTCTACACGATATTACCTACTGGTGGGGTGAAAGCGACGTTATCATGGCGCTACTTTCACCCTTATTCGTATCACGTATAAAAATTCTCGTCGCAGTTATCAATTTAGAAATCTTAAAATATTTGCGCCAAAATTAATGAATCGTGAAGCGATTTAATTTCGCCGAACGGCCGAACAACGATACGTACGAAAGTCGGTTATATCTATATACGAAAATCAATACGCGCCCGAATGAGTTATGAAAAGAAAACGAAAATAAAAATCTTTTCCACAAAAGTTAAATCGCACTGGGATGTTTAAGATGGGTTTACTGCTTTTCTCCAGGGAATCTATACATTGTAAATCAGATGATACTGACAAATGACCGTTTGGGCGGTGCTCGAAGAAGGTGCGCGTTCAAGTCCCAAATGACGGCTTATTTATTAATCTAAAACCCGGACTCGTGCTCCTCAAATTTCGCTCAGGGATACTTGAAAATCTATTAAGCTGCTTTTGCACGTACGTAAGAGAGATTTTTATTATTATTTTTTTCTTCAGCATCTCACGTTGTGTATGTACGCAAGTTATACCTTTTCGGGAGTTTTTTTTATGCCATTGGAAAATAACGCGTAAATAAATTCAACCCGGTGGGTGGTCGTAGTGTGGAATTTGTGTGTACATGGTCGATATTTTTTCTATTTTTCACCAATGCTGAAATATGTAATTTTTTTCACTTTCGAGAAAAATAAAACTTTGGTATTACTTGGACTGCTATAAACACAGGTATGGAAATACGCTATCATTGGTCCTTCAGGGTTTGATGTTTTTTTTTTCTCGAAAAATATATCTTGGAAACCTATTTTGGATCAGTTAAACGCTTCTCCTTAATTTGAGAGGGTTTCTTTTCTTAATAAGATTTTAAAATTTTTCTTAATTTCTACTATGCTTTTACCCTTGTTTCACGTAGTAAGTTTGAACTTCTTTATTTCCTCTCCAGATTGCCAGATTAGTTTCAATTTTCAATAACTAGAATTTCGAAAGGAAAATGTCCACAGAGACCTCTATTGATTTTGCTTTGCTCCATTAAAATGTGTTAGAAATACTTAGAAAAATTCTCTCTTATGTGATGAAATTATGTGAAATTACAACCCTTGTGATATCGACTAAAAATGACGTTACTATTTATAGTAGCCTTAATATTAGTGGTGTACATAGAAAGTAATTATGTTTTAAATGAGAGCAACTGCACTTGGCGACAAACTGTAATTGAAAGAAGATATGTAATGAAGTCTTTTTTTGGGAGAATCATTTTTTTAAATAAACAAACGTTTAATAATTTTACTTCGAATCTATTCTAGTCATAAAATAATTTTTGATGTCGTCATGAACGAAAAAGGAATTGTGCTTTGAATTTATGTATGCTGATCGATCGTTCTACGCTTCTGGAAGATTTTATTGTTAGTTTCTGAACTTGACTGTATCGGTTCAATCTAGTTAAAATGTTAGTGAAATGGTTTCTCTCTTTTAAAATTTATATAAATTCATTAAATGAAAATTTTAATTATTATAAAAAAACCTAACATTACTTGGTCTAAAGGTTAAAAGCCAATTCGATGAGAAAAGAGTACGAGTACGAATATCCTCTGTTGGTAGAGACTATCCTTTTCATAAAACTAGTAACTCATCAGGCCACTCATTTGTATTAAATGAGACCAAGATTCTCCAGAAAAATAGCGAAAAAAAGAAAAAAAGAAAAAATCTTGAAGCGTTGCATATACCACAGCAAAAAAGGAGTAGTAACAAAAAAACAGACGCAACGGGAAGGGAGGGGTACGAGGGTTTAATCACATTATAGTTTCGTCAATTATTCGGTCGAACTTGTTATGCTGTTATCATTATTCGCTTGAAAACGGTGGTAGATGCCCAAACCGGTCGCGATAATTACATTTATATTAAAATAGTTGTCAAGTTATAATTTAAAAATAAATATTTTTTCGATAATATTTTAATTGAAGAGGATAAGTTCGAGATATGTTTTACACTCATTTGGAAAAGTTTATTAATGCATACGCTGATGTATTTAAGATATTTTCGTTAATATTTTTTCGGATGCAAACAGTGATGTAGGGTATACAAAGGCATCAAGGGGATCAGTCCCTTTCTTCCTGAACTGTTGGATTTTATTTAATAGTTAATTATGGTATCAGATGCAACGTGCTCTGAGATTCCAAACTGAAATTCACTGTCCACATTGAGGCTTGAACTAGAGTCGCTTTCCTAGCGCAGAAAAGCTCGCTTCTAGGTGTAATGAATAAGAAAATTATTTCGGCAATTAGATAAGAAACTAATTTGAACATTGTGGAATAAAATGCGTTTTTTTGATTTCGACTCCATCTTTTTCTATTCCACTGGAAAAGAATTGGCGAACTTATTTAGTATATCTTCCTCGTATCACAAAAAGCTTATGGTTTTTCAAAAACAAGCAAATCGACAAAGAATTGAAATTCGACGCAGTCATTGAACATATCACTAAACCATCATTATGAACCATTAAACGTATTATGAAGACGATAGTAATTCATAAATATCAATACATGCGGTGGCATACGCAGGATTCCACCATAGGAGAGGGTTAGAAATTCAACTAGCTTTTTTCGTTAACCCTCTGATGGCACACATAAAAGTAATTTAAATTAGAAAATAAAAATTGTGCCGAATCACTCAAGAAATTGAAATATAATGAGTTATTGTGCTCGCTGAAATGCAGAATTTTATTACATAAAAATTGCATAATATCAAAATTGAAGGGGCAGCATACATAGGATAAAATAGAATAATTTTTGAAAATATATAGCTCCTTCAATATTGAAGATAAGCAATTTGTCCTTTTATGTTTTTTTCTTGCAAATCGTTCGAACTACAACATAGCATGGTTTTATTTTCGATTTTTGCGACCTGAAAAATCCAATAAATAATTTACATAAAAGTTCAGAAGCAAATCTGCCCCTTCAAAAATTGATATATGCAACCAACGCACATGCCCAAATTGAAGGAATTGCGGTAACGTTCAAGTATAAAGGGTGCACAGGGATGAGTAACCGGTTACGCCAGAGCGCTGCGAGGTTGTATTGCCGATGGGTGAAATTCACCCATGTGTGCCAGCTAACGGTTTTTTTCCTTTATTTTGTTTCTCTCTTTCCTCATTCTTTGAATAAGTAGTATGTACTGTAGTTTCGTTATCAATGTTGCCAACTCGACATAATTTAAAATCCATTCAGCATAGAGATTTTACATTTAGCATCAAAAAGTCTACCATAATTATTAATTACTTTATGAATCGGAATAATTTGGCATATTTCTTTCCCCCAAATCAACACTAAATTACTAGAATAAGGCATTGAAACTTAAAAAAATTTGTTTTTTTTTTTCACTGTGAAAATGATTTTTTTGAAAAATTTTCTCCCTCGTTTCGCTCAGGTAGTTCAATATTGTATTTAAATTACATAATCAGGGCAGTTCTATCATTTGAAAAGGATTTGAGCTTAAAGGAAAATCGAAATTCATCTTTTCAAACAGCAAAAATATGCTTATTCATTTGCGTTTCTAGTGGTGAAAATCAGCGGCAAAGTATATACCCAATTAGCTATACACTCGTGCATGTAAAGAAGTTAGGCATTAACCAATCAGCTGCAAATGATCTGAACGTAGTTATGAAGTTTCCTTGCCATTTTCTCTCTAAATGAGGTAAGCTGTAATAGCTTAGTTTTTCAGTAAAAATTCATTTAAATCGTTGAAGATTTTAAGGTTTTCAAATTTATACCGATCACTTAGTGAGACCAGAATATCGTAGAAAAATTTTAATTTTTTACGTAACAGTCGCCCGATTCGCCAATTCTATTTACATTAAAACTGCGACCGAACGCTGTGTCTTTCGTAAACAAACCTTTGAGAAATCCGAAGCAGTCGAGTATCTTCATAAAAGGAAACTCGCAGCCCTCAAACTAATTTGAATGGCAAAATTAATGTAAATTCAGTCTGTCGTTTCGTCGGTATAAATTGAGCGGCGGCGCGGCGCAACGTCGAGCAGGTAAACGCGCACGCTTTTTCATCAACATTCCAAATACTCAATTTGCTTCCGTCGACTTAAAAAATGCGCATAATAATTTATCAGCATCGTTCGACTGGAAACAATTTCATAATTCTAGGAATTTCATTAGTCTGGAGGAAGAGCAGAAAAAACTTTCTGTTCTTTTATTTTTCATAACGCGACTTATATCGCGACCACGATGGTTGATTAGCATTCCTATTTTCATTAGCGTTACGTACAGTTTTTCGAGTCGCTTGAATTTATCAAAATGTTAAGTAGCTTCGGAGCAAATCATTTTACCAATTTCGTTCGCCCTATCAAATCCAACGAATCGTACTCCAGCCCCGAACGGCAATTTATTGAAATAACGGTTTCGCTATAGTTTGATTTTTTGATTTATCGAATTCGTATTCGCGGTAATTGAAACGAGAACGCGGTAACGAATTTCAATATTATTTTATCCCGGTCGCGAAATTCTTCTTTATAAATAAGACTTCGGTTTACCGTTGAAATCGAAGTGTCTCAACAGTTCAGTATTATTCGCTCGAGACGAGAATAATGAATACGTAATTATATGCATATTTTAACCGTCGCCCAGCGTATACCATCGGAGAGATTAGCTAGAAGGAATCGAATCTAATCTGCGAAATATCTTCGTTCAACGAATTATAGAATTGATTTAATTACCATATTGAGCTCGACGAGTACCAGAAGATACGCTTATTGTGATGATAGCAAAAGCGAGCTCACGATTCGGGGATTTAAAAATGTGGCGGAATAAGAATAATATTTATCCAGGAAAATTCAAAAGTCTTACCAGCTATTGACTTTTTGTTGTTTTTTCAACAGTTGAGCATTTTCCAAAATGGCGGCGTATTTTTTCTATTTTGTGGGTATTTAAAAAAGGTTCTTGAAATTTTTTGTCGAATTAAATGATAATATTTTAATTCAAAAGATTAGAAATAAAGAAATAAATTTTTTAATTTTTTTTTGTACTGGTATCTTTAATTACTAGGACTATTGTGCCTTTGTAGAGTTACCTTTCACATCTTGATTTGTACTCCACTCCCCCCTACATCTACGGACTTACTACCATCACGAATGACTGATTTCAACAATAATAGTTTTATTAAAGATTCACAATTCGTAATTTCTATTTTATGTAATCAGATCAACGTTTCTCTCCTTTGTGGATATTTATTTATTTTTTTAAAATGATTTTATTTTAGTGTCACTCGACATTGTGACCATTTGCGACGTTTAATATTACAAGATCTTAATGACTGAGTTACAATAGTTTATACAAGGCATGGTATCTTAAATATATAATAATAATAATTCTATTAAATTAGGAGAATTTTCGGCCACCTTTTTAATGGTATTGGATGGTCTTGGAGGTTGGTAAAAATTACATTGAGTGATGATATACTGTATAGTGAGCGGAGCTTGACATTTGCAAGTTGACATAGGTTTTTTATCCAATAAGTATTTAATGACACGTCTCTTCTACATTTACAGATACATATATTATACTCTTATAGTAAAAAAAAGCCTCGGGGAGATTGATTCCCCTCGTATATCTCATATACTGCTTACAAGAAACATTTAGAATATATTTCAAAATGAAATTTAGAATAGTTAAAATTACTTTTGCCTTTAAGAATGATACTTATCATGTTATGTGAAATTGAAAAAAAAATTTATTACAATCTTTTTGTACTCTCATGAAAACGTTCATTTTTTTTGTATATATTGTATCGAGACATCGTTTAAATCAAATTCAAACTTTTGAATTTCAATATTTCTCAACTCACTCTTAATTACATTCATAATACTGTTTGCTTGTTGTGTTCGAATTAAAAAAATAAGTAATACCAGAATTATTCCTTCTTTTTTTATTGTAGATATAGAACCAATATTTATAAACATTCTTCTACATTAAGATTAGCCAACCTATCATAGAATGTAGGTGTAGGTTTGTTTTTATTTGAGTTCCATTAATATGAAATTTGTAATGTAGATTACCGAATCTTTTGAGGGAAGGCTATGAAACAAAAATCTCTCGTTTCAGAGCACTTGTTTTGCTACGTATATGACTCAATTCATCATAATAAGCTTTAATCCTATATTAAATAACGAGAGAAAAAAAAGAAAAAATCGTCCGTTACATCAAATTGAAAACTAACGTCAAACACCAAAATCGAATGTACATAACTTTCCCAATAGGTAACTAACACGGACAAAACACGCCGGCGTGCATCGTGTGCACTGTACACTTGACTTGTTACTCGTTTGTGTGCTCTCGGGGGAGACAGCAATTTCCCATTTTCCTTCATTACCCTATATTAGGAATTCTCTTTGTTCAATTTTCCTTCCTCCACTTTATCATCTAACCTTTCTCTTCAACACGCTCTTTCTCTTCCAATTAACGTATCTCGTGTTCAACATTAATGGCCAATGATAGGTTATTAATGTGCTCGACGCTATTTTCTTACTCAACGTCGCTCCATTCATCTTTTATTAAGGCTCGGTTAGCCGAACACGCACTCTCGATCGCGTTAACTAGCTCTTTTTCTCGTAAAAAAATCATATTCTCTCATAAAGAGGCGTCGAGTTGGTAAATAAGAAAAAAAAAATGTAATTCTTACCGCGTTAATAGTTGTCATATCTGTATCAGAAGTCCCATCCGCCGCATCTTCCAAGCTCGATTCATTCTGTGAAACATAATAGGAAATCGAACGTTAATAACATTTTGAATTCATTTTCACTCGTTTTTAGACTTCGTTGAGGATTTTTTTAGCCTTTAGTTGAGAAATGCGAACGGAATGATGATTAAATGAGATAGAAAAGAAGTATTTTATTTAACGTTGCCAACAGTTGAATTTCATAGTAGTTCCGTAACCCTTTACGTGTCTTTATTTCGTTTTATTGTCACTCCTACGCCATGTCTATTTGTTGATTTTTCACTTTCTTTTTCTCCGCGCTTCAATTATTTTTCAGTCGCGCCGTTTAATTACGGTTGTGATTTAATTTTAATCGCGAAATTAAAAATTCCCAACGATGTTTTTCATTTTTTTTTATTTAATTACCCGTGGAGTGTTTTTTCGTAATGAAAGTGGCTTTTGAATTGTCATTCGTGAACGAATTTTTGCGCTGATGTAGGCTATAAACGCGTCATTATGGGTTCACTTTATTGGCGCGGATATAAAAACCATTCGATCGAGTACAAACGATGAAATAAAATGGTAAAATCAGCGTTATATTGTTTTTAAAAAAACGTTAAAAATATTAAAGGCTTGAGTATACGGTAACTCGGCGTACTTCGGCAAGATTGCGAAAAAGCTGGTTCATTTTATAGAATACGATTTATCTTTACGCTCTATACAAATGGAAAAATTCGTATATAACGAAGCGCAACATAAAATGAGATTTCCGAAACCTCCGTAGCAGAATTCTCGTACTCGGTAATTTACACTGAATAGTATTGTGGAAATGGAGAGATAGGGAGAAGAAGGGAGCAGAAAAGTGAAAGCACGGTTGGCAATAGAGATGGAAAAGTTTTTGATTTCGAATACCCAGACGAACGATAGTCGAGAGCACTTTTGTTTCCAGTGTACAAGCACGAAAACGATGCAATATTATTTTGGTATTATTCTTTCATCGTTGAAATAGAAAATGCTTAATTATGGATTTTCGTTTCTAGCGTCGGATGTTTTTTTAAGTACAAATTTTACTTTTTTTTATTAGAGGATGTTTCCTCGCAATTAGCATGCTGTTAGGGGAAGCTTCTTTGCAGTATATTTTATTGATACTTGATCAGTTACCGACCCTTAGTGTTGCATCTTAACTACAAGAAGCGAAACCTGTACTATTGAAACTTTTTTAATGTATCTAAAATTATCGAAAAGTTTTCATTCTTACTTAATGCAAGCCCCTGTAGTCCCTTCATCCTTGTAGGTAGACAACAATTTTGTAGGAATTCTTTCGTAAATATTGATTGTAATGTGGTTTAGCTGGAAAATTTTCCAAAAATTTAATTTAATTTAAAAAATAAATTTAGTAGATTATTTTTCATAAAATGAAAAACGTAAGCAGCCATGCCGCATTACTGGAGCTGAGTTTTTAATTGAGGCTTGTTAACATTTGCTATTTCAAGCTTACACACCACATCCATTATCGAGTCGAAAACTCCACCGTATCGCTCTTCACAAACATCCAAGAAGTTAGAAACTTACTATGCCTATTGAATTCATTTTTGATCAATTTTGATCCAAATCTAAAATCATTTTTTGCTCCAACTTTCCTCTATATTCACTTAGGACGCTAAAATTGTAATATCTTATTCGCACTTGGTTTACTTTATCATACGACACTATAATCTAACATTTTCGATCTTTTGTTACCCCATCATATTTTGAAGGCGATAACCCTTTCGTTCTCTACAATATCACGCATGAAGGTGGAATTGGCATACAGTGCATTTCTCGTTACTTGTAATCACACAGTCCCAGTGATTTGAAGTTCTTGAACCTTTCCTTAAATTTTGGCTGTTCACTATTTTTGAGCTATTTTGACCCAAATTTGAGCTGCCATATCTCAGCACTTATTTTTTAGCTTTGCAATTTACACATTTCACAACATCTCCAATCAATTCGAGTGTTACAGAAATGTGTTATTAGTAATGTTGCAGGTTCAGGTCCAAGGGGTAGTGCAGCTGACTCGTTCAAAAAATTTGGAATTTTGCCCTTAGATAAATTGCACAGTCTAGTGGCCGCCTGCTATGTTCGCAGACGTCCGAATGTCTTTGTGATGGCCCCTCGACGTAGACATGGACTTAGGGGAGGTGAAGTGGTGCTTGATGTTCCACGATGGTTTAAGTCTCATTCGAGGGTTCGAGCATCGTACCAACTCCCCCTCTTGTATAATAGCCTTCTCCAGTGGTTGAAAAGTGCCATTTCTATTTTTGGGTTCCGCAGGGGTCTTAAAAAAAACCTGAGACAGCTATAATATGTGTCCCTTCCTTTGTTCATATTTTGTTTCAGTTTGTTTTTATTTCTTTATATTTTTTTCTGCTTTTATTTTCTTATCTTTTTTCTTTCTGTTATTTTCTGTTCTGCGGTTGCTGTATTTTTTTGCTTTTCTTTGGTTTTTGTTTTTTATTTTCATTTATTTTGTTTTTTGTTTTTGCTGCTCTTGACTCATCTCTTGTGTAAATTTTGTGTTTTTTTATTTATTTATTTACTTTTTCTGAATAGGTAAACTTTATTTTGTTATTATTTTTAATTGTTTTCCTCCCCCATCGCACTCGTACAATTTCCCTAGTGATGTGCCGCGTAATTTAAAGCGTAAGTTACGTAACTTACTAACTTACCGTAAGTTACCGACCTAAATTACGTAATATTACAAAGTCATAAATTACCATTTTCCGTAATATTACCAAAATCGGTAATTTAAAAAAAAAATTGATCTTCGTTCTTATTTTGTAATAAAATTTTCATTTTTCAAAGAAAAAAAATATATTTTTTTTTAACTGGCTATTTTTTAGTATACATAATTGAGAAAAAGTTTGTTTGTAATAAAAATATCATTTTGTATAGAAAAAAAAAAGGTTATATATTGTTTTTAATTCGTTATTTTTTAGTATTTATAATTCATAAATTTGATTCCTTGAATTGAATGTTATGAATAATGGGTAACCGTCTAACAGGTAAGTTACGTAAGTTATTTGTAATATACTTGAAAAGGGGTAATTTATCAAGGCATAAATTACAGTAATTTAAGGTAAGTTAGCACATTTTTTTGGGACTTGGAATTTTTTTGAAGTAGAAAAAAATGGTAATATTACCGTAACTTACCAAAATTACGTAACTTATTTAAATTACGTGACATTTCACATCACTAAATCTCGCGCATAGCGATGGGGGTAAGAAATGTAAATAGTACGTTGAAATGTAAAAAAAAATAGTTAAAATAAAAATATAAATTTGAGTTGAAATTGAAAACGAACTCTTCAGTTTATTCATAACTGTGGAACTGGAACCAGAACGAGGAAAAATCCAAAACAATGTGAAAAACCTGAACTGAAACCAAGACCAAAATTGTTCAGCTTTTGCAGCCTTGATGCGCTGCTAGAGATGGAAAATTTCAAATAAATAAAATAAACTAATAATGATATTATTATTATCATTATTATTTTTAAATTATGAGAAAGTTTTTTATTTAAAAAAAATATAGAAAAAACGCAAAATTCGTTAATCACATAATTATGTACGCGACGTTTCGCCAGATATAGGTCATTCGAGTTTTGCGTTTTTTCTAAGTTTTTAAACTTGAAAATAAGGCCAGTTTCACACTAAAAAAGTTGAGTTGGGATAATTTTTTTTTACCATTCGATGCGCCTTGAAATGCTCTATCCAGTGATATGCATAACTCAATTTCGGTAATTTTGGAACATGTCACTTTTGCACCTAGACCTCTCAAATCTCATGCATAACATGCGCTGAAATTGCGTATTAATCCTTAGAAAGCAATGTATGGACGAAAATTACGCATCGTGCGCCTTTTCATCCACCGTTGTCAATGTACAACCATCCTCAAGCTCATCGAAATTAATTGGTGTTTTTTCCTTTAATGAAATTTCATTCATTTACGAAACGTTCTACTTCGAGGATTCCATTCAATTCATCTTCCAAGTTTTCATTCAAAAATATTCAGGTTGTAAATTCGAACTTTTTTTTGTTCATTTTCAAGGAGTTAATTTCTTAAAATAAGCTACTTTTGCGGAAACTCGACGAAAAAAACTATATTAAAAATACGCGGCGCGCGCTGTTCCAGCGTCAGCAGTAGACGATAAGAAAAACAAGACTCGGAAAGAAGAATTCTTCCCCTGGTCGATTCCCGATTGCGGATGTCATGCCTGCGATGGGATAAAAGCTCATTACCGACAAAAGACTTTTTAGTCTTTTACGCGGTCCTTTCTTTTAGAAATTGCTCTGCCGTAAAGGAAAATTGATGTAGTCATTAGGATAGCCATGGAAGGAAAAAAACGTCTTATTTACGGAAAGCCTTTATATCGCTGATAAAACTTTAACATTCAATGGTTTTCAAAGTGTATAAGAAAATTTCGAAATTTAAAACGCGATAAGCTTTTTTTTTCTTCTGGCTCTTTTTTATTCGTTTGTTAAAATGAAACCGGCGGCGACTTGGTCGCAATTAGGTCTAATACCATTTCGCTTGAACAACGAAACCAAATGATTAGGCGATTTTTAATACCTACCTATCTGGTATCCTTTTTCGACATATAAATTGGTAATTTATCAACTATCGAGAGGATTTTATAGGATCTAAAGCTTAGCTTAGGATACATTTTTTGTAGCCCTTTTTTTTATCCTCTACGTGGCGAAAAATTACGCGAATAACCTTTTAGTAAAAACTGTGCTAGTCTGTAGTTTATTTATTTTTTCTTTTAGGTATACCCGAACGAAAATAGGTACTTCGATATAGGTAAAAGCGGATTTTTTTTCAGCTAAGAGCTAAACAACCTGAAGAGATGATGGTGTAAAATTGTTACCTCGAAGTCGCATTAAGGACAAGGTTGCCTCGAGTACTCGAGCCAGATGAAGTCGGATGTTTTGAAAAGAAGAAAAAAAACTAACCATCGTAACCCTACAAAGGCGACTCCATCGCGCTGTATATTTTCGTAAAAATGTCACACTTTAGTGATTACAAAAGTCATGAATATTCATTAAGGGGTTACAAACATAAAAATTTACTTTCGGTAATTAAGGATAATTAAATTTTCCGGTAAAAATTAACTTTTCCGCTACGCCTTTTCCGGCGCCTTTTATAAGAAAGAAAAATGCATTTTTAACGACGCTCGCTGGAAATCAGCGCGTTTCGTTTTACGAATCACTGCCGGGTGCTTTCTTAATCTAGCGCGTTGAAACAAATACCTTATACCGGAGTCGTAATTCACCACATCAGTCCCGACAGCTTTATGCAAGGCGGCGCTTTTCTGTGTATTCGGGTACATTAAGTTATCATTGTATGTTATTGGTCGTATGTGGTGTAGAAATGTGTGGTGCTCGGTTGACGGTGACCTTTCGGGGGTAATTTATTACTTCTTAGTTCTTGGGTACTAAGTATGGGTATTATTCTTCGTTAAAAGTAAGCTCGATTCGGTGTTTTTTCGCGATTAGTTGAAATATCGCTGAAACTTTGTGTCATCATTCTGTAGCGATTTTATTAGTATGTAGGTTCCGTCGAAACGTTGGAAAGTTTTCGAATCGATTTACGTTCATTTATCGCTATTTTGATGTTGTTTTCTATTACATGTATATATCATTATAAAAATAATGTTGATACTAAGAAATATGCATAGTACCAACGAATAACGCTGTGTTTAATGACGAGTGAAGAATTCGTGAACACATAGACCAATCCGGGTGCGTGGATTTTTGTACCGAATTCCTTGAACCGAACTCACCAGTTAGTGGATCGTTAACGTAGTGTTGGCCAATTAGCGAATATTATTAATAGATCTCTAATTAGAGACCGATTTACAGTACAGATATGTAATGAATCATGGTCACGAAGCATTTAAAAATTTTAAATTACGAAAACTCGTTACCTAAAAATTTGTTACACGTTGTAAATTAGAGTTTATCCTTCTAATTAGATGAGGTTTCGAGGGTCGTTGCCAAATGCGATGTTTGAAAAATAAGTAACTAATTTAAGGAACTACCTTGGGAGCAGATGAGAAATTTTTTTATTAATTGAATTTCTATGTGACCACGATTCTTCTTTATTGAGTAATTTTTATATAAAGTTTGAAGTACTTATGATTTTGATTCAGGAACTAGAACTGGGTAGATAGACAGATTGATAGATAGATATAGTTTATTTGTAGACTACTCCATGGAGTCATTGCAAAGTCTCGACAATAAAGAATAATCTAATGAATAAAAATAAAATAAATATTTAAAGTTTGAAAATATAATAATAAAATAATAAAATAATAGATATATAAAAATAATAAGCCTAATCACATTATGAGGTAGATACTGTTGCACCATATGAAACGTCCCTGCAATCAGCTATTCCCTGAGTTCTTTTTTAAAGATTTTATTAGAATGAATTGTTTCAATATTATATAGGTGGTTACTTTTTCAAATTGTGAGGTTTTATTTAAAAAATAATGCTTTTTCTGAAATTATATGTACATGTATTACCTATATTATTTATATTTAAGAGAGGCTATTTCAAATTTTATTATTATCAAATTTATTATTTTTTTTTAAATTTACTTTTGTTTATACTGGCGTCTTTAATTACCAAGATTATTAAACCAGTGATAATTTGAAAATTTCATACACTACAAACTTAGCCGTGATTTTGTACTTTGCTTGAAATCGTGATTCAAGAAACATCATTAATTCATATCGAATCTCTCCCCCCTCCTCTCAAAAAAAATTCGAGTAAGTATTCATAATTTTTTAATTAAAATAAGGAACTTTAGTCAAATCTGTTTTCACGAACCTAATTACGCATGGAAATTCCTACTTCAGGGGTGTGGAGTGTAGAATTTTTATTCCGAACATTTTTGCGACCACTATTCAAATCTTATCTTCCTACTTTTTATGAATTTTGAGGAAAACTATGTATTAGAATGAAGAATGGCTTTTGAGGGTGAAATTGGATTATTAAATTTCGGAAATTTCTATGTGTCTTCAACAAATGTACCTTGAAAACTTAAATCTCAATTGTAAGGTCATTTTGAGATTACAGTATAACTCTTCTTCAGCTTGGGTCAAAATGGACTCGAAATAATGAAGGTTTCTATGTTTGAAGAAAACTTGAAGAACCTCGATTTGATAAGTAGTGACTTGTATAAGTATTGAGATATAAAAGTGCAATAATTACCCTAATTTCAACTTCTGAGAAAGGTTATAGGGTGACTAGGAGCATAGATGAAATATACATAGATAGCCCACCGTACGTTAAATTTTTATCACTCAAAAACTGAGCTGGAATCATTTTTTGCTAATATCTTGGAAACAATTCAAGATATAGGGCTTGCAAATGACTCATTTTAAAGAGATTGGAATAGAGAATCATTTAATTTTTTTAAAGTTACTCCTGTCCGTTTACTTTTGCAATTAATTTCGAAAAACGATTTTTTTACTTTACTATGAATTATCTCAAAAAGTAAATCAATAAAGATTGTTTTTTAATAGTGAAACACATTCAGAATTTTATGCTCTTTCGAATGAGCTACTTGTAAAGTTTCTATCTATATTCTTTCTTGAGATATTTGCAAAAAACCGAGCAATAAGTCTAATTTATTCTTAGTACTGGAGCTCATTCACAGAGAGCGCTCTAAAAAATGAATTAGTTTTATTAAAATAATAACTCGAGACTCACATCGATGGCAATAATATTTTAGTATTGAATCATGTATAAAATGTTAAGCTCTTTCGAATAAGCCATTTCCGAACACTCAACTCAATTTTTTGCCTAGATATTAATAAAAAACTTTCTGGCTCCTTTTTCAACATTTATGAGTGATAAATTCGATATACCGTGGGCTATCAGTTTCTTCCCATGTCTACTGCGTATATACTGAAGTTTAGAGGCAAAAAAAATTCAGCTAATTTTTCTGAAAATTAGTTTAAAGTAAAAAAATATATTAATTTATTTGAAAACCGATAGTCAATTGTTTAGGTGATGGTTTTCGAAGAAAGTCATAAAAAAAATGTTGAACCTATAAATTCGTTATACACTTAAGTCAACATCATGATACAAATGTACTATGTCTGGCTCACCATTACTGGTTAAAATTCCACACCATTCGCTCTGTGGGCTTTTATCAGTTGTTTTTTTTTTAAATGAGTCGAGTGTGTCATTGTCAAATACGTTCTTAGAATGATTATTGTGCCTTTGAGATTTAGGTAACATTAACTAAAAAATTGTTTGTAGATGTAAGCTCTTGAGCCACATTTATTGTAATTGCAATTCTGTGGTGACAAAAGTCGATTTTTCTTGTTAAAATTGGACCTGTCTGGCCACTGACATGAATGCTTTCACTAAATGGTTTATATGTTTTTTTCATCAGAATGGTTATCGCTATTTAATTTTAAAATGAAGTACCTCTACTATATATACTAGTAAATCAAAAAATATGAAAATATTTAGAATTAGAAAATGCCAATTTTCAAAACCTTACGGAATAATCTAAGGTATGTATGGGAGTTGTATATGCTTTCCAGAGCCCCAACAAAAATTTTACGAAAATTGAAATTTACGATCTTCAAAGTTATTGAATATTTTTTCAACACATTTTGACCACAAATTGAAATCCATTGCAGTATCGAATGTGAGTAAAAAAAAAATTATAACTCTTAAAACCCTTTCGATATTCTTTCCAAAATTTTCTTACCACATCTGAAGCTCATTGTACTTTATGTGGGTTATTTAATGTAGAACACCTTAAAATATTCTTAAATTTATTTTTCTGGTTTTATTATTTATAATTATGACTCTGGATGAGAAAAGGTACCTAAGCATTCAAACGCTAATTTTACAGAAGATTATGAATTGTTTATAATGTAGACAACATTTTGAGCAAGATGTTGAGTTCACAGAGCAATTTTTAATTTTTTAATGAAAAAGCATAAATGTTTCACTACCCGAAACGATAAAAAACCAAAAATCAATTTTTGGGCCTATGTACCTTTTCTTATCCACGGTCACAATTTGACTTTTGTCTTGCTAGACTCGAAGTGTGCTCCCTTGTGGCAACTTGAAAAGAATTCTATTTGTAATTTTGTTTTTCTAGAGATAAAGTTGTAATTGAAAGAAATAATACGTTTGAGCTGCAGGTCATAATCCACATTTTTCATCGTATAATAGAACCCAATAGTATTGAATATAATTTGGCTGTTATGACGTCAAAACTTCAGTACACGTTAGTGTTGGTAACTCGATACGTTACTCTACGTTATCGAACAAATTTACATGAAGTAACATTGATGCCTATTTTTGTACCTATATCAAATTTGCAATCAATAAAACAACCAAAATTATTAAAAATGTTCAAAATTTAGAACTTTTTAGTAAGATTTTGCCTTGAAAACTATCAAGCAAAAATACGAATATGTAATTTTTCTACATTTTTATTCATCAATATCATTACATTTGAAAATGTTCAGTTATAGTTTTCAAACTTTTTTCACACATGTTACTTACCCTTCTTCTCGTTTTTACCACTTTAAATATTTTTTAGAAATTACCCAATTTTACGTTAGTTACCAATAACTTACCAGTAACTTAAATAACATTCAAAAGTTGTGCCACTTTCCCGATACTAATTCACGTGTTCAGTTGGAATCGTATTTCATTGTTTATTATCAAATGTACTCTCTCGTATGTACGGGAGATCGGTGGAAGTGTAATGGAAACGAAAGATTAATTACAAGTCTCCGTTTTGGTGTCACAATACATTTTGGATTTTTTCACAGTCCCGAATGGTACCTATAAACCTGTTACATATTCATATAACTGAGGTTTGAGCTGAGTTTTGGCTTCTTTTAATCAAGAGCATGCTACTGCTTAATTTTTAGCCGAGTTTTTAATAAAAACGAAGCTATTGCAGCCTATCTGATTTGGAAAGGAGAGGTCAGAAGAGTGAGGACCTACAAATTTTTGCTTTTTACATTAATTGGAGTTGATGCCTCATTGTCCAACTTATTATTTTATTCTCATTGCTCAAAAATTTATAAAATAATAAAGAAATGGTTATTTGCCCTTAATTTTATTTTTTATTTTTTTTTATTTGAGTAGTGCCATGCACTACCGCTTAAGCCAGAGGCACGATTTAGATTGGTATTAGATGCTGGTGAAGAGATTTATCTGGCGGATATATGTATTGTATGAGGGGCGAAGAGTTCTTAATTTCCTCTCCTTGAACATTTTTAAATACGAATTTTAAAACAAGTAATTTTTAATGTGAAATTCCATTCCAAAAAAATGATCATTTGAGTAAATTTATTTGAATGTAAAAAAAAGTTAATTTTAAATTCGTCTATTCGTGCGTTAAAAAGGTGAAATAGGAGTACGTTGGTGGCATTCGAATTTTTATATATTTACACCATGAAGCAACGCTCTAAGAATGTAAATAAAAGAAACGAAACGGTCACATGACCTTCCTCGCGTGAAAGGTCGTGGAAAAATGAATAAGTACATTTCTTACACTTTCTGTTATTATTAGCATACTAAGTTGATTCACGTAAGATGAAATAAACCTTTACGTTAAGTTATTCGTATATAGTCTGTAACGATTTGACATATGGCGTATCGTTTACCATTACTCACGGACGTTTCACCGGCAATGAAAAAAGATGCGAATAAAGAACTAACAAATTAAAATTTTTTAAACGCCTCTGTGCAGATATCCGTTTAAAATTCATATATAATTTCATTCCTTTGAGTTGAACGTTCTGGCTTAACGCCCAAACGTTCGAATGTTTTCGTTAAGCTGCACTCGAATTAAGCGCGTATAAAGCATGAAACTGTACTAAGTTATAAATTCATTGTCGTAATAAAAAGTAAATAAAAATATAGGTACCATTAAATACGTTTTATTTCGTTCGCGATACATACGGTGGCAAAAATGAAGGCAACGCTGACGATGTTTACTTTGAAAATATCAATGCTCGGCGCTTCCATCTGTTACCTTCGGAGAGGGGATTTATTTCGTTTGAATATTAGAAAATCACGTGTTAGCTATTTTAGATATTTATTTAGGTATTTTTCTTTAATATTCCAATATCGTCGCGACGCTTTTCGAGTACGACGGCGCGAAATAACGAGTGAATGGTTGTAACTGCGCGCCACTAGTATGTACGATGGTGTCGAGTATATACCTTCGCGATATAAACTATACAAACATCTTGGCGTAAACATGTAAAAATATGCGCGAATATCGAAAAATCCGCCTTAGCAATACTTATTTTAAAAAGCAGCCATACCATCGTTTTAAATTGAAAAATGAAAGAAACGAACTCAGTTCCGCCGCGTCAAGCATTTATTTGCATAACAAAACTTTTTTTTTTTCAATCGCGTTCAAGAGCTCTTTTTTTAAATATACATAAAAAATTCGAAGGGTAGTGAACATTTTGTAGGAAAATGCTTACATATATGTTTAAGTTTTTGCTATTTTTTCGCCATTTTGTTCTCGAAAAGTATACCGTAATAAGCTTTGTTTTTCCATCGTCGAGTTGTAAGGGAATATAAAAAGGTCAGAATGTTTTCACGACTGAAGAATTCCGACGAACGGGAGTAACTTTTCGAGCAGAATATTTTCAAAGTATCGAATTAATTTGTATGGCACGAAAGAGAATCGTCTGTTTTACATATGTTGGAATTTCTACATTTATTTCTACATTTACGTAGGTATGCGGCACGATACCCATGGCCATTATTTGTTTATAAGCGAGTGTGCACGATTGGAATATCGAGTTTGTTAGAACGATATGAGAGGGGTTTTGATTCGACTCGCGAATAAAATTAATGATTGAATACCATACTCGAACCTTTGACTGGAGCGTATTACACTTTCATTTATCTTTCAATAAAAACAGCTCGGTCGATCGATACGAATGCTGGAAAACGTGTAGGGCACCAGGAAAGAAACTCGGTTGTTGCTGATTATTCGCTAACGCTTTGAATGTATTGAAAGGAAATTCCTTTTTTCGAGTTGTTTTGATTTATAGTCGACGCATAAATCATTAATGAAAAGAATTTAATCATAAGCCTGTTTCTCACCTTCGCCCCGTGTTCGCTCGGGTGAAATATGTACTTCATATAGCGACACAGGGTGGATTTAAATTAAACATTAATTTTCTTATCTGCTTCGTATAACGCTGACGACAAGATTTCGCGACATTGCGAGTTTTCGATCGAAGTTATGAAACAACGTTTCGCCAACGTTACCAGGAAACTTTACACTTTTGATAATAAATTGGACAAAAATGCGGTCGCCTAGCACGTGCAGGTCAATTGCGAAGTAGCTGAATTGAAGCTAATGATTTAACCATAAGCGACACAGCGGTTTCCAGATTTCAGTCGAAAAGGGAGTACGGTTGTATTATGTGATCGTGAAACCATACGGTTAAATGATATAGACATGGCATATAATGCGAAAACTTTCCGAAGCGATGCTTATTATTTCCATACGACGAGTGTTAAGATTATATTCGAGAAACTCGTCGCGTGACATTTCATTACAGCCGTCATAATTCTGCCGACTGAAATGCTGCAGGATTTTCGTTGAAACGTATATAACTTTGTCACATGTATGCATAAATACTACATGGTACGTTACGCTATGTATCAAAAAAGCTCGGCCTTTTTTATCGCGTTGCTCGAAACGACGTTGTATACGCGGTTCAAATAACGTTACAGCTCTTGTTGGCCTAATGGCGGTTCTTAAATGTTCTCATTTCGAGAAAACTATTGTGCCACTAGCCGAGAGCTTATATAGCTCGCCGACAACGTTTTTTGGTCTAGTTTAAAGCGCACGTTTTGCTATAAAAAGGGGAATTTTTAGTGATGCGGTGGGACCTCGGATGGTTTATTTCGGGTGGAGAATAATATAGATTTTTTTTTATTATTATTTCCTTGTTACGAGTGAATTAGAATAATGACCTTGAGATTACGTCGTTGCTCGTTGTGGTTTTCGCGGTGGAATTTCAAGAACTTTCGGGCTTGTATTCGAGTCGAGTTTTGTTATCGTGGAAATTAATAATTCCTTATCTCTTTATGAAGAGAGTTTCGAATTATATCGGATTATTTAAACGATAGTCGGTCTGAATAGTTAGAATGCTAGAGGTACTAAGTAAGACGTATTAGAGTGGACCGAATTTCGATTTTTTAAAGAAGTAGTGGGTTTGGCGGAAAGAAATTTCCAAATGACCTGCAAAGAATGTGAAAAAATAAATTCTCAAGAATTAAGTCAACTTTTTCAAAAATTTAAAAATGCCAAAAATTAATTCTTGAATTGGTTGCATTTTTTTTTTTTTTTTTAATTTGGGAATTAGATTTTTTTGTAGAAAGTCTGAAAAAATTAAACTCGTAAATTTTCTCAAAACTTGGTGGTTCTAAATGTGAAAAAAAAATTCTAATAATAATAGGTAATTTTTAAGTGAGTTTTATTGTACGGAGTTTATTTAAACGCTTTTACTTCAAAAGACAAAATATGCTAAATTTTTACTTCACAGGAGTTCCCAAAGTGTTTTGTGTATCGGATGGAAAAACATTTAAATAATATAATTTGTAGAAAGTTGTAATGTTTTGAGAAGCCCTTCATCTCCTGAATCCTAGCAGCTTGAATAAAGCTCATTCAGTGCAAATAAACTATAAATTACCAATTATTTATTCACTTCAGAAAATTTGTCATTTCAAACAAAATGAAAATGAATATAAGAAAAGATCTAGATGCCTTAAATTTTGTAAATGAATTTTTTTTCAATATTTGGAAGACAAAATATAAGATTTAGATGTAAACAAATTTTAGTAACTAAAAACCAATTTTAGTCATAATTTAGCCTCATTAAAATAAGTAAATAAAACTAAATGAAACCTTCAACTCGCTATTTGGAGGCAATTTCGTTGACCAATATGGATAAAAGAGTCATGAGTATGAACATATACTCACAAGAAAAATTTTCATTAGGAATGAAGTCAAAGTTATGCTCCATCCGTTGATGGTAAATTCACATGAGATCAATGTGTATCAATTCATTCATAATTTGAAAACTAATGAGCGAATTTAGGAGTTGTAGGGCTCATTTAAAGTTAAAGCTTTGATCATGAAAAGAACTTTTTCCACTAATAAATAAATAAATAAATAAATACAAGAAATTTTAATGAAGTAATTTATAGAAATTTTTTTCTGTTTGTTTTTGTTTTGTTTAACCTATTTTTCATGGAATTTCTTGAAATAAAGATATACCTATATCAATATTATTAACATTTTTTTTTCTCTTAAATTCTAATAAGTTAATTACACAAATAGAGAGAGAAGAAAAATAATCTTCGTTGAATATTTTTTTTCTGTTTAGAACGTATTATTTAAAAATATCTTCGTGAATTTCTGCGGGCTACGGAATGAAGCGAAATGAAAGGAAATTATTCTTATTGAACAATTTTTTTATTGATACAGAAATTTATTATTTATTATTAAAAAAATATTCTAAATTATTTGAAGTAACTTTAATCGGAAATAGAGAGCATGAGAATAACATTATTCTTGACAAACATTTTTTCACCAGTCATCCCGCAAATTATAAGTTCGTTGAAAATTTACCTAAGAAATCTAATCACAGTTATTTTAGAAAGAATGAAAGAGAATAAATCTTCGTTGCTAGAAAATGTAATTTTATAATATTCAGACAGGATGAAATGAAAAGATGTTGAATTTTAAAAAGAAAAATTTGATGTTTTTGAAAAAATCTGTTTCATTACTGTGCCTATGCCGAAGTCGTTTTTTCCATTTCATCATCATAAGAGCGGTCCATGTGGACACAGTTTGACTAGAACATTCACGCTTGATTGAAAACATTCATGTTCATTTTAGAGTTCAGGAGCTGGCTAAAAATGCATGAAAAATATGTACACTCACGGAGGTCCCAAATTAAAATAGTATTCAATGTATTCACCTCTAAGTGTGCTCAGTAAAGGATGGAGCTCTCAAAAGATCAACATTTGGTCCCATAAATACTTCTCGGTGGCCATAAGTGAAATGACTTTTTCGATAAAGGCATCTCAATGATGAAAATTACACAATGTCTCATCTTGGGAGCCCTTCTTCGCAAGATATTGAAGAAAACCATAAAATTTATTGTGATTGAAAATATTTTTTTAAATCCCAGAACACTTTAGGAAATCTTTCAGCCAATAGTCATTATGGAAATCATGTGAAGCAAAATAGAAAAATAAAATTAAAATTATTATTTTTGAATTGTTTACTTATTTTCTGCTACTGAGTTTTCTGATAATGGCTACACTGGCTAATGTTGTTATTCCCGCTTAAGCAATCCTATAAATAATAGATTAAGCATTTCTGCGTGTTGAATTAGCCATTCCACACGACTAGGTAGAAATGTACACCCACTAACGTCATTCATGTGAAGCAGCACGTGTAGCACGACAAAAAATAACGCTCACAGTTAAAAGTTATTTAGTGAAAAAAAAAGTTGCTTTTTGATGGCTTAACATGACTACTAAACTTATCCAGTTCAAGTATCAGAGTAGCCCATATATACTGTATGCATTTGTCGAACTAGTAAGGAATGAGGAACGAGGATGTTTGGAAGTCATGGGTCGCAGGCATCCGGGGATTAATTTTTAAATAGAAAGTTGGCCTAGAGTTTCACTCGCAGCGAAAAAGTACAATACCGCTGAACCAGAAGATGACTGGAACTTTACTAACTATTCATTGGCTCATTCGGGCTTATCAATCTTGTATAGATTTTCGGTTTCATTCGTTTATAATTCAACATTCGCCTACGAACTTGATCCATTTACTTCATCAGACGATAATTTATGTTATTTCGTATACTTTCACCGCGAACATTTTCTACACGGATAGGATTAGAAAGTTTCGACGCGATTTCAACTACACGAGCACGAATGACGAAGAATGGGAAAGACGGAAATGGTAAAAGAGTACGTGGGTAGTGGGTAGTCGAGTACGTAATGCATTTTTATATGACCCGAATATTCGTCGAGAATTTTTACATTTCGTTCGCCAAAGAATACGCTCGCGTTGAAATACCGCATTCGCGTGGACTCAAAAGGTACTCAAGAGCGGAAATCGTTCGACCACGAAACGTATCAACGATCGAGGTAAGGTAGAGTATTAATTACATGTAAAAGGAATTCACTAATTGATTCACCTCTGGCTATCTCATTAGACGAATGCGTTCAAGAGGTCAACAAGCGAAGAAATTTATGGCTAGCATTGAGCATCAGCGCCGTGGCGCGAATGTAAAAGATGCATCGAATGTGCAGACATTTTTCGCCATTAAATAAGAATGTCAGCCGTTCGCGGGCCGCGGCAGACATCGGTACGACGGTTTTGACCATTTTGTAGTGAGGCAAAGTACGACAATTCTCTCTGTCATCCATCCAAATGGCCCTCTGCCAAAATCTGCGTATACCGTTCGCACAGCAGATAACGAACACGTTGTATCTTAAAAGATTTTCGTGTTTCAAAACTTGCTAGAAATTTGATTTGTCCCATCGAGAAACCATAGCAATGCCAATCTAATGGGTTGAATTTTATTGCGGTTATTTCGCTCGACTCAGCGAATTTTTCTAATGAACCGAGTTTTCGTGTGTTAAATACTGCTGCGCCGCTTCAGCGTGGGTGAATACCTTTTCGATTCTTATCATGTTTTTTGCTCGCGGCTTATTCCGAAGGTATTACCTGAAATGATATAATAGCTATAAATTGCGACGCGTTCTCGTGTTATATTGTTTTAAAATCGTAAATCCTTTCCGTCGAGTCGTTTCGCTCCAAGTATTAGATATTTGCATTATCTCTTAATTTAAAGCTACTCGGATACTTTCAACGGTGTTATAGTCTCTCGCAAATAACCCAAATAACCCGTTATAACGCTGTGTATTTCCTTTCGAATGAACTTTATTAGGGTGCTCATTTAATTGCGAATTAACGGGTAGTTGCGACGCGTTCTCCTGTTATATTGTTTTAAAATCGTAAATCCTTTCCGTCGAGTCGTTTCGCTCCAAAGTATTAGATATTTGCATTATCTCTTAATTTATAAGCTACTCGATACTTTCAACGGTGTTATAGTCTCTCGCAAATAACCCAAATAACCCGTTATAACGCTGTGTATTTCCTTTTCGAATGAACTTATTAGGGTGCTCATTTAATTGCGAATTAACGGGTAGTTGAGTGAATATTAGACGAACGAGGATATGAAAATTCAACTTATCTGAGTTCTTCCAGCGAATACACGATTTTTCCATTTTTTTCCCTAGTTCTAAGATTATTTTCAATCGTTTTCGATTCAGTATAGTACATGTATCTACTGTAGATAAAAATGTTTTTTCGAACTCAACTCGTATCGTGTTCTTCCATGATTATTCATAGTTGGTGAGCGAAGCTTCTAAAGGGAGAGTGTTTGGGTGTGTTCAGCATCCTCTAAATGTTGAGCAATAGTTATTTCTTCTTCATTTAGAGCATAATTCATTATCATATTGAAGGGGGCATTTCACTCTTTTGTTGCATAATAGTTTATTTAATAGACTTATTTGCAAGGTAATGTTATATGTGTTATGATAAGAGAGAGACTTATTGCTTTCAACGATATATTTAAAGTGAATGATCTGTATCATAATGATATGGTTGGCGTATGATTTGATATCTGAAAGTGAGCTTTTAAAGTATAAAGAATGAGTCATTCGCAAATGATTAAATAAAAATGAATTAATAAACAATCGTTCATCTAATTAATTTGGTAATCTTAGTTTTTAAATTTCATAACCTTGAAGAATAAGTTCATGTTTTAAAAAAATGCTAGTAATATTCATACCTATTGAACTTGAATAAGTGAGAAAAATGAGAAAAAAGATTCACCACTGAGTAATAATGAAAGAAACTGTAATTGATAAATAAAGAGCTAATTTTTTTTTTTTTTTTTTTTTTTTTTGTAGAAAAAATGGCAAATTTTGAAGTGTTTTTTTTTTGTATGGGCTTTTTGTGGATAAAAATATCTGCATTAATTTTGTGGTCCATTCTTAGAAGGACCCCTCAATGTATCTTCGAAATGAATGATGCCATTTCGTTATTTTGATTCATTCGCGAAACATATCTAGGTCAACTGGTCTTATTTATGAGCCTACACGTTATAAATGCTGACACCTACGCGTGCTAGACTTTCAATTCACTTCCTGATTATTACCTACTCGGTCTCAATAAACTATGAATAAATTAAAACCAATATAAAATCTATCGTTGGATAGTTATGATTAGAATTTGCTATTCATCAACGGTCGAGCCTTAAGTCAAACATTTGAGACACCGTTATTTCATCGAAAACTCAATTCAGTACTTATTTCCTCATTTTCCAATGCACAAAAATTATTCAACGTTGGGAGGATTTTTTTTTTTTGATTTGATGAAATATCGAATAAATTGCTGTAATAAATTAAGAAATATTAATTATTAGACCAAGTGTTTTTGTGATCCGCATTTTGAATATTAGCGATTGCGAAGACAAATAAAATAAATTTAACCAAGACATGAGGCCCATTTCGCCTATTTTTAGCATATTTAAATCCACGGTCATACGTGATAGAAAATGGAAAATTTTAAAAATTATGCAAATCTACGTAGCAATCGTCTTTGAATGATAATTTAATGTATACTTCTGTCAGTTGGTGAAATTTGGCAACAGTGTTGAATGCGCTCACGATAATTTCATTTATTTTAATAAGCTGTTTTATTTTTTGTAGTTAGCACCATATAAAAAACAAAACCATTGCGCTATCATTTTACTCTTTGAAAACAACAAGAACTGTATTTACACTTATGGCGTACTCTCAATATTGAAGGGGCTGTGATAATTTGAACATAATGGCATGACCGCTAGGATTTTTTTTTTTTAATAATCAAAACATCATAGAATTAAAATTATTTTTATTCTGATACTTTTTTTATTAGTGCTCGCAACATGAATGGATTTAATTTCGTTCATAATCATTTTGAAGCAAAAAATTATAAAAACATTACATATTGAAGCGATAAACTATTCTTCTTTCTTAAACCGAAACCCTTTTTTATGTTTCTTCTAATGAAATTTTGAACCTTAAAAACCTAAAGTATTTATGAATTTTCCGGATTTATAATTCAGAGCATTTAAAACATATGTAGACAAATGTAGGGGTGGCCATCTATTTTATGTCGAGCGAGGTGCCTCTAATCTGTGGTGTAGGCAGGATTTTCTCATGTGTGGAGGGGGGAGGGGTCAGAACTTTCAAGTCAATTTTTGAAAATATTTTTGCATAGCATAGTATATCTTGGGGGAGGGAGGGGAGGTATGTTCAAAAACAGAAAATACTGAATTTAAAAACATGGTTTTAATATACGTTATAAAATTCAAATAACAGTAAAGGAAGGAATACCCTACATGCACAATGTTTTAACCAATAATACAAGGTACGTCATATATTCTACATGTTGATTGTACTCCATATTCTTATCATCAGTAGATCACGAGATATTGATTTTCATTTTAATAATTTCAGACCGTATATCTCAGACCCTTCAATATTTTGAATAGGCAAACATCATTATTATGACTTCATTGCAGTTGACTAGTCATCACACAAAAAGAACAAGACGTTCCACAAACATCTCTGTGTTTGAAGCATTTTCAAGCTATTATAAAAATTGGGGAAGCATTCTAGGGTTAAAAAAAACTCTTAAAAAATCGTATACACCATTTCAACGCATCATCCTTCCATTAATAGTCGTATACATTGTCTACATATTTTCTGAGACTTTATTCATACTTATACTTCATAAGTTAACTACAAAGAAAGTGCGTAAAAAATTTACGTCGAAGAAATTCATAAAGTGCTTCACTAAAAAGTTATAAAGTAGGTACCCATCAACGTTTGAAAAATCATAAAAAATTGAAAGAAAAAATACAATCTATTCGTAAAAAAATATTCCTTCCCTTTCCATTATAAGGAGACGGAACGAATAAAATTCAGGGAAAAGCAATGCGGATGATTTTCTTTTCATTTCACCTTCTCAGACAAATATCGCAGAATTTTTTTCTATTCATTTCAACGGTACCGGTGTTTGGGAGAAATTGAAATTTTTCAATTTCATAACACACGCTGTTACGAGCATAGACGTCATCGTGTTTATATCGTAATGGTAGCTCGATACGAAGAAACGGAGCTCGTAGTCGTAGACATTGTAAAATATTTCATAAAAATTCATTCGTAACATATGTACGCACGAGACACAAGGTCGTTACACGAGTGGAAATTACATTAAGACTGATAATCGAAAAATTCAAGCGAATCCACGTCTCGCCAGTTTAAATTCTGGCATCGCGCGTATATCATCAGCGTTAAAATGCGGTAGGTTCGTATTCGTGTGTTATTCGCATGCAACATTGAGCGTAACGAAATGAGAGCATTGTTATTAAGAAAACTTTCGGGTTATGTTGAAAAATGGTTTAAAATTTTTTTCAAACTCTTTAACGCTTTCAGCTGTATGACATGTTTGTGTAGGAGAGTAATTTCAAACGGGTTGCTTTAATACGACGCAACGGCGGATCAAAACATAGATAAGTTATTTAAGCAATTTTAATTTCGTCATCGACGACGGTTAGAAAGGCCGAGTCGAGAGCTTTTTCAAACGAGCCCGAAACACCCATTTTTCCTTCCAGCTGAGAAGACTGACGAGTGAAAAAAACCTTTTTTTCAGCGTACAGTCTGCGCGAAACCTTTTTTAATTAAATCGCTCGCTAATTGTGTACAATGCGTGTGCGCCGACTCTCGGCGACATAACGTGGAATTCTAAATAATTCGCTCGAAAGCAGAAAGAGCAAATATTAAAGAGCGGAAGCACTTTCACTTCGGTTCATTTATTTTAACAAACGAGAGTAGTTTTTCTTGAAAAAAAATCTGCTTGCTGTTTTAATATCAGCGCGAGAAGTGTACGCGATAAATATACATTTAAAATCACGCGGCGCTCGAGCACCAGCTCGACTAATTCAGCTAATAAAGAACGCCATCGAGTTCGTAGATTAACTTCGTCATGATGGTAGCAGCTTGGAAATCGTTATTACGATGGTTATATTTAAGCTTCGCAATGTTGCAAATTTAACGAGTGTTCTCGTCGAAAAAACTATACGAATGTTATAGCTGAAAAACAATGTCAAAGGAATATTTCGAGAATTCATTCTCATCGCTTGTGAGATGAGTTTTTACGTTCGCATATTTCTATACCGGAACTAGCGAATAAGACAGGTGGACAATTTTCAAAAAGGGCAACTCTAAGCAGCGATGGTGTATCACTGGTGCTGAGTTTTTAGATTTCGAGACAATTTTATTAGCCTAAACAAATCCACATCCGGTTCCGATGATGGGAACACCCATAACTATCTCCACCATTCAAGTTGAATTTAGGATATATAGTGCTTTTCGCCTAAAATGATTATATGAACCCATGTTGAGGAAATTTAAACCATTTGAGGCTCCTGAAGCTTTCCTCAAGTTATCACCATCCAACATTTTGGATTTATTTTGACTCAAATTCAAGGGCTAATATCTTGGTCTGAAATTAACTTCATGTCCAAAATTTGAGTTTTTTTGAACCATTTGGCGAAGAAAGATTTACTATCCATAAAATTTTCTGATTCTGTTTTCTCTTCGAAGTCGTTTTTTGCTTTAATTTTCCAAAGATGTTTAACGTGCTAAAATTTGAATATTATGGTAATTTCAGCTCACTCGATCATATGAAACCATGTTATAAGAATTGGGTGTGGCAAGCACCGTCCAGTTGGGCATTTATAGCCCATTATGTCCAACAACTCATTGTCACCTAGATATCACGAACTCATATGAGCCTCAGCTGATAATTCAAGAACTGCTGTGCATTCATATGAGTGGAATAGTGTCAATAAGGGTCTCCTTTTGAAGCGTTAACTTATATGTAACCATACAACTTTTATTAATAGGATTATATCCCATTCCATTTCCTACCTGCCAGATTCTAAGGCCTCAGATAAAGTACTTGAGGAATCTGACGTAATAGGACTCACAAACCCACCCGTCAAGAGATGCATACTATTTTTGTTTCTCTATTGGTCGCATCAATATCTCTCAGACCAGCGAATTAAGGTACTGGTCTGAGAGACAGAGATGAGATCAATCGAGTCATTAAAAGAAATACCCCTTCAAACATCCGAAAGACAACTACCAACGCATGTATGTGATGCTTTAATACATTCTCAGGACCCTTCGTAAACCCTGGTCCGAGAGACAGTCATGCGCCATCAACTGGTGTGACAGACAGTTATGCGACCAATGACGGGTAAGGGTTATTTTTCAACTTTTGTGTTGATGTGGTGCCACCTATACCTGTGCCCAAGGTATAGAAAAGTTAAAGAAGGATTTGTTTGAGGAAGCATAGACAACCTAGCAAGAGAATATGTTTTGGGTGCTATGGTCCTACCATTGGAGCTGGAATTTTCCGGGGTTGCAAAACTCCCTTTCTGCAACCACAGTTGCTCTGACACATACTGCAGTCCGAAGTCCCTGGAGAAGTGAAGAAGGAATACTTCTGGCTTGGAGAAATACGAAATAATGCCATACCTAGGGTGCCTCGGGTTTTTCAGGTCTGTACTCACTAGATACGAATCCCGGAGGATTAAAACGCATGGGCTGAAATTACAGATCGTGATAGGAAATTTTCTTTATTTCTTCGATCAGTTAATTTTTGTTGTTATATTTATTTTTTCAAGTTTTTGTTTGGACTGTTACCTCGCCGGCGTATTAGTTATTTTCTTTTTTTGGTTGCAAATCAAGTTGGGAATTTTTTAAAACTTGCATCTACATATTTGAATGATTACCCCCTCTTCCCCCTTCAACTAACCTGTAAATGTTGATTTGAGTATAGTGTATTTTTTATTCCTCGTAATCGTACAGGTCCGCATTGATCAACTTGTAGCAATTTGAGGCTCCTCAATCCGTCTTCGAATTTTATAGTGTATAGTGTATACCTTGGTTTACTCTCGAAGTCGTATCCTTTTTTCTCGTTTAAAGGCAAAGTCACTATGTTTTAGTTAACTTATGATAAGTAGTGTTATATCAGTTTGCCGAGTACATCTCATACGGCTGTACTGGTTGCCACAACACTACCAGGCAAAATTTTCGTGAGGGACGAGAGTTTGCTGCTTATACACTTTTTAAAAACTTCTAAAAAATAAAAATAAAATCGTTGAAAAATAAAAAATATCAACATATCATACTTAATTATAATATATTTGGTGTGTATATCGGTAGAATCTTGTCAAGAGTACTATCTGAAAAGGTATTGGCAACGCTGCAACTCAGTAGGAACGAGCTGAAAGGATTGGCATAAATGCGGTGGGGGTTTAGGATTCAAATCACAAGCGCTTTTTTTTCTATTTGTATGTTCGTGCAATATATATACGTGATAACATGTTAATGAAGTAATGAAATTTTCAAGAGATGAATGAAGTAAATTCTAATTTTTACTTATATTTTTTGATTTTCATCCTTATTAGGTATTATAAGGTTTGAAAACTATTTTTTTTCATGAGTTTTTTTTTTTTTTTTTTTTTTTAAGGATTGTAAGGAGTTTTCTCTGACGGAGAGCTGAGTAAATATTTACGTGAAAGCATTAGGTATACGTAGTGTGTACATAACTATGATTTATTTTCTTATAACATTCGAACGTTAACCCCCCCCCCTTTTTTTTTCAGAAGCATTGTCCATTTACACGTATTACGAGTTAAGCATTTGTCATAAGAATAAAAGTGATCTAAAATACAAAGATATGAAGACCCAGCAACCTCTCGCTCTCAGATCAGGTAAGCTGTAATAGTTATAATTTTTTATTAAAAACTCAGCTAAAGAACAAACAAATCATTTATTATTGTATGGAAAATTTCTACAACCTTTGCTAGGGCACAGAAACCGCATTCACTTTTCCACTTCCATCGTTCGTGCCGTTTGTTAGAATAAAAATAATTTAAATTTGTTTTCCGCGTTGGCTTTTGTCTTACATTCGCGAACAAACAATCGTCGCTGAGCTAGGAAATGAGTCCGCCTTTTAAAATACCATGGCATAACTCACGCTGTATACGGAAATGAATGTAACGAAAACGAAATAAAAAAATAATTAAAACGTGTGCGTAAAAATAAATGATAATAACTAGGTAAAACAATCAGACGATACGCTTATACTCGGGTAATTTGCCAAAAACTCGAATTCATAGTATAGAATTGCTTGTTGATATTTTTATTTTTTACGATCCGTACGCCTTATAATAAGATTAAATCGTAAAACGAGCGTAATAAAAACGCTTGTTATTCTACACCAGGCATCGAGTCATCTTACGACGGATTTTTATTCGGTCAATTCTGCTTAGACTTTTGAGCGTAACTTGGTGTAAGTTACGCGGCTGTGGACTGAGTGGACGAGATGTCATTCAAATTGAGAAATCAGATATAAGTTTTTTAATACGAGTACATTTTTGAATTGTCGCCAAATTTCGTATTCAATGAAAGACTCGTTTTAATTTATGACACCGGAGTTACCGAGGCGAGGCGCGTTATACGAGGCATCGTTAAAATGAAGATGTCGCTGCGGGCGTACTTGGAATGGTTAATCAAAGGTATAGCCTTGGCGAATTGCAATTTATCGATTGCGAATGCTCGAATGGCTTCGGGTGTGCGATTGGTAAGGGTATTGGTTTTCGGTTTGCATATTATAGAGTGTAGTTTAATTGCGGAAATCACTCGAATAATTCACTGAGGAAATTTATCTCTTGAAGGGAATCCGTACAACGTTTCGGTGCCACTGTATGATTCCACTGTGTAGTAAATTTTCGTACCAGTGCTCTGGTATATTTCTGTTTGAATCGAGTAAATAGGTGTACACGAGTAATTTCCTATTTTCGTTTATCTTTCCTCTGTGTTCATTTGAGAACATGCATGAGCGTGGAACGAATAATGGATGGGTTGATTTGAAAATACAACTCGTTAGAAATATGTTGAAATCGCTCAATATTTAAAGTTTGAGCTCTCTAGCTCTCCACTCCCCTACAGAAATTGTGATGTGCAGATATGTATTGAATTTTTGAAATTTATCCCACGGAAGTCTTAAAAATTACGTAAGGAGCAAAAATCTCTTCTTTGATGAAGTTTTTCAAATCTTCTATAAACGTTTTATTCTATCAGTGACGTAATTAGAGGGAGATTAGAGTAGGCCAGAAACCCCACAATAATTTTTTGGCTTCCTCATTGGTTTACCTAATTATGAAAAACTGCTTGATAATTGAGAAGTCGAAAAATTTAATCAAAGAAAATTTCGAATTAAAATTACTACCAATAATTAAAAATTTAAGTATTTTTGTCGATCCTCCTTGCCCCTCTTAAAAATTCCGTTAACGTTATTCAAACCTTATCAGCCTATCAGATAAATTCACCAAATTCTCAGCAGTTCGGGAAAAGTTCAAAATCTTGACATATTTTTCAATATTATTTTGTGATGGAATTTATAAGTCATTTCGAAACTTTTAGAAAGTCTCGCTCCGTAAATTTTCAAATTTAAATTTACGCCTTCGCATTAAAATTTTCAAAAGAGATGAAGTAGAACCCTCAGCTATGGTTTTTTCATAGACCATTTAATAATTTCAAAGACCGCAGTGTTATTAATTTTCGCATAAAGCCGATTTTTATTACCCAAATATGTAATTCAAAATTCACAATATATCTGAAGAAAAGTAATCATAATTTCAAGCATAGCCTGGAATATTTTCTATAGACGAAGTTTTTGAAATAACTGTCTCACGAATAAAAAAATTTGCGTAGAAGGAAAACGCTCTTTATGAATAGAATGTAATTCCATTGAAATTCGTACAGTAGCGTTTACCTGTCAAGGTCGAATCATATTTTTCTGTTACCTCACTTTCTGAGCTTACTTTTAAATAAACGCTGTAATATTTCTTCCTCTCTTGAAAAAATTTCAAGTGCATTTGGGTTCGCGTAAGAGAAAGCTCTTAACTTGGATTTGCTAGAAAGAGCTCGGAGCTGGGTCCAAAGGTTTTTTCGTTATTGTTTTTTAGATGTGTCCAATTTTTTTATTTAGTGCCGATAATCGGATAATATTCCAAAACGAAATAAGCATGCCTAAAAATGCGAAGTATTCCATCCTATGACTTGTTGATGTTGATTTTCACCAAAGGAAGAGTGTAAATTTTACATTAATTGTTATAGAAGATGGCTAGATTTTTTTTAATTCATCGAAAAAGGCTACCTCTACGATGAAATGGGTTATATGAAAATTTATAGGGAATGAAATTTTCTTTTGAATAATTGTACATGCTTATAGGAATTCCAAACTTTTTGATTTAGATTATTTTTTATTTTTATATAATATTGTAATAAATTTGGATTTTTAGCGATTCCAGCTAAAATAAAAAAATTGAAATTATGATCAAAAATTATTTTTATGCGGTGTCACTTTTATAGTAATTTGTTATTTATTATGATATTAGTGATGGATGCATTTTTTTTTACCATTCAAAAAGAAGTTTTATAGTCCCAAAATTTTGGTTATTTTCAATGCCTTCCTGAAATCTTTTGTTTTTGAGAAAATATCGGAAAATTGGAATACTCCGGTTGAAATTGGTATTTAATTTGTCTCAAATTTTCCTCTATTTAGTTCCACCGTTGATCAGCGAGGATCGATCTTTTTGTTCCAGGGGGTTCTATGATTGGAGGACAGTTTATACTATTTTATAACTTTAATCTCGTGACGTATTGAAAGTTTAAAACAGTCCGTAAATCTGGGTTATTCTCATGCGACCCAATTCAGACGCGATCGACTTACTTTGAAAAAATAATCATAGCCACGTTTCTTCAATACCACTCACGAACTCGTTCTCAACCTCAAGCCAGTACATCGCATCAGAAATGCATCGCCGAAGAAATAGATATACGTCGATTTATATGTATTAGCGGCAAGATATTCCAGCGGTTTGGAATTTATCGTTGAAATTCCCGCTTCATAAATAATAATGGAAAAAAGCCGCATCCACGAACATAAGAGCAAGGAAAAAAAATCGTTCCGAAGGTACACCACGCCGTAAGGAATGGTAACGACTTATCAATACGATATAGCGAAAATCATCGTCGTCTACGCAATAAATATGGAAACGAAACTGAATTTGAAGGAAACCTATATAAAATGAAAGAAAGAACGAGCCAGAGAGAGAAAGCAAAAGCGAAAAAAAATGAAAAAGTAAATAATAAAGACAATACGCCCACCGTAGCGAAGTTGATCGCGTGTTATTGGCATCGGGAGGCAGTAAATAGATAAAACGAAGAACGAGCAAACTGGCAATAATAGAGAATAGTTTATTGAGATTATAAAACAGGAAATAAAGGGATCCCTTTGAACGCCTCCCCGCCAATAAGCATAGCGCCGGATATGCTGGAAAAAGGAGCTTTACTTTGGTGAAACGCTCCAACGTAATGCGAGCTTGAACATCTGTTGCTGTTTAAAGCGCGCAATAATTCCAGTTCACATTTGCCCTTAACGACTAAACTATACGACGAAGGTTTAATACGAAAACAGATTTGTTTTCGGGCATCCTTATACAGAAATTTGGAAACCTCGTCTGTTCATTCCCCTCCCCTGCCTCCCCATGGTCCGCGACAATGTGAACTGTTTCGTGCGCTAAGTATACTTATTGTGTTTATAAAGTCGACCGTATTCTCAGTACTTAGTTTACCTCCTTATATCATCTTACCATAGTCTTATTCTCTTGTAACGAATGGAGTGCCTTTGAGTTATACGCAGCACTTGTACAGCGACGATTTAGATTGTTAGTTGAGTTTATGATGAAAAATGGAGCTATTGTACCAACTTTATTTAGAAAGGAGGCGGGGGAGAAGGAACTCAAGATGTTACGTTTCGGACTATTAATAGTGAAGTGACTATCTATCCAACATCCATTAAGGTTCATTATTGTTATTACATGCAAGTTTGTCTTAGCTTCGCATTGTGTTATGATGCGTTTTCATCAAATTATTAACATGCTTTAGAGTGAGTATGTAAATACGATTCACATAAAATAACTAGCTCTTTGATAGAATGAGGAATAAGTACCAAAAAGATTTGATTATAGTCTCATAATATTCGTGAGATAAGGATAGTAGTATATGAAAATTTTAGCCCTTTGAGTTTAAGTCAAAAAGTGCGTTAAAAAAAGGAATTATATCATAAAACTTCTTGAATCGTTCATATCTTTTCACTAAATTCACATAGGAAGATATAATTTCATATTTTAGATCAGTTTCCAACGCAATATGACTGAGGCAAAGTTTTTCATGTCCTAAAAACAGTGAAATATGTCCTAAAAATAAGACGTTAAAAATGCTAAAAATATGTCAAAATATGTCCCAACCTCCTAAATGTACCATAATATATGTCAACAGTATGAGTATTAAAATGCAGGATATTTCAAGCTGATTTGCATAATGCTGCCAGTTTTGCTCAAGATATAAAAAAACAGACATCGAGAACAGTTTTCAGTTACTTATTTAATTTCTTCATTGTTAAATTACTTAACCTTCGCATGGTATCATGATGAGGGAATCCCCACTTACACATGAAGGAAGAACTAATACGTACTAGCAGCGTACTCTAGAAAGTACAAATATAAGATACCACACTTCCCCCACCCGTCCCTGTTGCCTAGGATTCCCTCGGCATAATACCATGCATGTTCTAAAAATTTATTTCGTAACTTGGATGGTATCTTGATGAGAGATTTCCTGTCAAAAAAAAAAGTGGTTACATGTATGTTAGGATCCACAACCAAAAGCTACGAAAGGAGGGAAACATTAAATAAATATTTTTGAAAATTTTAATAATTTGGTTACTCATTTATTTAAAAAAAAAGAAAGTAATTTCGATTAAGAACGTTTCGATTCACATACGACATCAACTATATGATGGCATCGCTGTATTTTCAAGTAAATTGTTGGCGGGTTTCCCTCATCATGATGCCATTTACGTTTATGGCGGGGATTCTCTCACCATGATACCATTTATGGAAAACTGTGACATGATGCCATACAAAGGTCAAGGTAAAACATGCTTATTCTCGCGAAAGATACTTTTGTACTGGTTAAAAGATCTCTCCACCTCGTGTGAAGCGACAAGAGCGAAGGTAAATTGAGTAATTTCTGAAATGTTCATTCTTTTGAATTGTGGACACAGAGCAATATCATTATGCTTCAAGTCAGAACTTATGTTCAGAACTATCTACAAACTCACTTCTGAATCGAAGTCGCATAGCAATCTCTTTGAGGCTGCGTTCAGTACAGAATTCCGATTTGGGAAGCTCAAAAAAATTTTACAAATTTTATTGTTGATTTCTCATTGTTTATTAGTATAATTAGAATTACCAGCAAAAAAAGAAAATATATCATAAAAGACCGAATTAAATAAATTTTCTCAAATTATATCATAAAAACCACGAAAATTACATTGTTATGCTTCGAAGGCAAAATATGTCGAATATATGTCCACTGGAAATTCTATGTTTGAATAATGAAGATATGGCGGATGTTCCCTATGAGAATAAACAGAAATGAATATGTAAAAACATGAAAAAACTTGTCTTAAAAATGACTTTGGTTTTGAATAAAAATTAACCCGAAATGGCGTACTGACTTGAACTTTATTAGCCTCAAGTGACTTTGATTTGATATTTGTAAATATAGTAAATTTTAGGCACATCTCCTACCTATTTTACAGTAGATATGAAGATTTTGACAAGTCCTCCGAACACTTTCATGTCCCAATCTCCCAAACTGCTTTTAAAATTACGATCAAGTACGTTTCAGTATGTTCTGTGGGTGTCGCTGTACGTCTTGTACCACATGTGAGGCCTCTTTACATTTGCAAGACTTTTTCTTCGTCCTCAGAATCTACTGTATCTTTAGTCTAACTACATTTTAATAGTATTTAAATGAGTGGGAGGGGGTTGTTGAATGAAAAATTAAAAAATTTAAACCGGCATTATTTAATATACATGGTGGCTAAAAAATAAGTTCAGCGAGTTACATGAAATGAAAGGACTGACTTGAAATAAAAAAACCGAGGAGGTGAACTTACTTTTTGGGCACCCTATAGTTGAGAAAGTCTTTTCTTTTATGTTCTTTGAAGTACCTTCACTGAAATCACGTCCTCTAGTTCAAACCACATAAAAATTCATTATGATTTTTTGGACTTATTGGGAATTACTTTATTAAGTTTAAAAGTGAGCTGGCTTACAATATGACCCAACTTTTGGTCGTAATATTTATCTAACGTTATTAGTATCCTCAAATTTAAGGAATTCATAATAGCTGAAATAGGATGAATATGAACGTGTATTATTATGGAGTGTCTAATGATGAAAGCAATAATTTTAAATGGAAGTTGAATTTTTTTTCAGTCAATTTGAAATCGAAACATTGTGCTTTTAAAGTTTTTTAAATCAACATATTCTTGTTCATTACATCTTTTAATTTTTTTAAATTTTTTATAGCGGCCACGCTTGTAATATTTTATGTTAGATTTTTTAAGGAGAGCATAGGGTTACCTTAGGCTTTTAAAAATATTTCAAACACTGATGAAACATCATTTTGCAAAATTGCAAGACACGCAGGATTACTGATACTAAGAACTAAACGTAAAAAGGCTTATGTAATTAGGGTAGTAATTTTTTCACGCTGGACCCTGGCTTTATAGCACCTTGACACAAGAATTTATTTAGATAGGAAAAATTGTAAATTTTCAAAAAAGTTGAATGTCCGTATTTCAAGTCAGGGAAAGCTGAGGATTCCATGCAAATGTATGATGTATATTGACTTCACGTTTATTTACTTTGTGTTCATTTTTCCCTCCCTTGGCCAGGATAAAAATAAATACAAAGAGAGAGTCAGGAGAAGATAATGAAGAAGGAAAAAGAGAGAAATATAAAGGAAAGAAATAAAAAAGATTAAGAGAAGGAAAAGATGGAGAAGCACATATTTTGGTTGAGTGGACTGTGGAGACATATGACATGTATGACCACAGTTATAAGTCTCATGACATATTTCACTGAGGCATATTAAAAACATTCAAGCTATAAATCTATTATGACACGAAATTTATTGGAAGCATTAAATTTATTTGTGAAATACATTTTATTTGTCTTCTTTAGTTGCCCCGAAAATCCCCTATCGCGCCCACCTTTGAGCATTTCTATGATTATAATTAATATTATGAAAACATAATATTACAGATATAAGATAAGAATTTGCTCTGTTTGAGGGAACGAGTTCAGCACTTCAGTTCGTTCGACGAGGCATTAAGTTGTTCGACTTTATGATAAATGCGAAAATTTTGCTGGGTTATCTTTTTCACGAGAAGCCTTGCCATACATAATGGCTTTGGCGTTATTGATGCGTTTATTCATTTCATTTGTCATAGGCTTACTACGTAACCCGTTTAGTTATCTAAATGTCAATACGAACGAGGGTAATTTTTCGAAGGTAGATTTACGACACGTTAAACCGTTCTCGGTGTTTTTGTAAAATTATTTTTAAATTAACCGCTACCTGGCGTCGGAAAGAACACTAAATCAACACTGTACATTCTCGGGCACAAGTGTAGAGTTAGGTTAAACGTCGCATAAAACGAAATAATTCAAGACCCGCGTATCTTCGTATAAAGGTATTCGTTGATATAAAAGCGCGCGAATGCATAGCGGGGCATTAATGAAAAAGGTAAAACATAGTAAAAGTGATTATCCTAAGTGGACGGAAGAGTTGAAAACGTGAAACGAGGAGCGAAAAGCCGACAAGAAAGCGAAAAAATCCCACCTCGGCGTTTTAATAACGTAGACAGAGAATTATGTGAACGTTGCCGGGGCGTGTGGAGACGAAGAAGCGAAAGAATTCGCAGTAGGTGAAACTCCATCGTGTATACGTAAAATCTGATATGACATCGCTAATGAGATTGCGAAAAAGGGATTGCCACGCGGATGCGGAGGACATTAGCGAAATTATAATTCGCTGTTGGGGCGGTAGTCGCGATTTTCGACGATATTTCGCAAAATGAGCGAAAAAGTAATTATCTATGCGCGTTCAACTTCTTGTGTTTAAATTTGAGAAACGATTTCATAATGGATGCTAATCATTTTTAGTTAGCGTTTTGCGCACACATTATGTACTTGTGTTACTTTCGAAACAACTATAGCTGCGGCGTTTTTCCTATATATGCTCGACGTTGTAAATCTAATTAACGAAGAGCATTTTAAATGAAAATGTTTTATCATATTCGCTTACCTACTTTACTTTGATTAATCTATACCCTACGGCTAAAGGTAATATCGTAGGTATTTTCAAAGTACTTTCAACCAATCAGCGTATGCCTGTACGGCTGTTCCCTTGTACACATATAGTTGGTGAACTTTAAACGCTGAGTAAGCAACTAAGCATCGCATCCTGCGGCACGTAAAAGCGTGGTTTAGCCCAGGAATGCGCCAAAATCGCGAAATTAATGAGAATCCCGTCTGTTATAATATAATCCTCCGGTGATTCCCAAAATGTTATTCATCGCGGGAAGCATTTTTTTTTCTTTTAATTTCAACCATTAAAAAGAAGATAGATAATCGGATCGATTAGAAGCTTCGAATATGCACGATGAAACGCTGTATGAGAATTCCACCAGATGTTCCCAATAGTTTTCAAAACATATGTTTTGTTTGATTTCTTTGAAAGGAATCCAATTCATAAAAAGAAATTTTGGCTTCGTTCCTAATAATGATCAATTTTTACGAATGAGGTTTAAAAAGTATGCATATTAGTGATTGTTTTTCACGCTGGCTAACGTTCGAATGACGTGGAATCTTTTCCTTATTTCCGCTTTTCTCGTAATTCAGTGATACTTAAAAAAATTATTTTCCTGTCGGAACGCCATTTTATTTCGGAAAATTTTACCACGTTTGTGACGCTCGTGTTTTTTTTTCTTTTTAAGTATATTGAATGTTTGTTCGCAATACTTAATGGATTTTTCAGTTTATTTACGAATTTTTGACTCATTGTCTAGTATTATTATGATGGAAAATTTTAGCAATAAAATTAAACAGAGTTACGATGTAGAAATTATCTTAAAATTTTGGACTCGGCTACGATAAAAACAAGAAAAAGAATCGTGATTTTGCTCAATTTTTTTTTCATTGTTTTCATGCCATATATTGCAGCTGGAGCCAAAAACATGGAGGAGAGGGAATGATTACGTTAGATACATTAGAACATTGGCTGCTATGTCTGTTTTTTTTTTTTGTGAATAATAATATTACTGAGTTCGTCTTGAGACGGAGAATTTATTGCAAAAAACGAATGTGTCCTAAGATTGATAGTTTTCTTAAAAATGGTCACCACGAAAATTTCCTATGCCCTAAACATATCTCCATCCAAGAGCATATTAAAAAAACAGATGCACATCTTGACTGAGAGATAATTTTCTATTAAGTCGATGCATTAATAAAAAAGTTCTGCGAAGTGAGAAACTTCTTTCTTCATTTTTTCAAGACTACAAAAAGTAGTCATGTCAGTCATGTGATCTAAAGTATCGAATGTTTAAATCATGTTGTGCGTGAAAGAGCAAGTCTGAGTAGTGGAGGAGAATGCGTTGGATGGCTAATGAAATTTGACCTGAACTACAGAGTTAACGAGATTTTCAATTTATTATGTGCCTAATGAATGAGGGCAGAATAGTCAATTCATAGCTGCGAAAGAAAAACCTGCTCTCTGTGACTAACGCTCGTCAGTTAAATATTTTGCTATTGAGATTGCCAGATTTTGAAGAATGATTTAAATAGGGATGCTTGGAACAGGGAGAAGGTAGCAGCTTCTTTAACTTTGGTGTCCACTGTCCAGTAAAGTGTTTCTGGGGTGTCAATTATCAGTGTATGATGGAATCCAATATATTAGAATGTTACATGAACAGGAGAAGATTAGGCAAATTGGCTCTTTAGCAAACTATTGTTGTAGGTCGTGAAATTGGAAGAGCCATAAGAGAAAGTTTTAAAAGATTGGATATCACTGAGAAGAATCAGTGTGGATTATGTTTTGGACTACTCTTTATTTGCGTTGCGAATAAACAAATGAAAAATAAAATAATATATTTTTTTTAACAAGCCTATATTTTGAAAGTATTATACTACATTTGTATTGAGGAAAACAAAAATGTTGTTCAAAATTTTAATTCTATCAAGTAATACGATGTGGTCAGAAAATTGATTATAAATGTTAAACTGGATGTAACAGATTGATCAAATTGAATGAAAGCTTGTGAAAATGGTAACAAATACTTGAAATTGAAAAAAAAAAAAATATGTAAAAGCCAAATTTCTGAAATTTTTGATTCCATTTAGCTACAATTGAAAAATTGAATCTTAATTCAGCTGGAAACACAAATTGAATTTAATGAAATGAAACATTAAGAAAATTAAATTTGTTGCATAAAAAAAATAATTATGATAATCCTTTTATAGTATACATATAAATAATCGAGTTATTGAGAGCATAAAAATCATATAATTTTTTTTGAATTTATCATCATAATTTTTTTGGAAAGAAAAGGTATTGAAAATTTGAAATAGCTAAAGATTTATTCAGAAAAAATTTTTCAAAAATACGAACACAAAACTTGTTAAAAAATTTTTTTCAAATAATATTATGATATTCATTAACTAAAAACGACGTTTCGAAAAATTTTTCAATGAGTTTTGTGTTCGTATTTTTGAAAAAGTTTTTCTGATTAAATTTTGCGGACTCGTTTCACACACAATTGTTTTTTTTTTAGCTAAAGATTTAGTTTTCCGAATAAAGGATATATGTTTGTTAGCGTATGATATAATAGGACGCCATAAAATACATCTCTTCGAGATCCATTATAATTTTGAAATTTAGTGGAAAAAAACTGTATAATCAAAAACACGATTGAAAGAAAACCTTCGTTGGCCTACATACGAGTTGCGAGTGCTTATTTTCTCCTCAATACGTCGAAAATTCGTAACGAATGACCGTTTGTTATCGAACGCAATCCACATAACCATGAAAATGCTTCATTTTCATCGTCCAATTGCAAACCCCCACGGAAACGCGAAAATTGTACAAAAAAGAGGAAACAATCTCGCGTTGGAATAAATACCTAATATACGTAGATTATGCGAATATCGACAACTTATAGGTGGCACCACGTATGCAATACGTTGGTAACAAGCAGCGAAGAAAACAAGCAGGAAAAAAGAACCGCACCATCTTCGAAGTGAAAAAAAAAGAAGGCTGGTGGAAGAGAAAAGATAGAGGATACGCGTATATCTATAGCGGTAGAAGGTGTATATCTCGACTCATAAATCTACTTTCAAACGTTAAGAGTCTACCATACTAATAATTTATTTTCTCTTCTTTTCCTTCGCTCTTTCCGCAACGAATGGGTCTTTTAAATTAGAGATATTTTCGATGACGTAGGTATTTGCTGAGAATCTAATACTATTTCTTTGTTTGATACCGTACACCAGTCACGTATGTGAAAAGATAATCTAAATTACTTTTCTTCGAAAATATCCTCGCCCCTTCGTTCCGGTTCGTTATAAGGTAAGAAAAAGATTTCGAAAAATGGCCAGATTATACTTCAAACGTTCGTAATCCTTAATAAAGTACGGTATTAAAAAATGGTATTTTTTATTAAAAACCTATATCTGCGAGCTTATAGTGTACGGTCGTCTGAGTTGCGAGATTGTATCGATCGAGTATGATATCCGTTGGTGACTCGCGTTGGGGTATCAAGGGGAGGCAATTTTTCCTTTTAAATAAATGAAATGATATCCTACTTTTGTAGATTGAAAGCCATAGAAGAAATTGTTCTTCAAGATGGATGTATTATTTCCTTACAAATATTACCAGTGTTGTCGTGTAAAATTTAGAAAAGTCGCGTTAAGCTCATTCCTCTGAAAATTTGCCAAAAGTTGATAAATGAACTAACAAAAACTGATAATTCAAACCCTTTCCGTACTCTTCAAATTATAATGAATATATAAGAAAAATATTTAAAACAATTTTTAGTTACATAATTATACTCGTAGTTACATATTCATCAATAACTGTGGTCTTCATTGCAATGAGTCAGATTTCGTTATTTTGTTGTTTTTATGAGAAGTGAAAGTGTTGAGAGAAAAATAGTTACCGAATGACCTCTCAGAAAACGTGAACAAATTTTATTCCTCAACAGTGATGGGATAACTACCAAAATAAGATCTAAATTTTATAAAAATTTGATAATTGCAAAAAATTTCATTTTATGTTATTTGAATTTTCTTTGCATTTCCAAGTTATGTTTTGACATTTAAAGAATGAAAATAATTTTTAATCTCAATTTTTTTTTTCAAATTCAAAATTGTAAATCATTTGAATTTTTTTTTTTGAAAAAGCATCAAATTCTGAGAATTTAAAAAAATTAATACTAAATTGGTATTTTTAAATATATAGAATCGAATTAATATAAAGCATGGAAAATTAAGAAAAGAAATATTCTCCATTTTTACCCCAAAAGAAATTTTCTGAAAATGAATTTTTCTGGTAGAATATCTTGAGAATGTCATTTTGAAGTGAAGTACATGGTAATACTTCACCCCTGTGAGATAGGAATTGGGCATATTTTATTTCCTGTGTCCTGAAGGCTTCAAATCAAGTCCATAAGATAGACATGACTTTTAAATTATTCATTATCATCAATTTTTTTTAATTCACAAAATTTAGTGCTTTATCAAAAAATCATAAAAGTTAGTCAATAAATTGTTAGCTAATTTGTTGAGTTTTGATTAACAAAATGTAAGTTTTGATCGTCTGAAATTTCAAATTGTCTAAAAATTGATTTTTTGCAGTTTTTGTAAAGCTCTGATCTTATTTTGACAAATCTTCATACCAAATTTAGAGATTGAAATGTCCTCTGAAGGTTATTTAGTAATTATTTTTTCCTCGCATTCCTAGTTTTTAAAAATGCTTAAGGTTGGTTCATGATCTATTTCATTTCTTTATGAGAAATATGTTTTGCCTCAAACTTCCTGATTATAAGTTTGAAATTTGAAGAGTTTTGGATGAAGTGTTCTCTCATATTATTTATTCGATGTACCTAGTAATTTGCGTAAATTCAAAAGTATAATTTTAAATTAATATACTCATTTTTTAAAAATGTAACATGATTTGAAAAATTAGATTATAAAGTCTTGTTCAGTAGGCAGCATAAAAACAATAAAATCATAGATGAAAGAAATGAGAAGTACCATTATGAAAATACTCGCTAGTATATATGTATTTTTTATTTTTTTTTTAAAGATAATTAAAACTTTACGATCATATTCGTTGCTGAAAAAAATCTATTCGCTAGATCATCAGTATTCAAATTTTGTTTTTCGAGAAAGTAACTAAAAAGGCAACAATGCCAATTCTTCCTGATTATAAGCGTTTCATGGTTTTAGTAGAGGGGAAAGAAAACAGCACGACATGTTTGGAAAGTAAATGCGCATTGGCTACCAAAAAGAAGTCATCTGCGCTTCATTACTGCGCAACTTCTGCTACTGGACCGGTTCACTGTTCAGATACAAATATATAAAGAGAAGTGTGACGAAAAAATGGAGGCTACCGTTATGGAAGTATTAATTTCTTTTTTCCACTCATCCGTGCTCCTTCACCAAAGAATAAAATTAAAAATTCACAGTCCGTTGAAAAAAGAAGTAAAAAACGCGATTGTTTTAGTGCGAATTATTTCTTCAATTTAAACAGAACTTATAATGTCATCAAGGTTTCTGTATTTGTGAATTCATTTAGAACCAGATTTAGGACAGAAATATTTTTTGTAATTTTCTTAGTCAAATTTTCATGAATTGATTTTTAAAAACAAAAATTCTAGGTACTTAAGTATATTATTATCAATTTTTCCAGTTTTGAGCATTTTTTTATTTTTGAAAATTTTTACTATTTTTTGGTGATTTCTTCTTATTCTCCCATATTTTTTTTGTAATTTTTTTTTTCAGTGTTCATTTCGGTTTTTTTTTTTTTCAGACTTCAAAAAAAAAATTGAATTTTTTTTTAATTTTTAATTTTTTTTATTTTAGGATATTTTAACAAAAATTAGGCTTTTTCACTTCTTTTGAAGAATGTGGAAATGGAGCAATTGGTTTCTTTAGCTTCCACCTCTTAGTAGCCCCAGCAGCCCTGAATGAACTTTCATTCTTATTAATAATAATTAACAAATTATAATATTTTCCAAATATGCAGTTTTTTTAAGGCTAAATTTCTTTCATCAGTGTCTTGATCACACATAGGACGAAATATTGTTTTTACGGAAGAATAACGGTTTGGGAGTGGAGAAGGAGGGGATGTATTGAAAAACAAAAATCGACCCCTTGTTTCAAATTAATTTCTGCGACCGAAAATCATTGTGAAGGAACTTAGAAACACAAATGAACTAAATAAATAAATTTTTCATTTTTATGATTGAAAAATTGTAATTTTTTCGCGCGTACTATTCGTCTTCATCATCACGTATGGCGTTTGTAACTGTGCGCGGCACGTAAATATCAGTAGTTCAATTATTAGAAATTGTAATTCGCCTCGGAGATTATGGTGGTAAAGTTTAGCAGCAATGGTCTCGCTATAAATGGGTAATTTATCAAGAAGAAGTTTTTGTGAAGTTGGTAAAGTTTGTTAGATAGGCTCTATCGTACGTATACGTGTATAGGTTTTTGTTACAAGCCGCTCAAATGTTCTTGTCACTAACTATAGTCTCGGATTAAAACACCGTTCGTGCGCGACGAATAGTTTCATCGAATTTCGAAACACTCTTAACTGTTGATTTTGCCTACTTCATCTTCAAATTGATTGCTTTATCGCGCCAAATGTATAAGGAATACGACTGACGGTATTCCCAAGTGAGGCAAATGGTACCCACTCGTATTACGAGAAGAATGAAGATCTGAGAGCAGTACAAGATTTTCGATTTAGCAGTACTCGCGAAGTTTACAAACTACGGTTATTCAGAGGACAGATGAGAGACTTAGCGAGCTATTAAAAATTCTAATAATTAAATGTTTAATGGAAAAAGGTGACAATTACCTTAATGCTTGCAACAGTATTATCCACTTTGGCAGCCAGCTCGTTAATTTCGCATACTTTCGTTAAAGGTTATTTTAAAAAATGGTAAATTAAGTGTGTGTTATTTCAACAGGTGAATATAGTAACGAATTCACCTATTCGCGTAACATTACATCAGGTTGTCGTACTCGTCGGCGAAAAAAAACCAATTCACTAAATCGTTCGTATTTTTGTCGCGATGAAGTTGAAAAAAAAACTGCTTCGACTAAAAAATCTCGAAAAAAAAACAACCACGCATGTATGAACGAAGGGTGAAGAAGAAAATAAAACGTGAAAATTCATACAAAACGAAAACAAAATAACCGAAATTTCGCTGGCGAAATGAAACAAAACGCGCGCGAACACGATAAACATATAAAATATCGAAGATTTTTATCACGCCACACAACGCGACGCGAACGATAATTTAGGCTTTGCGAACGCGGTAAGGAATTGAAAAATTTTACTCGGAAAAATACGTGGTAACGAATCGATAATATACGTAATTTAGCGCACAACCATTGAAAAAAGTATTAATTACGCTGGAAGTACGAGAGCGTTTTAGCGTAAAGAATATTTCGGAGGGGAGCAGGGTGTTTTTTTTTATGAGAATATTTACATAACCTGACACGAGAAAGTACGAGAGCCGAAATTCTTCGCACGTGTTAACACTTCCCATAAAGCTTCGTACACTAAAGATTAGAGACTCGGCGTCACGACGCAGCCTCCGAAAATTTCTCTCTGCGCAGTGTTGCATCCGAGCGATTTTCAGATTGCGTGAAAACGGCGGCTTTTTTTCTCCTTCGCATGTGATAGTTGGCGCGAACGTGAAAAAGTCGCTGGTAATTTACGACGCCGCCGTCGTCCCGTTCGACTAGGTCGATTATAATTTCGAGCTAGTAAATTATTGTTGTCGTGATTTTCGTCAAAATGAATTTACCAAATGGTATAAACGTTAATTAAGATATTTATCTCGAAGTCGCGATGTACGCGAGAAATACCGTTTGTGTGTTGTCTCGTGCCCTTGTATGCTTTGATATTTAATTGCTGATGCTGGGTTTTTGTATACTTGTCAAATTTCTTTTTTTTTTATAATAACCAAATTACTACTCTTTTACATCCTGATCAATGTCAACCAGTGACAGATTTGAGGCCTTTTTAACGAGCAAAAGATGCTCATGTCCTTCCTGAAATGACCATGTGTGAGCCCCATGGAATGCCTTGATTACAGGTTTTATTAAGGAAGGAATGTACTGAGAAAAATTTAACCAATCACTTGATGTTATACTATATTTGGCTACTTATCTAAAAATATTATTGGCCCCTTAGGTTTCCTATAACTTTTACTTCATAACTATAACTATTGGATATGTCAATAAACTCAGTATCGTATCTGTACTCATTTTGTATAACATGGTGTCAGAAGTGGGATTATTGCTGTATTATATTTAAAATTGACTTTCATAGTGTAGTAGCTATGTTGGCAGTATGTAGATAAAATTCAAAATAATCGAGGTGTACATTCTATGTTACAGGTCAATTCAACCAGCATAATTATGGATAGCACACTCTATTGGAGTGGTAAAATATTGAGTGTACGAAATCTTAAACTAAAGGATTAATCAGTAATATACTTATTTCTCTAAACATTTCAAACAAAAAATTATCGAACGACATTTTCTAATTTTCTTTTTAAAAAAATCATCCTTCTTCTTTTACAGAATGAGCTTTCGCGTGGCGGTAGTCTTATCCTAAAATTAAAAAGGAACATGATAAAATTCTCGTTCTTGAAAAAGCAAAACTTCACGGTATAAAATTTAATCGCGATAAATGTATTTTCGAAACTAATGAAGTCAAATATCTTGGTCAAATATTTAATGAAGCAGGCATGTCACCTGATAAAAATTAAATTAAAGCGATCGTGGACATGAGTGTACCAAAAAACATGACCGAATTAAAAAGATTTTTAGGAGCTATAAATTTTCTATCGTCCTATATTGAAAACTTCTCGGACAAGACAAAAAATTTATGTCTATTACTTAAAAAGAATGTGGAATGGCATTGGGATCAATGTCATGATCAAGAATTTAATGATTTGAAAAAATTAATCATAGACGCCCCTGTTTTAACGCATTATGATCCAAATAAACCAATTATTCTGGCTGCAGATGCCTTAAAGGATGCTTTGGGTGCCGTTATTCTTCATGGTGATCAACCAATAGTATATGCATCAAAAAGCTTAAATGATACTCTAAAACGTTACGCGCAAATTGAAAAAGAACTTTTGGCTATTGTTTTTGGATTTACAAAATTTCATCAATATCTCTATGGACAAAAAGTCAAAGTAGAAACAGATCATCAATCTCTGGTAACAATTTGAAAAAAATCTTTATCTGATGTACCTGTAAGATTACAGCAAATGATTATGAAAATGCAAGCATATGATCTGAAAGTCGTATATAAGCCAGGGAAACAAATGTACATTCCTGATACACTATCACGCGTACCCATTGATGATAATGACGCATCTGACATAATTTCAAATTTAGACGAAGAAATAAGGATTCATGGAATTTCTCTGGTAAAAAGTTTGTCTGTTTCGAAAGAAAAATTGTAATTAATCAAAAAACAGACAACTGAGGATGAAGATTTAAGAAAAGTTGAAGAATTTTGTCTAAACGGTTGGCCTACTCATTAACAAGTACCAAGTAAAGTTAAAGTATACTCAAAATTTCGAAATGAATTAAATGTAGTTGATGATTTAATATTTAGAAATAGTTCTTTAGTAATTCTGGAAATTTCTAGAAATGAAATTTTAAACTTAACTGTGGTATAGTTTCGAAGGGCATAAATAAACATTTTTAGCCTGGATACTGGGTATTTTTTTTTATTTTTTTTTCCTTTTTATTATACTGGGCGTGTATAATTGCCAGGATTGTTACGCCCAGTGTAGAGAGTTTAATTTATATTTGGTTTTTATATTTTATTTTGTGTATGAAGGATAGGATTTTTTTTAATTCGTCTGGGTTGTCCGGTATGTTGGTTGTTTGGATGTTTAGATTGTCACGGGTTTGTTTGATATTGGGGCATTCAAAAAGGAGGTGTGTGACTGAAACTTGTTCGGTGTTACAAAATTCACATAAGGGTTTAGGGGCTTTTTGAAAGAGGTGGTTATGGGTAAATTTTGTATGTCCAATTCGGAGTCTAGTAATTATTATTTCCTCTGAACGATTTAGCTGAGATAAATTTTTCCAAGGTTTTATAGATTTTTTGTGTCGAAAAAGTTTGTTTTGGGTTTTTGTTGTCCAGTTGTCTTGCCAATTTGAGAGTTCAATTTTGGTGAAAAGATTTTTTATATCTTGGATTGATGTAATATCGATAGGGGAAAATTGGGTGGCGGATTTTGCGTAATTATCTACTTCTTCATTACCAGTAATTCCTACATGGCTTGGTATATACATGAATTTAATGCTAAAATTTAGTGTTTTAAGGAGATATAGTTGATAATGTATGTTAAGAACTATTGGATCAATTGAGAATTTGTTTTGAATGGTTGTTAGGGCGCTTAGAGAATCGGTTTGGATTAAAAATTTATTGTTGTCTGAAGCAAGAGAGGGTAAGGTTAATAGACAATGTAGGATTGCTGTAATTTCTGCCGTATAAATTGAGGAGTGTTTATGAATTTTGAAGTTCTTTATTCTTCGGTTAACGGAAAAAGCATATCCAACATAGTCTGTATTATTTTTTGAGCCGTCCGTGAAGCATGGGATATAATCAAAGTAATCGTCTACAATTTCAAGGTAATGTCTCTTGATTATATGATGGGGATAATTTTTTTTTCCGTAGTTTATCATTGATAGATTTATTTCTGGGAGTTCTAACAGCCACTGTGGGAAATTGGGGTTTTTTTCATTAAAGACTAGGACATCAAGGTTATTATTTTTGAGGATTTTTATAAAATCTTTAATTGAGCTGTTAGTATATAGGTTGTGGTTTTTAATATCGGTTCTAATAGGGTTAGTTGGGTTTACTACTGCTGATAAAAGGTATTTATTTGTTACTAGATTTCTTCTATATTCAGGGGGAGGTTCGGCTGCTTCGCAGTAAATGCTATCTATAGGAGAAGAGGGTAACGCACCGATACACATACGTATTGCAGAGTTTTGAACTGTGTTTATTATTGATAATGTTTTTTTAGGGGCATCTTTGAAGGCTGGGCAACCATATTCTATTTTGCTACGAATTAAGGACCTATATATTTGGAGTAACATATTTCTAGAAGGGTTGTATTTTGGGTTTTTTAATATTTTGAGTAGATTCAGCGTTTTCATCAAATCTTTTTTAATTTGGAGGCAATGTTGGACCCATGTGAGCTTTTTATCAAACGTTAATCCAAGGAATTTAGTAGATGATTTAATTTGAAGAGTGCGTTCATACAACTTTAGTTTAGGCTCTTGGATTTTATATTTTTTTGAAAAAATGACGCAATGAGTTTTTGCTTCTGAAAATGTTAAACCATTCGAATTTGCCCATATTTCAATTTGGTCTAGTGTGTCCTGAATGATTTGTCGGGCAGTTTCTAGATTTTTAGCACTTACTGAAATATTTATATCATCTGCAAATATCCTTAATGATACAGGGCGTAAGACGACGTTTTGTATGGTATCAATCAGTATTATGAACAGAATTGTACTAAGTACTGATCCTTGTGGGACGCCATTTTCAATTTCATACAGCTCAGAGAATGTATTATTGATTCTGACCTTGAACTTTCGATCAGATAGAAAGTTCAAGATAAAGAACGCTAAATGACCCCTTATTCCAATAGAATATAGTCTTTCAAGTATTTTAAAACGCCAGGCCTTATCATAAGCTTTTTCAAGGTCGAAAAAAATGGCTAGAACATTCATCTTATTTTGGAAAGCATTTGAAATTTCATTTTTAAGGCTGAATAGATGGTCTACTGTGGATCTTTTTTTTCGAAAACCACTTTGAAAATTGCTTAGGCAATGATTTTTATCAATATACCAAGTTAATCTTTTGCTAACCATTTTTTCAAGAATTTTGCAAGGGACAGATGTAAGTGAAATTGGGCGATAACTGGGTATTTGAATGAAAAGATTTTCAACATTATTTGCACGCCTGAACTATTCCCTATTAAAAACTCAACTCCCCTAATGGCATAATTGGTTAGTGATTTTTTCTCATGTAATTGATAAATAATAAATTTTAAAACTTTTTAATCAATATTATTTTTTAAATTCGCCCTCAACAGCCCTTTGAAAAATATTTTTGCAGGCCTCTAATCCTATATTTACCTCGTGGGTTTTTTCAATACATCCAGCACTGTTGTAAAATGATCGCAAACGAGATTGGTAATTGAATTTTTCTCGCTCTCGAAGGAGAAAATTTATCTCACACGAATCGCGTGAAATTATGATATCTTTCTATGCCCTCCTCTATTAGTACAGCTTTATGGTGTACGTCTTAATATACGTATTTTCGCGCAATATGACGGAAATCGTCTCACTTTGCGGTGTTCCATCTAAGCGAATGTTTCGTTAGAGAAGGCAGCGTCTTGGGAACTACGGCGTTTTAATTACACTACACCGATTTACGCAACATTGCCTTCGGCAGTAAATTGAAAATTTACAGCTTCGTCGCAATGAACATGGCAGACCGCTATTGTCGCCGCGTTTATTGAAAATGATGTATACACGGCGAAATCTGCGAACTATAACGTGTAAACGCGATATAAACCAGGAATATTGAATGCAACGTAAATAAATGTGTCACAGGCGTTCGTGCGGTGGTATTGTTATTATTTTTTTTTGTATGTGAGTTTTCGAGACGTCTATACCTTCCCATTTACGCTTTGAGTATCACAAGAAATTGGTGCAGATGTGGAGTGAAATGAACGTGTGTGTGGAAGTTACTCAGCCATGTATTGTGGGAAATGCCAGAAAAATATGATTCTTGATTCACCATGTTTTCCCTCACTTTTGTAGAATATTGATTTTGTTGGTGGAAAAAATTGCAAAAAGGTGAGAAATAAATTAACCTTTTCTCCTCTTCGCTCATGGAACGAAAATAGCTTGATTTTTTTTTTGATTCGATTTGCGGACGAGGTGATAGAGCAGATTTCTTTTTTTTTTGTTTTTGTTTTTTTTTTTTGTTTTTTTAGTTGATGAATGGCTTCAAGAGTAATTTTTAAATCGCTCAAAATTTTTTTTTTTTTTTTTCCCTTTTTATTATACTGGGCGTGTATAATTGCCAGGATTGTTACGCCCAGTGTAGAGAGTTTAATTTATATTTGGTTTTTATATTTTATTTTGTGTATGAAGGATAGGATTTTTTTTAATTCGTCTGGGTTGTCTGGTATGTTAGTTGTTTGGATGTTTAGATTGTCACGGGTTTGTTTGATATTGGGGCATTCAAAAAGGAGGTGTGTGACTGAAACTTGTTCGGTGTTACAAAATTCACATAAGGGTTTAGGGGCTTTTTGAAAGAGGTGGTTATGGGTAAATTTTGTATGTCCAATTCGGAGTCTAGTAATTATTATTTCCTCTGAACGATTTAGCTGAGATAAATTTTTCCAAGGTTTTATAGATTTTTTGTGTCGAAAAAGTTTGTTTTGGGTTTTTGTTGTCCAGTTGTCTTGCCAATTTGAGAGTTCAATTTTAGTGAAAAGATTTTTTATATCTTGGATTGATGTAATATCGATAGGGGAAAATTGGGTGGCGGATTTTGCGTAATTATCTACTTCTTCATTACCAGTAATTCCTACATGGCTTGGTATATACATGAATTTAATGCTAAAATTTAGTGTTTTAAGGAGATGTAGTTGATAATGTATGTTAAGAACTATTGGATCAATTGAGAATTTGTTTTGAATGGTTGTTAGGGCGCTTAGAGAATCGGTTTGGATTAAAAATTTATTGTTGTCTGAAGCAAGAGAGGGTAAGGTTAATAGACAATGTAGGATTGCTGTAATTTCTGCCGTATAAATTGAGGAGTGTTTATGAATTTTGAAGTTCTTTATTCTTCGGTTAACGGAAAAAGCATATCCAACATAGTCTGTATTATTTTTTGAGCCGTCCGTGAAGCATGGGATATAATCAAAGTAATCGTCTACAATTTCAAGGTAATGTCTCTTGATTATATGATGGGGATAATTTTTTTTTCCGTAGTTTATCATTGATAGATTTATTTCTGGGAGTTCTAACAGCCACTGTGGGAAATTGGGGTTTTTTTCATTAAAGACTAGGACATCAAGGTTATTATTTTTGAGGATTTTTATAAAATCTTTAATTGAGCTGTTAGTATATAGGTTGTGGTTTTTAATATCGGTTCTAATAGGGTTAGTTGGGTTTACTACTGCTGATAAAAGGTATTTATTTGTTACTAGATTTCTTCTATATTCAGGGGGAGGTTCGGCTGCTTCGCAGTAAATGCTATCTATAGGAGAAGAGGGTAACGCACCGATACACATACGTATTGCAGAGTTTTGAACTGTGTTTATTATTGATAATGTTTTTTTAGGGGCATCTTCGAAGGCTGGGCAACCATATTCTATTTTGCTACGAATTAAGGACCTATATATTTGGAGTAACATATTTCTAGAAGGGTTGTATTTTGGGTTTTTTAATATTTTGAGTAGATTCAGCGTTTTCATCAAATCTTTTTTAATTTGGAGGCAATGTTGGACCCATGTGAGCTTTTTATCAAACGTTAATCCAAGGAATTTAGTAGATGATTTAATTTGAAGAGTGCGTTCATACAACTTTAGTTTAGGCTCTTGGATTTTATATTTTTTTGAAAAAATGACGCAATGAGTTTTTGCTTCTGAAAATGTTAAACCATTCGAATTTGCCCATATTTCAATTTGGTCTAGTGTGTCCTGAATGATTTGTCGGGCAGTTTCTAGATTTTTAGCACTTACTGAAATATTTATATCATCTGCAAATATCCTTAATGATACAGGGCGTAAGACGACGTTTTGTATGGTATCAATCAGTATTATGAACAGAATTGTACTAAGTACTGATCCTTGTGGGACGCCATTTTCAATTTCATACAGCTCAGAGAATGTATTATTGATTCTGACCTTGAACTTTCGATCAGATAGAAAGTTCAAGATAAAGAACGCTAAATGACCCCTTATTCCAATAGAATATAGTCTTTCAAGTATTTTAAAACGCCAGGCCTTATCATAAGCTTTTTCAAGGTCGAAAAAAACGGCTAGAACATTCATCTTATTTTGGAAAGCATTTGAAATTTCATTTTTAAGGCTGAATAGATGGTCTACTGTGGATCTTTTTTTTCGAAAACCGCTTTGAAAATTGCTTAGGCAATGATTTTTATCAATATACCAAGTTAATCTTTTGCTAACCATTTTTTCAAGAATTTTGCAAGGGACAGATGTAAGCGAAATTGGGCGATAACTGGAAGGAGAAGAGGGATCTTTATTCGCTTTTAAAATTGGAATGATTATTGCCGTTTTCCATGTCGTTGGGAATAGATTTGAAGTCCATATTTCATTATAAAGGCTGAGAAGAACATCTTTGATTTGATCTGGGAGGAATTTTATCATATATGGATGAATGTCATCAGGTCCAGGGGCAGAATTTTTGATATGGTGATTTAATACTTCGTTGAGTTCTTCAATAGAGAAAGGAGCGTTATATTCTTCCAAATTATCTGAATTGAAATTTAGTATAGTGGTTTCTGCAGTATTTTTTAAGGTTTGGAATTGTAGGTTATAAGATTCGTTTGCTGAAACCTTTTTAAAGTTTTGTGCTAGTATGTTGGCAATATCTTTAGTTGATGTTAGATTTCATTTTCATGTTGTATGGAAGAAATATATGGTGGAACGTAGGAGCCTTTTAAAATACGTATTTTCTCCCACATTTCTTTAACAGATGTTTTCTGCGTAATGGATAGCATGAATTCTTCAAAGCTTTTTCTTTGTTTGGCTAAATTTAATTTACGTGCATATGCTCGTTTTTGCTTAAACTTTATCAAGTTTTCTTGGGTACGGGTTTTTTTAAAATTTCGAAGGGCTCTCTTTCTTTCTCGAATAGCTATTTTTAATTCTTCGCACCACCACGGTACTATTTTTTTCAAAAGTTTATTTCCAGATTTTGGAATACTTTGCTCAGCTGCATTTATAATAGAATCGGTGAAATTTTTAACGATGGTATCTATATCATTTTCAGCGGAAAAGGCGTAAGGTGTAAGTTTAGCAAAATCAGATTCTTTGATTAGTCTATTATAGATTGGCCAATTTGCTTTGTTTATGAGCCATTTTGGGTATTTTTCTCTAGGTTGTTGTTGGTTTTGATTCGAGAAGGTTATATTTATNGGAGCTTTGAGTTGAGTTCAGAATAGACTTTAACGACCGGATGTCTCGAAATTAGAATAGAATTTGAGCAATGTTAAATTATTCAGTTTTATATATTGTATGGAATCATATAATCCCAAGATCAAGAAATATAAATTGAGCTTAATCCACTTTTCGAAGGGTTTTAGAGAGAATGAAGGTAAATATCATCTAGCCAGTTCGATTAAATATATCTGCATTTTTAGCGAATCTGTACACATCTCAAGCTGAATATGGCTTTTGTGAAAAAAAACTGGTCAATTCGAATGTGACAATTTCTCGAATCATCAATATCCCTACACTAAATGATGAATATAGAAAAATTAAATTACGTGATTTGTATCAATTCAGAAAATCCATGATAAATATTTGTATCAAAAATAGGTTGAAATGTTCGATGGCGAAAATTTAAGAGGAGCTTTTATTCATCTCATATGTTTTCAATTTTGATGAGTATAGACTGGTATGATTATTGGACTAGTAACTGAAACGTTTCGATTTTAAATTTCCAAATAGGTAGTAGAAATTCAGTATTAGATATGATATAAGTGTTCATATGGTTTATAATTTCAATAACTTGCAATTTTTTCTCGTTTTTCAATTCTTTATTGAACATAACGTAGAAAGACATTTAGGTTCATGGCTATGAACAACTTGCAATACACACACGCGTATATCTCTGAAAATAACATCGTTACAATGAACAATGACCATCTTTCCTTATAGGACGACTCATAATATGTAGTATTTCGAGTATGGGCGATTACACGTTCGTATCAAGAGATACTGGTATAGTTGTCGTCGTGTTCGCGTTCTCCATTAATTTCATAATTCCATCGATACCGCCCCAATGGCATCCATTTGTTTACGGAATTCGTACATTCTAATATTTCGTATCATTAATCGTAAATACCTGCGAAACTTGCGACCATTCTGGCTAATCTGGTATATCAACATATACGCAAAAAACCATTCGACGCGACCGATCATTTCCGGTACCTATTGGATCATGTACGAACATACGAGTCATATTTTTTCTTCGAATTTCGACTCGATGTGCATTTCAACCTGCTAGTACCAACGGAGATGGCGGTGATTTCACAAAACCTATAGCTTCTTTTCTTCATTTGTTAGCTATACGCGTTGGTTTCGACAAACAATAATTCGAAAATCCACGTGAAAGTGGAATACACACGTAGTCGATATTTTACCGTGCAAATGGGGGATTTTTTGGCGCAGTGAATGAGTATTTTTCGTAGAAATGTATTCACGGTGAGAGCTATGGTACCGCTGTTATTTCATTCCGTTTGTCAGTATTGTTTCATACGGTACGTCGAAATTATCGCGAAATGCTTTTTTTTTGGGTCGTTTTGTTTTATTGTGCGGTCGTCGTGAATATATGGGTGAACAATAACGATAATAGGGATGGTTTGGATTTGAATGTTATCGGAATGGTATTCTGTATGATTTTATTTTGGTCTTTTGATGGGCCTGAATGAAAAATGCCTTGACGATTGTTGTGTTTGATCGCGAATTTTACTGCTTGTTGAAGCGAATGATTTTCAAATAATATTATAATTTTCTACTTGAAATACTCGTTGTTGTAGCTTCGAGTAGAGCTTTGTAATAATTTAGAATGAAAAAGTCACGAAATAAAATTAATTTATTGAAATATGTAATCAGGAAATTTGGAAAGGTGAAAAACTAAAATCAACATGGTCTATCACCAAACAGGGGTGTAAAATCACCCTTGAAGGTTTTTCATTGTAAACAACCAATTGGGCTGTTATTACATTCCGTTATATTTTTAAGTGCTCGAAGGCAAAAAAGATATTGTTTGCAATAATAGCCGTTTGAGTTCAAGAAAATCAAAAAAAATATATTTCAAGCATGATTATTGATATCTGTTTCGAATTTTAAGGAAGCATTTGTAGGTCACGTTAATTTTTAAAAAAAGGAAAAAAAGTGACTAATCATGTTTTATAAAGTTCAGAAATTCCAATCCGATTTTCATATTGGTAAAAATGTCACACTTGAAATTTTTTTTAATAATAAATTGTACATAAATAATATAAATTATGGGTCGAATTCGTAGTATAGAGTTGATTTTCACTCTCTAACACTACAGTGACAATTTAGGTGTAATTTTTACTTTTCAAGGGTTCTTAAAATATTCTTATTCTGCTTTCAACGAAATAAATATTTTATTTAGTAATCGTTCTGAATAGGTGATACATGACGATGTATGAAAAATTCTTAAAAGGTAAAATTCGGACATTTTTTCTCTCAAGCCTTGAAGAACTGATGAGTATGGTGTCTTTCAAGAAAATTAAAAAAAATGATATTTTGTTAGCAGCGTCGTCAGATTTTTGTCGAAATTTTTGCATTTGATGATTTTGCATTCATCTGCGTAAAGGTATTTTGAGTATTGAATGATACAGTGAAAAGTAGACTATACGCTTACAGTGTTGCCAAATTTTTTTCTTGATTTTCACGTTTAATCATTCTACATTCATCTGCATTAGGAAGAATAAATCTTGTAAAGGGCCTCCCACATTAAGTAGGTGAAATCGGCTCTTGACGCAAATTTGGTCAAAAGTGATTCCAAATGTTACTTGGGACCTAAAAACATTCCACCTAAATTTTTGACCCCCTACCCCACCCCTTCCAGAATTATCGCGCATTATATGCTGAAAATTCAATTCACGATATTTCCAGTAAGAACGAGGGAAAATTTTTGAAATTTTCACAGATCATACATAGTACATGTATGTTTGTACGATAATTTTTTGAGATTTTTTTTTGAAATTTTTTCCTCATTTTTTTTGAAGGGGGGGGGTGTTGAAAATTAAAAAAAAAAAATTAATTTTGGAGCTCCTTCGCTGAATTTTTTTTCATAACTTTGTCATACCCTTAGGTACCTTAGGTACAACATATAATTTTTTCGAAGTCCCTTTAGGGCGTGCAACATGCTGAAAAAAAATGAAGTTTGAATAAAAACGTGTATTTTTCAACTACCGTCCGCAACGAAAACACTTATAGCCCAGTCATTTTTGGTTCATACCTAGAAAAAATTACAGGAAAGATGGTTTATACCATATATGCGAAGAATGCCTTCCTAAGTAACATTCTAAAAGTTTCATCCCCTACCCTTTCGGCTAAATGTGCAAGAGGACAAAAATCCCTGAAAAAAGTGGTTTTTCGCTTATAGCTATGAAAGAAGAAGGAGGAGGGGTAAATTAGATCAGTAAAAAAATGTTCTTCTCGTTCACTTCCTATAAAATAAAACCTTCAAACACTTTTCGAAGTGTTTTTATTACGCCCAAAATGGCGAGGGGGGTAAAAATAACCATTAAAAAATAGCATATAATGCGCGATAATTCTGGAAGGGGTGGGGTAGGGGGTCAAAAATTTAGGTGGAATGTTTTTAGGTCCCAAGTAACATTTGGAACCACTTTTGACCAAATTTGCGTCAAGGGTCGATTTCACCTACTTAAGGGGGGAAGCCCTTTGTAAGGTAAATTTATTCAAAATATGCTTGGCGATATCATTCATATGTATATACCAAAAAGTTGGACATTCGCCAGATGATTACAAATGGTCTGAAACGCAAAGATTTGAAGACCACACCCTCCCCCTACCCCCTTCCCAAATCAGATAGGTTGTAATAGCTATCGTTTTCGAGTGAAAAACTCAGCTAAAAAAATACATTCATGATTCGAATCCTTCGGCGATGTTGATATAGATGAATTAAAAAATGATGATAATTCCTTTGTGAAAAAAATTCCGATTAAATCTCTCAGCGATTGTACTTTTTTCTCAAAAAACATCATCATTTCCGTGTATAATGCGATTGCATCTACGTACATATCTGCGCAAAGGGTCAGATTCCTGGAGGTCTGACAACACTGCCAGTTGAGTATGTTATAAAATTGTTTTTAAGCGTCTTTTCAGTAAAAACGATAGCTATTACAATTTATGCGATTTATATTTTGCTCGAAAAGTTCGTCGCTCTAGTAGTCCAAGGGTTGCACCTTTGACCGGCAATCAAAAGGTCTGGGGTTGGAATATCAGCTAGGGCGCAAATTTTTTTCTAGCTAAATTTTCATATATGGCAATATAGGCGCTTGAACAGTGATTTCTATTTATTCTATTCTACATTTGCGTTCTAACATTGAATAAATTAATTCGTAACAAAGTAAATATATTGGAAAATGTATTGGAATTTTTTTAATTAATTAATGAAGAAAGTTAATTTATTAGCTTTTATTATAATTTTATTTTTTTATTAAAATTTAAAAATAAATTTTTTAAAAATTTTTTTAATCATTTTTTACTTACTTACTTCTTACTTCTTAGTTTAACGTGCCATGTATTGCAACCTAGGCCAAAGACACGGAAAGGAAAAGGGGTTTCAAATTTTTAGGAAGAGTTGAGTTTGTTTTAAGAAGTTGATAAGAGAATTAGTTTTAGATGGATCATCGCAAAGTATATCGGAGAGAGAAGAGGGTTGGTTCAACTGATGTCTGTGTTGATGGAAGAGGGGGCAGGAAATGAGTAAATGGTGAACAGTGAGTTGGGTGTCACAGGATGGACAGAGAGGGGTTGGTTCTTTTTTGAAGAGGTGGCTATGGGTTAGATTTGTGTGGCCTAGGCGCAAACGGGCAAGTACGACGTCTTCTTTACGGTTCTTGAGAGGGATAGTCGACCATGGTTGTGTGGAAGTTCGAAGTTGGCGGAGCTTGTTTGAGAGTGGAACGGAGGACCACTGATGCTCCCATGATTCGCGGGCTTTTACGCGGAAAAAGGCTTTTAGATCGCGAAGAGGTACCGAAATATCCGGAATGGGGAAAGTGGACGAGCCATCTTTGGCCGCCTGATCAGCGAGATCGTTTCCTCGGATTCCAATATGCGCGGGAGTCCACAAAAACACAACACGCGAGTTGACCGAACGAAGGAGGTGAATAACTTCTTTGGCGATAGGATGTTGAGTGATTTCGCAGGATTTTTGTAAATTTAGGAGAGCGTTTAAGGAGTCGGAACAGATAAGATACGAAAGGGAGGATTTTTCGAAGATTATATGTTCAACAGCTAATTTAATGGCAAAGAGCTCAGCAGATAGAACTGAGAAAAGAGGAGGAAGGGAAATCTGAGGAGGACGTGATCGGAAGTGGCGATGCCACAGCCTGTGTGAAACTGGTATTTAGAGCCGTCGGTAAAGAGGATGTGAAAGCCTGGGTATTGAGAAATAGTTTCGTGAAATGCTTTGAGGATAACTGAGGGTGGTGTCGATTTTTTTGGAAATTCAAGAAGCTTCAGGTTGAATTCAAGTTCGAAATTTGTCCAAGGTGGGTTAACAGCTGGGGAGGATTTGTGAATGGAGAGAATAGGTTAGAAATTTATAATTTATTAATTTAAAAATTTTTTTATACTTGTAATTTTAATTATTTAAATTTAATATCATTATTAACCCTAGATTCCTACACTGGGTGAAAAAACACCCGGTGTAGGTTTCTTGGTGCGTTGTAGGCAATACGCAGCGCTCAACGCGTTTCAACGCTAGTGCGCGATAATCATCTTCCTTTGCGCAACAAAATGCGCTACGAGTTGAACTGTTTTCCCCTGTGTGTAGGAGGAGGGTGTGACCAAACGTTTTTTCAAAATAATTTTTTATCTTGGAATAATAACAAATTAATAAAAAAGAAATCGATAATTTTTTATAGAAAGGAATATGATAATGAGTTTCCTAATAAATTTGCGAAGAAAGCCTAATTTTCAAGATGAATTTTTTTTTTTTCAGAAAAGACTTTTTTTGGGGTAGTTGGTAACAGTGCTTCTTTATACCATCATTCGTATAAACGGTATATTATGTTTTTGCAGAGACGATTTACATGAATCTTCACCATAACCCATCCTGATAGATTTAATTACAAAGCTGTAAATGACTTTTTAAAGCTTTTATAGTGTAGGCATGTAGGGTTAATCTGTAGTTGCTTTTATTGATTTAAGTTTATTTGAGGTTAGTAAACTCTATATATATATTTTAAAATTTTATACACTCCTGACAAAAGCTTCTATGTAGTTCGCAAATAAAAATTATTGTTTCTTTTTTTCAAAGCTATTTTTTTCCTTGCTGAAAATCTCGCGAATTACGGTTAAAATTGAGATCTTGTAATACGAAGCTGTAGCATAAGCAGTTTGAAAACCACCTATCCTCTTATCGATGCCTCTTCCTTGTTCGTATTCGTTCAGAGTTCTCGTTCGATCAAAAAGAAAGGAAAATAATTGGCAAATCTCCCCTTAATCCTTTTTGCGCCGACGAAAACAAAAATAACGCCTTCTTCGGCGGTTTTGCCGCCAAAATAAAAGTTATAATTAACGCAGATAGATCTCGCGACGCTTCGTTAGTGTTGATTACAGGAATAGGAATAAAGGTTGGCGGATTTACCTATTTATGGGAACATCTCATTAAAAGTGTCGTATTACTTGGCATTTCGAATCAGCTGCTTTATCGACATTCGAAGACGAAGGAACAAGTGGTATAATTCGATTTATTTTTGGTGCTTTTTTTAGGGTTTCCGAAACGCTCGGAGGTGTTGGCGAATATGAAAGAAATGCGAAATTATTCGAATGTTATGAAAATAAAAATTATCGGTGTTTTTTTGGCGAATACAATTATACGTCGGGATTGACGCGAGAAGTTGACGCCATCGGCGTAATTGAAAGGCGATAAGTCGAAGTGTAAAATTGACAACAGAAGTGAACACGATTCGTCAATTATTTTCCGTCCGTTGCTCACAAATTGTGGTGTAAGAGTGTGAGATATCCACCTGTGGATTTTTTTACTTATATAGCTGTAGGCTGGGGTTCGAAGAGGAGCAATATAGAGCGTTGTATGCTCGTATCTCGTATCATTGCGTCGTTGGGTTGAAACATATCGGTATATCACACTCGGTGCACGAGTATGTATATTCGGCATTGTATTTTTTATTAGAAATGGCGATATGAAATTTTCATATTTGACACGTCGTTTTTTTTTTTTGGCGGTACGCGTCAAAAAGCTTGGAAGAAAAAAAGAGGGAACGTATACGGGCGCGTTTTCGTAAATATTAAGAAGAGAGGGATGTAGGGCGTAAAAAAATTACCGTACCGTAAGGTCTATCGAAATTTGACGTTTACCCGTCCGCTTACCGTATGCGAACGCATAAATCTCGCCGTGGCCGACACTTTGCGAAAGGCAACATCTCAAAACATCGACGGGTGGTCGAAATTCGTAAAACCAACTACGTGTATATGACTTGTGTGTGCGGTGCGTGTTTACCGGAGCCCGAAATGGCGGAGAAGAGGGGCTTGTGTACATTCGCCGAGTGTATGTTGGGTTGATGGGCATTCCGCGCGCACACAGTGACAAAGGCATTCGCAGAGCGGAGAGGCAGGATTGAATTACATCGCGGATGAAATACTTTCGAACAGTTTGCCGTAGACGCGGTTCTCGGGGGTGGAAGGACGCTCGGAATGCCTTGTACAGGGATTGCGGTCAGATTTGCCCGCCTTCCCGCCACCCCGCCGGTTTTCGAATCCACCACGTCCTAGTACAAAGGATCCTTTCGAGTATCCCTTCGTTTTTCTCTCACCCTGCCCGCATCCGCGTCTCATCGTATACTCCAGCACGCACGTACACGCTACGTAGGTACGTACGGTGGCCGCCGCCGCTGTATCGCACATACGCGCATATTTCCAAGAAAACATCACAAAGTTACAACCCTCCGATAAAGGCCGAATCATCTATCTCTTTCTCAGTGCTGCTACAGTGCTACCCTCAGTTACACATACCGTATTTACTGACGTTTCGTACATTCGGTCTTCGTTGCCTGTTACCTAGTCGCGTAATTCGCATTAGGCACCGGAGATGTGCTGTGTCGAGTACGTCGCCAGGTATTTCCTCGGTGGCGTGGTTTTAGTCTTTGTTTGAGTTGGTGAGTGGCGCGCACAGGGTGTTTGAAATTCGCCTCGAGAGTTACGAGTCCGAAGCACGAGTTTGCTTAATTTCGGCTAATTAATGTCTCCACAAGGTATCTCGTGAGCTTTTATCGTCGAGAAAAGATCGTGGTCTTTCATTGGCGTTACACAGACGTATAAAGGTTATAGCGTAAAGTACAGGGTAGCCGGTGCTGGCGACTGAGGTCGTATTTTTCGAGTATAAAGTTTGTCTATCTGATGCATTAAAGGAGCAGCTGACGTTACAGAGTGTCCATTGGATACGAAAAGAACGAAAAAATCTCGAATTTTTTTGTCTCCTAATATACAAACATGAGAAACCAATGTTTATTTATACTAAAATTTTTCATCTCAACTATAGGATTTTCTTAAAAATTGATTTTTTTCCACGAAACAGCTAGTCCAAGAAAATTAAACCTCAAATAAGGTGTTACGAATTCGTAGACAACTAATTAACACGCGAAGCACAATTTCAACTCTTTACTAATTTTATAAATTTTACATATTCAACATCTGATTAATTACTACCAGGGGCGTACCGAGGACATTCTTCAGGGGGGGGGGGAGAAAACCAAAAATTGCCAACTAATTTTACAATTTTACCAACTGTTGACCTTTTTTTAGCTGAGTTTTTACAAAACGATAGTTATTACAGCCTACCTGATTTGGGAAGGGAAGGTCGGGGGACGGTGGGGTCTTAAAATCTTTGCGTTCCAGACCATTTGTAATCATCTGGCAAATGTCCAACTTTTTGGTATATATATATATATTTTTCCCCCCCACGCGTAGCGCCGGCGAGTATTCATAAAATTCGCTCAAAATTTGGTGAGGGACTCTTCTTGAAAATGCGCAAAAATTATTTTTTTGTTTTTTTCGATAAATTTCAAAATGGCGGATCACTCAAATTTTGAGGGGGGCTGGAGAAGGGGCAAGTAGCTGAAATTTTTCGTTTTTGGTTTCATATGAAAGAGTGAGTCACGGATACTAACATATCCAAATTTCAGCTTCTTAAGTGCATATTAAGAGGAGTTAGATCAAAAAACGGCTTTTTGAGGAAATTTTGAGTCATGAAATTTCTTGAATCTTCCATATCTCCCCACCAAATCAAGTTAAAGAGGTCAAATTTTGTGTGTGAGGTTAGTTGGTGACCACATTATGACCTCTTGAATTTGGATCAGAATGCATTCAAAATAGCGGATTATCAAAATTTTGAGTAGAGCTTGAGGAGCCTCAAGTTGGTAAAAATGTAATTAATATGAATTCATATGGTTATTGGGGATAAGTTGTATACTATATCCCGAATTCACTTCCATACATGATGTTGGAGGGGGGAAGGCGGGGTTACCAACCCAAAATAGTTTGGTAAACTTGACCACTTGCGCAGTATTATTACAGCTATTTTTAAATGTTTTGAAGATTCACAAGAGCCATTTCCTTCGCAAATGCAAAAAATTTGGTCAGAAAATCCCGGTACCAAACTTCACCTCCACAAAAAATCCATCCTCCCGTGGAGAAACTTAGACCAATTAAATCGACGAGAGGAAGTGGTAATTACGAGAGTTAGAATCGGTCACACCCTCGTAACCCACAAGCACCTATTTCAGGGTATCCGGGAAACTCCAACATGCCAATTTTGCCTCAACGACACCATTCGAATAAACCACCTATTATACCAATGCGTAGCCTTCCAGGAATGCCGATCATCTTATATATCTAGCCCCAACATCCCAGACGACCCAGATATTATCGATAAAATTCTGATTTTCCTACGAAGAACTCTCTTGTTCCCCGAAATCTAAATTCTCTAGTTTGGCGTAATAGCCCTGGCAGCTAAAAACGCCTCAAACATAAAAAAAAAAAAAAAAAACAAGACTGTAACATCGTATTGAACATATTATTTTCGTGGAGCAAAAAAAAAAAAAGTCAACAGTTGGTAAAATTTCATGGTATTAGTTGGCAATTTTTGGTTTTCTTCTCCCCCCTCCCCCCCGAAGAATGTCCTCGGTACGCCCCTGGTAGTGAACAAGTAGTGAATCCAATCAAAATTCCCAGAAAACTCCTTCATATGAGATAAAAAAGAAAAATTTCAAGTGATTTGCTCCTCCTCTCCCGCGCCCCTCAAAATTCGAGTGATCCGTCATTCAGAAGTATATCAAAAAAAATGCGACATTATTAAGAAGTGTAAAAATCACTTGGTAACATTCGTGGTAAAAAAAGCTTGGTTAGTGTCGAACGAGATCTAAACGATTAATGTCCGAGTACTGGGTGAACATAGTCTTTTATAGGCAGCTCGATCAACCCCATCATGATGACGTGGTGATGCCAGTAGGAGGCTTCTACAAGAGGTGACCAACTTGGAATAAGGGGCTTTTACACTACGACACATTTTTTTTTTTATTCCCATTAACAGAAGAGTCTCTCACCAAATTTGGAGGGTTTTTCATGTAATTATATGCATATATAAATTTCTTACCTTCATAATTTATGAATATAATTGTGTAGGTATACGAAAAAGTTGGCCATTTGCAAGATGATTAAAAATGTTTTGAAATACAAAAATTTGAAGACCCCATTCTCCCTCGATCCACCTTCCTGAATCAGGTAGGCTGTAATAGCTATCATTTTTATTGAAAATGCAGCTAAACGATTTTGTGGAGAAATTATTCAAAATCAAGTATGATTCATTATTGAATAAAACGTTTTGGTATTTTTTTTATTATTTTCTTTTGTTTGGCTAGAAATGCTCTTCAAAATTATCAAAATGAAGTATTTTTCATTTATATTTTTTTATTATTATTTAAAAAAGTAACCTTGGAGCATTTTTTGATCTGAAAATGTTTCTTCTTCAAAAACTTGTTTTTTACTTAAAAAAATGCATTATTGAATAAAACTTTTTACTATTTTCAAAATGAAAAATTTTGTAACTAAAAAATATATATATACAATACACATAGAGTATTTATAATGACTGGTCTATATTCTAATTGGTCATACGTCACGCCTGTAACAACCAATCAGCAAGTTGGAATGTGGTAAATTTACCTCAACTAACTCGTAAAATAAAAACCCAAATCAGCTGATGATTCAAATAACAAACGAATTTTTGTCGTTCGCTGAAAACTGAACGATATTATTTAGGAAGGTAGAAATGAAACTACCTACATTTTATCAAATTCTAGCGTTATGATTGGTCATTACGCGCGTAACATATGACCAATTGGAACATAGACCAGTCATTATAAATATTCTATAGATTATATTTTCTCGTTTTCAAAACAACAACAACAACGACGGTTCGCGTTAAATAACTTGAACATGGATGACTCATAGTTCTGTTACAAAGAGCGTGATATTCTCTGAAACTTCATTTCGGGATGTCTTTATGAAATTTCTTACGTAGCTACGAACATATTATTTATGGCAGATTCATTTTCATGGTTATATTTCTTCGTTGAAAAAAGAATACGCTTCGAAGTTGCATTCATATTGCATAAGAAAAACGGTTGGGAAAATTCCGAATATATTTTGTTCTGATTTTGTCGTTGGTCGAATAATTTTTCGTTTCGTTTGTAGTCGTGATACTCGTGATGTAGCTTTGCTCTTCTAATTGGTACATTTTTTACGCTTTATTTCGTGACAATGTGAAGTAAAAGTGATGCTCAAATTGGACACACATTGGAGATTGAGTATACGTTTTTGTTTGTATTTTATTTTCATTTAATATTTGCTCAGTATATGTATGAACAACATAGTACCTATTTTACTTTTAGGTATATCCGAGTGAAGAAATCAATAACAACAGTTGCTGGTCGAGTATTACCTAGGGCCAAAAATGGCAGCATGTTTTCTTATCACTGGTGAAACACCTTTTATAAGTTAACATTAATTTTAAAATGGATCGCGGTGGAATTTTCTCCGAGCTCAACGTCGGATTTCCAACGTACCAAGCTGGCCTGATGGACTTTTAAAACCATTCGAATGCCATCGAAATCTCGTTCGAGGGAAAATTTGTCACTGGGATTATCCCCGGTTACTCCGGCTTTATTTTTAGACTAAATTCTCTGCCACGTAAATCCTTACATGGTTAATCGACTGGTGGAAAATTTTTCTCTACACGAGCCATTTTCAAATTTCCTAGCGTTACCTCGATGAACGATGATTTTTCGTAACTATTCGCTAAAGCTTCGTCGGTACGTTCGTAGTTATCGAGCGTTTCGGCTTGTTTACGCGCCTACTTATCGCGGGTATTTAAAATTCATTCATTTCGAGGTGATATTTTAAACGTCGCTAGGTAAAATAAGGCGAATCGTTGAAGCGTTTCGTTCCACTTGGCGCCGCATTTACGACGTCGTTGTTCGGAAAACACGAGCGCGGGTAATTATCGAAATTTCCAAAAGGTGTGCGAGCTCGTCGCGTATCTCTTTTTATCAATTAATTTTTCATGTCGAAAAATAACGCGGTCGCGCGCCCTCTTCTATAACGAGAGCCACGTCGAATACGACGCAATCGACTGGTAAGAGAATGGAGATCGGCGAACGACGAATACGACTATGAACTGATCTTCTTATACGACGAAATAATGAGCTTTAGAGTGCTCGACGTAGAAAATTGTCGTCGTCGGCGAAAGAATCTGTTCGACATTCTTTCAAAACTGAGCTTTGTTCGTTTTGATCAAGGGCGCGTTTCGTAATTAAATTTTTGTCATTAGAGCCTAACGCAGTTCGCTCTGGAGTATTAATTTCTTTTGACGTTTAACGTCGCAGCGAAATTATTAAAGACGACGGAGCGCGGTATCTTATTATAAAGGAAATTTTATTTAAGCACTTTCATTCGGAACGCTTTTCGCGCCGCCGACGCTTCGCGCCTCTCAATTATCTCCGAATAATATGTTGATTAGGTTGTCAGAAAACAACGACCGAGCTCTTACGGGGCTTTGTGAGAAATTTTTTCGTTCGTGGTGTACCTCCGTCGCCTCTCGGTTGTGAAAATTTCGTCTCTTGGGTGCGAAAATTTCGCTAATTTAATCGCCTCGGTAAATTAAAAATCTCTCCGACCTGTCGTTTTCGAACGAACCGCATCGAGTTATTAAAATAATGCCGACGATTCGACGATGCTGATTTGCCCGAAGAAGAGACGGAAAAAAGGCCTTCGGTGTAGTTAATTTAGTCACTATGCTGGGAAAAGTTTCGAACTATAGTAAAAGTCGTCGTTTGAGGTTTGACGGATTTGGTTTTTTATTCAACGCCATATCGCGAGAGGAAAATTTTCCATCTTTCGACAATTATTTCCGTGGGCGAAGTAAGCCGTTTGTGGACGAATTACGGTGTTTTTTTTTTTTTGTGAAAAAAATTTCGTATCGGTGGTTCAAATTCGTTCAAATTCAGGGTGACTTTCTTTTGTATATGGTTTTGTCACAATGCACAAGGTCATCGATAGAATTTGGCCTACACAAAAAAAATTGACGAATAATCGCGCAAATAAATGAATGCTACGGAATTTGAGAAATATTCATTTATTTACGCCTTTATGAGCTTATGAGGTATTCAATTCTGAAGAATTGAAAATAAAATGAAATATAATACTGCAGAAATAGTACGAAAAAGTGCTTTTATTCGGACTAACTGCGACAGTAGGTTGTTTTTCATAATTTTATAGTGTACTCGTAAACAACATACCAAAAGTCTCCCCTTGTAACCCTTATGCGTCGAGTGCTAGAGCGTGAAATATGTCACGCAGCGGCGTTTTTTTGCGTTATCTTGGCGAATATGCATTTTTATGCAGAAGTAGTTTAGACGTAAATTGTTCCTCGTTAAATTTTACACGAGATAGACTATTCATTTTCACTCCTAACTCATTATTTTGTCAAAGAAAGATAGCGTCTTTTGAACCCATTTTTTACTCGATTCATTTATACAGCTGTTTTGCAGTGGATGTGTAAGCAGTAATCTACTTAATTGAGGAGGGTAAAACTTTGTCCGAGGTAAAGTCGAGATACACGCAACGATGAAAGTTGCGAGTGGTTTCATGTGATAGGGCTGAGCGAGGAGATCATTCGTAACGCCACAGGCAACTCACGAAAAGCTCCATGAAGCTCGAAAAAAGCTTTAAAGAAACGTCCAGTAAATGGGCCGAAGAAGTTGTACACATATCTATGACGCTCGACCAAACGTCATTCCACAACCTCGAAAAGTAGTTGATAAATTATCCACCAGGATCTCCCTATGATGTTCGCAATTTTTAAATTTTGGACTTGGAACGTGAGATTGTGTGACCTCAAGTTTCATTGAACCATCTCACGTTTCAATATTATGGAGTAAAATTTTATATATGTAGTAGAAATGTGAGTTTGTGTGAGCTCACGGAAAAATTGAACCAGGTCATGTTTTAATATTATGGAGTAAAATTTTATACATGTAGTAGGAAGGTGAGTTTGTGTGAGCTCACGGAAAAATTGAACGGTGAATTAGCGTGACGGGGCATGAGTCAAGGTTTTTTAGTGTTGCAGAAACGTGAGTTTGCGTGACCTCACATTTCATTGAACTGTGAGTTAGTTTGATGGGGCATGAGTCCGGGTCTTTTAGTTTGCACGGAAGGTGAGTTTTTGTGACCTCACGTTTCATTGAACTGTGAGTTGGCGTGACGGAGCATGAGTGGAGGTATTTTAGTTCCCACGTGATAAATGGAGCAAAATTTTATAAATCGATGTTTTTCTTCAAAAACCACGTAAGTCCAAATAAATTTTTCAGAAACGAGTAATTTTATTTTGATGACAGACTTACGAGGTTTTTTTTTACGGATAGAGCGCTAGTTGATGATTTGGACTTACGAGGTTTTCAAAATCGAATTCCTCGATTTTTTTTACATAAGAAACCACTTACGTAAGTCCAAAATATATAAATTTTTCAGGAGAGGACGAGTATTTTATTTTGATAACAAACTTACGAGTTTTTTTTTTACAGATAGAAGCGCTAGTTGATGATTTGGACTTACGAGGTTTTCAAAATCGAATTCCTCGATTTTTTTTACATAAGAAACCACTTAAAAGTGAATTTTGCCAAAAGTCGGACTTACGTGGTTTTTGAAGAAAAGCATCGAAATGTAGCAGGAGGTGAGAGGATGTCCTCAAGTTTCATTCAACCACCTCATGTTCTAATATGGAGTGCACTTTAATTGAACCAGCTGTAGTTCTAATAAAGTAGTCGTATGGTCATTTGTAATATGGAGTAAAAAGCATAAGGATCCCTCCTCATGGTTGAATGGTTAGCGAACGAAATAAAACCTCAAATTATGAATTCGAATCGCATCTTATGCCAAATGGTTGACTAACGAAATTGTTATTTTAGACATTTTTTCACTGTCTATGTTTTGAAATAATTTAACGAATTCCGATGTACATGTATCAATGTTTTTTATTTTGTTTTTTGAAGTAATTTTAATTTGTGGCTCACTGAGATTAAAGAAAAAAAAATTAATTTTAACGTCGTGAATTACCCAAAATCAAATCACCATCCAGATATCATTAAAAGGTTGCTGCAGGAACAGCTGTCTCACTATCCAGGATTCATTAAATGTTTCACTGATGGATCAAAAAATCAACATCATGTAGGCTACGCTTTCTCCATAGCAGACTCATACTTTAATTTTAAAATGCCCAATTTCTCATTAATATACTCAGCAGAACTCCTGGCAATACTACATTGTCTAAAGAAAATCCACGACCAATCAACAATACCTCATAATAAATTTATAATTCTGTCCGACTCCCTCTCATCAATCACATCACTCTCAAATCCATTTTCACAGCACCCTATTGTTTCACAAATCCTTCAGATTAACCATAGCCTACATACTAAAAATTACGAGATACTTTTTCTTTACATTCCGAGCCATATCGGTATTTCTGGAAATGAAATCATAGACCAATTGGCAAAGTCAGCAAATATTCCGACCCCTTTACCATCAGCGACACCTTCTGACTTGAAAAAGTATTTCAGAGCCATTTCTTACGCAAATTGGCAAAAAATTTGGTCAGAAAATCCCGGTACCAAACTTCACCTCCACAAAAAATCCATCCTCCCGTGGAGAAACTTAGACCAATTAAATCGACGAGAGGAAGTGGTAATTACAAGAGTTAGAATCGGTTACACCCTCGTAACCCACAAGCACCTATTTCAGGGTATCCGGGAAACCCCAACATGCCAATTTTGCCTCAACGACACCATTCGAATAAACCACCTATTATACCAATGCGTAGCCTTCCAGGAATGCCGATCATCTTATATATCTAGCCCCAACATCCCAGACGACCCAGATATTATCGATAAAATTCTGATTTTCCTACGAAGAACTCTCTTGTTCCCCGAAATCTAAATTCTCTAGTTTGGCGTAATAGCCCTGGCAGCTAAAAACGCCTTAAACACAAAAAAAAAAATATATAATTTGAATGAATAGAATTTTTTTAAATGAATAATAACATTACTTATGTATGTATATGAAATTTTGTATATCGATTTAATTTTTCAATTGCTCCTTTCATTAAACAAGTAGTAAGCAAAAAGTTATTTTTTGAACGTGATCACAAATTTTGAAAAAAAAAATTAAAAATAACATTGACAAAAATTTAGTTTTCAATTTTTAAAAATTTTGGTTAAAGAAATGATAGAATCTACCATCGTGATTTCAAAATTTTTTTTCCTTTAATAATTCGCAAAACAAAGTAAAGAAGAACTATTACCATCGAAGAAGTTGACAATAAAGATAAAAAAACCCCTTTCATTGTATAAAGAAGCACATGCTTAAACACCCTGTCCAAAGGATAGGTATAGATTACTAGTGTTTTATATATCAGAAAAGATAATTTGCTTGTAAAACACTACATATTTCAGCTTACTTCAGTTAAACGGAAAAGACTATTGCCATGGTTTTTAGGACTCCAACTAGTACCAAATTATGAAAAAAACTACTACTTTAGGCATTCTAGATATTTGATCGAAAATAGTTATCATCACGCCATGGATTAGACATAATTTGTAGGTAATTTTATGTAGAATAATTTATTGTATATCTAATTTACTTCGTATCGGTCTTAGTAAGTGAAAAAAACTACAAAAACTGGTTTCAGCGGGGGAGGGGTGAAATCCCCTCAGGGAGCCACGCGTCATTGCTACATGTGGGGAGTTATACTATATTGTTTGTGGTATTATTGCTGGCAACTATACCAAAAATCAGCTTGAAAATTATTTCCCAAAACGACCCAAATTATGTCTAGAATGCTATCTATTAAATTTACCCCAAAAAAATAATTTTTTACAAATTATAAAATTTTTATGGTCTTTTTGTCTTTTAATATCAATTAATCTTTTTAAATTAAAAATTAAATTTAAATATAAAATAAATAAAGATTATTTTTTATTTATTCATTCATTCCTAAGACAGGTTATACTATCTACCGGTGGCTATCAGAATATAATCCACGTTTTTCATTGGTTAATGAAACTCAATTGCATGAACTTCAACTCAGCTGTTGATAACTCAGAAAGGAGAAACTTCAAAGCACGTGTTCAGTTTTGAACAAAACCAATGGTTTCGAACACATTGCATATTTTATTTACGAAATACGTGGATTGAAGGTCGGCAGAGGGGTAAAGGAATCAACAAATTCAATAACATGTCTCTGTTTTGACGTCATAGATGGTGGACACAATTGTGATTTGTTAACAAAAGCTCAAAACGTGTAATTTGTTCTTCATACTTATATAACCTGGATGCGACTCATTGAAATGCAGACAGCAGAAGCGCCAAATTCGCTACACTGGGAAATGAAATGAATGAAATATAATACTGACACCGACTTTCGTTGAATTCGAATGTTGAAAATTTAAAAGAAAAATTAATTCTCTAAAAAAAAAAAATTCAAAACTAAGTAGTAATGCAAAACTAATGAACTTATAAAGAAATTAATTTTTTATTATTTACTCGATCATGAAGAAATCATGGTTGAAATTTTTTTTCAACATCGAAAAATAAAATATCTAAATCAAAGAAATAAAAATTTCAAACCTAATTGCGAAAGTTTATGACAAAGTTTATATTGCGAAAACGAAATTTGATAATTTGCCTGTCTAGATTTCAGTGGTTCGCAAAGTCTACACCTCGCTAGTGGTTGTTATTATTTTTTCAAGTTTTCGTTTTTACGCCAGCACACACTCCTAGTCTCGTATAGTGGCTTATCATTGTCATCAAAAAGTGGTGCTTAGAATTGATCAAGGTCATAATATATGTAGAACAAATTTTGGGCAATAATGTTTTTTATCATTCCTGCTCTTTTCCATTATCTGAAAAAAGAACGAATTTCCGATTCTTTATTTTTGTGGCACTATGTATGAGGTAGCCTTCTTACTCGCCCCTGCCCACCTTCAAATAAGTCAAGTCGTAATAGCTTAGTTTTTCATTAAAAGCTCAACTAGAAGATATACGTATACTTTCTTTGGTACTTGATCATATATAAATTTTAACGAGAAAAAAAGTATAGAAATTTTAATTGATACTAAATAATCGCAACATTCAAGAGGCGATCACTACCCGCCCATAGTGTCGAAAATTCAAACACGTTGTGGCGGAGAACGTACGCGACCGCGTCTATTGAATTCATTTTCTCTGTTCATATATTTTCATGTTTCGATGAAAAACAAAACGCGCGCCTATTCCGTTGGTTAATTCCTTCGAAAAAGGATTCTTTAATTGGACTTTCATTTGGAATACAGCGCGCCGCCCCTTTGAAAACGGAATCGGCCGAGTACGCAGGAATTTTTGGCGTCGCGGAAAATCGTAACGCCAAAAGATGGGCGCGCTTTTCGCCCCGCTGTGCTAGGTAAATTTCCATACGCCGCCGCTTCCTATTAGCGTATCCAAATTCCGATCTAACGCTCGTTAAAGGCAACAACGAGGGAAAAAACCCCCTCGCGTAATCGTTTTCGAATTACAGCTCTCTGTAGGCTACGAGTAGCTCGTACGAGCGAGCGAATGTACGAGTATTTTTTAACGAGAACTTGCGCCGGCAACGCCGAACGCTTTTATTAACAAAGGCTGCACCCGGAAAAAAACCTGTAGAAATAGCGAAAATACCTGTCGAGCCGGGAAAAACATTTCGAACGGGTGTTCCTTTCCCGTCCCTTCGATACGTTTCTTTTTTCGCTATCGTTTCGACGTTTTTTTTTTCTGTACCATCAAACAGCCGTAGAACTACGGTGTAGCGAGTAATCAGCTCCTTATTCAGTATGGTTGAATTTATTTCCGTCGATAACGACGTTAAAAATATTCGAAATTGGCGGATATTATGATGAAAATATACTCGTCGAAGTCTCGCTGCTGGCTTTCAAATTAGTCGCAGTTGTCGCGTAAAGGGTGAATTTTCGGTCGGGATTCGTGTACGAGCGGAGGCGCCATACACGATGGAGGACGCGTATTCGTAGAATAAGAAAATTAAGACGTTTCTCGGCGACGAAGTAAAAATCGAGTTTATTCAACGACAACCTACACGTCAACGGGTTAGACTAGTATAGGTAATGAAGTAATGATTTTTTTCCTTCTCTGCGCGCCTGTAATGTTTGGACGAGGTAAATGCATACGCTTAGGTTATACGAAAACATTGTCTGGTAATGTTACTTATTCGTTGTTCGAAAGACTCATACATTTTAATGGAAATTCGTAATGACTAAATAAATTCGTCGATGATACGACAGCCCGGAGATAAATACGAAATGAATTTTCATTTTCAACCCACGTATTCCAGTAATTACGAGCAAGAGTTGGTGCGACCATAGTGATTCCAAACCTGTTGTGTGGTGTGGTCGACGTGCAGAGTTTTTAACCGCCATGTGTGTAATGAGATAATAACCATACGAGGTGTATTATTCTTTCAAAACGCTGGTAACGAATAATTGTTGGTATGCTGATATGAAATCTATAGGGTGTTGGTGAAGTTTAGGCGGGTTATTTATTTTCTGGGCAGCCAGTTGGATTTCATTTGAAAACACATTGGTGAACATTGTATTATATAGTTATTCGCGTTTGTGAATTTATGTAAAGATTTGCTCAAAGACTTGTTGAGAGAGTTTAGAGACCGTAAATTTATTTAAAAAATAACTCTTGTATTATATTTTTTGATTAAGAATATAGTGAAGTATGAAAACTAGCAATTTAATGGTATTCATTAATAAATATGTTTCCTTAGTATATGTAGTAGAGAAGTTGCTAAATCACTTCAAAACATCATTCATGAAAAAATTTTGTAATCCATCAATGTCTTAAAATTTCCCCTTCCACCTTGAAGAATTCTAATGTCATAATACGAATTCTAACTATTGGACAATAATTAGGTAGAAGTACTGCAGTTTCACGTAGACTAAAAACTTTACTCTGAAAGAATTTTTCAAAAATTTATCAAGATTTTGATGCTCTACGGAGTCGCTGAAAATTTGAATATTGTTGAACTTTAAATTTTTGAGCGATTTCCATAAAGTTCCTGGGGTAAGGTTACTAGTACAGGGAAATAAGGATTGAACCTGGAAAAAAATGGTAGTAAAGCTGAATTTCACATTATATGTGCAGAATGGTGTCCTTAACAAGGTATAAAAAGTTGTCACCCCTAGGGGGTGAGCTAACCCCAGGAGGGGGCTAAAACCCCGCAAAAAACAGTTTTTCAACTGTTTTTTGCTAATATCTTCGAAAAAAAGGGTTCTACGTCAAAATAAGTTATATCAAAAAATGTTCCCCATTAAATTTCCTACAGAATGAGTGGAGCAGTTTTCTCAAAAAGTCATTAGTAAGCCCAAAATGGGGAGGTCAAAATATACCAATTTTTAGAATTCTCTTTCGAAAATCAATTCTTTGTTTATATCTTTTATACGGTGCGTCCTACGCAAAAATTGTTAATATTGAAAAATATTCTCCGTTCAATTTTCTATAAGGTACATGAAAAACTTTTCGCAAATTGTTGTGGAGCTGATTGCGCCAATAGTATGGAGGTGGAAATGAGTGATGAAAAGGGAGTAGATGATCCCGAACAGAGTTGAAACAAATATTTCAAAATATATCAGTAATTTTTTTTTGTTCTATAATGTAAATCTGGAGAAGGATTTCAAAAGAAGGGAGGAGGAAGGGGAGGGGGAATCATCAGTAAAAATTATTTGTTCATCTTTATCACCTACATAGGTCACTTGATAATAGATATGAACGCATATGAATAAATTTTTCCAAAATTAATGTATTTTGGGGCCCCCATTTTGGGCCCTTTATGACTTTTTGCGAAAAGTTTTTCATGAACCTTATAGAAAATTGAACGGAGAATATTTTTCAATATTAACAATTTTTGCGTAGGACGCCCCGTATAAAAGATATAAACAAAGAATTGATTTTCGAAAGAGAATTCTAAAAATTGGTATATTTTGACCTCCCCATTTTGGGCTTATTAATGACTTTTTGAGAAAACTGTTCCACTCATTCTGTAGGAAATTTAATGGGGAACATTTTTTGATATAACTTATTTTGACGTAGAACCCTTTTTTTCGAAGATATTAGCAAAAAACAGTTGAAAAACTGTTTTTTGCGAGGTTTTAGCCCCCTCCTGGGGTTAGCTCACCCCCTAGGGATGACAACTTTTTATACCTTGTTAAGGACACCATTCTGCACACATAATGTGAAATTCAGCTCACTACCATTTTTTTCCAGGTTTGGTCAAAAAATGAGCTTATTTCCCTGTACTATACCAGGTTTCTGTGAAACTTTTAGCATCCTCACCTTATCAGTTATATCGGCATATTGAAATGTTTTGCAAAGCGTGAGGGGGATGAGGGGAAATGAACTGTAAAAATATCGAACTATTAAAAAAGAAGAGATTGAGTACTAAAAATTAATAGCAACGTCCTCAAATTACTAATTGATTATAGTATTGTTTAATTAGAGAAATTATGGGAAAAATTGAAGTAAAAAAAATTTTTTTTTAAATCATAATTTGAGAGGAATTACCCAAAAATTAATCGTAACATTATTCGTGGATTTAACGGGACAAATTTTGTTCGGAAGTATTTCGTAAAACCAAAGTTTCAGCTGCTATAGTCCATTTTGGGAAAGTTATGATTTTTCAAAATTTTGAAAATGAAAAAATTGATGTCAAAAAACCTACACAAATTTTTACGTTGACTCATTTTTAAGTGATAATTTATCGATCGAAAACAAATCGGCTCCCCCCTGATATGACTTGGAACTATATTAATACCTAGATAAGGCCAAAGGTGAATAGTGGACTTAACGATGATATTGAAGAATAACTGATGTGTATGTAGAAACGGTTACAAAGGAATAAAAAGTAGCTGTCGTTTTGATGATGAAATTCGAAGTTTAATAGCTCAATTTTCTATGAGCTTTAATAAAAAATATATGAGAACCAAACTTGTAGAAGTTTGAAAGCTCAGCTTTTAGTGAAGGGATCGACTTGAACAACAATAAGACTTTTACGCTTCAAAATATCTACCTATATCCAGCAGTGCTGCTGTTGACATTTTGCAAAAATCCTCACACAAAAATACTAAAATCCCCACACGGAAAAATCGTCTAAATTGCAGTAAATACCGTGCCCAGGCTGGGTAAATTTTCATGAGTACTTAACTGAAGAAAATTGATGCAAAAATAAAGATATTCCAACAATATTTTCTACATAATTTAATGAAAAGTCTTATGCCTTATCATAATTTATTGTTTATAAATCATAACATGATGCAGAGACGCAGAGAGCCACGAACAAAAGACACTTGACTAATGAGATAGAGACAGAAAGGAAAGGCATGTTCATACTACATTTCGAATTTGAAACAATCTGAAAATCTGAAATGAAAACAGTTCAGCTTTAATTGTGCATTTTATCTTTTTATCTGAAATGAGGAAAATTCAGCTTTACTACCTTAAAGTGAATGTCGTTTGATTATGTTTTACTTGATGCAATCCATTAGTGAATTTACGTTCTTCATTTTTTTCCCTTTAAATTGAAACTTGAATTTAGTCAGAAAAACCAAAAAATCATCATAAAAATCCCCTCCGTTTTTCTAACAATTGAAAAATCTCCACATTTGGGGTGAAATCCTCCCATCTAGAATTTGGAGTCAATCCATCGTGTTTTACTCGAGTTATCGCCGAAGAATGAAACCATCGAACTTCCACGGAACAAAACGTACCAATTATTGGACTGTTTGCTTCGAGTTAATTTTGCTGTAAAACTATGAGTTTTTGTAAGAATTGTAAGGGAAGCAAAATTGTACAGCTTGAAATTTGCAACCATCTCATTACTATTCATTTTTCTCTCCGATGCTTCGTTTTTTAAATATTAAAAATAAAAGAAACTAAAAAAGCTTCAAAGTTCAAAAGCTCAACTTTCGACTAACTCTCATGAAAAATGGATGGAACCAAGATTGCAGAGAATAAAATTTCCTACAACTTCATTCCTATACATTTTTTCTTCGCGACCCTTTACTCTCGAGATATTTGCAAAAAACTGAGAGAGCTTCGAAGTTCGAAAGGGGACGGATCAAGCCCAAAAACAATAGAACTCTTCACATTTAGAGTCACTCTGTTACCAAAAAAGCTTTCAAAAACTCAACTTTCTACAAACTTATATTGAAAAATTGACAGAACCAAAGTTGTAGAGAATGAAATCTCCTACAACCTCATTCCTATACATTTTTTCTCCACGACCCTTCATTCTCGAGATATTTGCAAACAACTGAAAAAGCTGTAAAGTTGGAAAGGTAGACAGTTATTGGAGAAATTAACTTCAAGAACAATAGGGCTCTTAAGCTCCATTTCTTCTACCTACTCTCCGAATTCCGATTCAGTCAGTCTCTGAAAAAACTTAAAACTTTAAAAGTTCAATTTTCAGCGAACTTTCATGAAATACTGATAGAACCAAAGTTGTAGAAAATGAAATTTCCTGCACTTTTGTTCCTATTTTTTTTTCATTACGACTCCTGATTCCTGAGATGTTTTTGCAAAAAAACTGAAAAAGCTTCGAAAACTTTCAGCCAACAGATCCAGATCAAGAACAATAGGACTATTCACATTTAGAGTCAATCCGTTACCAAAAAAGCTTTCGAAAGCTCAACTTTCAACAAACTTTGATGAAAAACTGATGGAACCAAAGTTGTAGAGGATGAAATTTGCCACACTTTTGTCTCTATATATGTTTTCTTTACGATCCCTGATTCTTAATATATTTGCAAAAATTGAAAAAGCTTCAAAGTCCGAAAACTCCACTTTTTTTACTCATCCTAAAAATTTAGAGTTAATTCGTCAATTTTTACTCGAGTTATCGTCGGAGAACGGAAATTAAACAAAAAACAAAAACAAAAAATCTACAGTGAATGCATAAATTAATTTTACTTACAGGTAAAATCTACTAAAAACGACGTGTAATAGATGGTACTATGCCATGACGCCTATGAAGATCAAAAATTCAGGGCCGCAGAGAGGAAAAGTGGACCCGGGACAAACACAAGAAGATAGGGCCTCTATGTTATTAAGGGGGTACTGGTCCCCGGGAAATTTTTTATGATTTTTAAAAAGCAATTTATAGGAGTTTTTGAGTACTTTCAACTTTTATAAACAATAATGAACACTCCATTTTTTTGAGGAAAGCATTTATCTTATGTGAATGTTTTTAAGATATAATACAGCCATCGAGTTTTGAAAAATTGCAGCCTCACTTCACATCTAAAATATAAATAATAACAAAATCAATTCGGGCCCCATGTGAAATTCCGGGCCCGGGACAAAATGTCCCCTTTGTCCCCCCTTCTCTTTGGCCCTGCAAAAATTTCATACTATAAACCAATGTCGACAACAGAATACTTCCCTCCTCTTTGACGGAGTTTTTGAAGTTCTCGAACGTTAGAAATGGAAATCTCTTGCTAAAATTTCAGACTCTCAAAGTAATCCATTCGGAGGGTTAGGGATGTTTGTTAGATTACCAATTCACTGCGGTCATCACATCAGCTAAACTATACCCATTTTTCTCTCAAAATATAATTCGTAATATTTCATTAGAAAAACAATTATTCTAAAGTTAATTTTTTTTTTTGAGGTCCACCTACATTCAGCGCATCTCCTTTTCGTTTTAAATTAATTTTAATTTCTGATAAACACTGGGATATAGGTGTTTTGTACTGAGACATAACATCACAAAACATTTCCACAATTGATTGTAATGCTGGATCACCAAGCATTCCACGATTTCTCAAGGATAATATTATTGCAGCTGTACAATGGTTTTTTGTAAAACTTCTCAAAAATCTGTTTTTCGCTCTAACTTCCCTCCAAATCCCCTTAGGAAGCTGAAATTTGGATATGTTGGTGTCCGTGACTCACGCTGTCATAAATGATCAAAAATAAGCATTTAAGCTATTTGCTCCCTCCCCCTTGCTCCCCTTAAAATTCTAGTGATCCGCCATTTTGAGGTGTGTTGAAAAAATAAAAAAAGTGCTTCTTTCGCATTTCTAAGAAAAATCCAGGGGCGTACCGAAGACCTTCTTCAGGGGGGGAAGGGGAGAAAACCAAAAATTGCCAACTAATACCATGAAATTTTAACTGTTGACTTTGTTGACTGGTTGACTTTTTTTTTTTTTTTGCTCCATGAAAAAATATGATGCACAGTCTTGTTAGTCTTCAAAAAATTTAAATACTGCACAAGTGGTCAAATTTACCAACTTCACGCTAAAATTCCAAATTTACCAACTTTCCAAAAGCCAAGGGGGGAAGCTCCCCCCTCCCCCTTTCGGTACGTCCCTGGAAAAATCTCTCACCAAATTTCCAAATTTTGGGCGATTTTCGTCGATACCAGCCGTCACTACGCGTGGGGGAAAATACGTATGATTATGCATAGCAAAAATTTGAACACTTGCCAGATGATTGAAAATCTTGTGAAATGCGAAGATTTGAAGTCTCCAACCTCCTTCGATCCCCTTCCCAAATCAGACTGGAATAGCTGTCATTTTTATTTAACACTCAGATAAAAAAACAAAAAGATATAATGCATGCGACCGCAAAATCATCGACTATATTACAAATACTGATGAAATGCTTATAAACTCTCTGATCACTTTATTAATCTCCGACAATTCTTCGATGAATCAGTGTGGTAAATTCATACAAATTGATTCAACTGAAAAATGTAAAATCCTTAATATTCGATAAGTCATACGAGACACGAGTACATACGTATTACCTGTAAACGAGGGTATTACTCACGCCCGAAGACTAGGTACAATCATACAAACACGCTGCATATAATTGGCTTATTATACCGCGACGGTAAAACGGCGGGAAAAAATACCATCTGCGTACACTCATGTTCATATTCCGAGTAAAAAGACGCACTCGATGTGGCGCAAATTCCGAGAAATCTGTACTGCGGCCGATATCGGCGGCTCCGCGCGTACCGAGTAGGTCCGGAAATGAATGAAAAAAAAATTACTGGAGCGTCGTGAAATTCCAGACCGAATACGACCTTCAATGAAAGAAAAAACGCGCATACGACCGAATAATCGCGCGTGACCGGTTCTGCGCAATCGGCATTACTCAGCCGCGCGCGTCTAATGAAGTAAGGAGGATAAATGCGATATTTTACATACGCTTACACCATCGCACATACCGGCAGGTATTACCGGGCCGCTGGCGTACCTTGATTTCTCGGTAATTGGCCGACTGTATGGGATGCGCCGCGTATGTACGGATCACGACCTTCAATTACAGTCATCGAGTTAGGTTTTCTGTTTGTTAGGTACTGGTTGGTTTTGGCGTTTAATAAACCCGATTATACTTTTCTACGAACTATGATGCCGGCGATCGCCAAATTAAACGGTCGAACGATGTAATTACAGTTTGGCCGCCGCCACCAGCGTTCATAGGATGTGCGATCGTCTAATCTACCAAAAAAATCCAGTTCCATTTAACCGGTTCGCTAAATTACTCGATGTACTGTCCCGTTCGTGTATGATAATTCGCCAACACGTTAATACCCGAGATTATTTATATTACATTGAAATCCTTCGACGCGAATTTTTGGCCAATACAATGTTACATCGACGTATATGAATTATGATGGTGTAGAAAGTTGCTCGATGCGAGGAGTGTCGGCGTTATGCGAAATTCTTCGCTAGATCGAGCCTAAAATGAATTTGCTCGGAGACATGGTGTGTGGTGTGTGCTTATTGAGGGAAAAATGCGCAAGTATCTTTGCGTTTTTCATAAAGCAAAGAAATGGTTCCATTTTGAATGAAAAATCGTCTATTTCAACTGAATATGTTTTGAATCGTAAGAATCCTTTTCTAAGAGTATGAAGAATGTGATTCTTGTATATTGGACTTCCATCAAGAATTCATTCCGTGAAGAGGAATGCACTCTTATGAAGGTACCGAAAAGCATGAAAGAAAGGATGGCAAGTTGCTGAGAGCAAAAATTTTTAATTTTTGCTTTCAAAACAAATATCCAATGCTGAAAAAGTTAAGAACAAAAAAAATCAAAATTAACTGTAGCCAATTTCAACTCTAACCTGAACCAATTCCCGAAGATATACTACATTCGGCTAAATTTCGATTCATCACTCTCTGCTTCGAATCTTTCTTTACGTGAATGTCATAATTTGTAAACATTTGGATACTGCGTTTCTTGCTTGATTCACTGTAGCACTTTCTAAAAATTCAAAAATTCTCCAAAACAGAGAAAGACGAATTCAAAATGCATGAAAAATCCTAAATGTAAAAAAATTCTGTAATGACAAAAAATCTATAATAACAAAAATACATTAAAAAGTAAAAAAAAAAAATACGACCTTGAAAAATTTTCACGAATGTAAGCAAAAATTAAAATGACAAAAAAATCCAAAAATAAAAAATGCTGAAATAAAAATCATACAAAATGCAAATAATCTAATTATAAATTAATTTACAATCATGCCAAACATATCGTAACAAAACAAGAAATAAAGTTGAATAAAAAGAATCCAATCATTCCATGACAACTCAGCAGCAATTACCAAGATCATCTCCTGCATTTAAACTTCTTACACTCTTCTCTCTTGTAGGGAAAGTTGACATATGCGGTTACAATCAGCGCTTAAAAAAATCGCCAGGAAGAATTATTAAAAATTGAAAAGAAACCAAAAATGAAAAAACTCCCAAAAATGACAAAAATATCGCAGAAATGAAAAATTATCCTAAAAAAATTATATAAATTTGAGCTAAAAATGTTTCAAAAATGACTAAAGATATTTTTTAAACACAAAAAAAAGTAATAAAAATGTCCAAAAATGAAGTGAAATGAAACATTTTTTAAGATAGCAAAAAAATCTAAAATAATTGAAAAAAATGCCGAAACAATTATTTCATATGAAAAAAAAAAAACAAAAATGAATAAAAATAAAAATAAAAAATCAAAAATAAGAGAATTTTTAACTGAAAAATATGTAAAATGACAAAGAATTCTGATAATAAGTTAATTTCCCATCGTGGCAGAAATATCCTAAAAATGATGCAAATTTGCTAGAAAGTTATTAAATATGAAAAAGAATCCAAAAATGAAAAAATTTCCCAAAATGAAAAAGATATTCTAGAAATGAAAAAGTACCCCGAAAAATGCTTCAAAAATAACTAAAAATATTTTTTTAAATGAAAAAAATGTCCAAAAATGAATAAAAAAAATTTTTTGCGCAATGGCAAAAATGTCGTAAAAAATGAAAAACACTGCAAAAACAATTATTGCATACGTATGGGGAAAAATTGATGAAATGACCGAAAAATATCAAAAATAAGAAATTTTCAAGTGACAAAAAACAATTCACGAAAAATTCTAAAAATGAACTTACTCTTCCTTATGACAAACCTTTTCTAAGAATAAAACAAAATTGCTAGAAAATCATTAAATATCGTAAGGAAATCAGAAATAAAGAAATTTCCATAGTAAAAAAATTCCAAGTAATAATTATGTGAAATTGCAAAAAAATCTAAATATGATTTATCTCCCATTACGGCAAAAATGTTCTAAAAATTGCAAAAAAAATAGTATTGCTCACGGTCAAGATGGAAAAAAGAAAAAAATATCCAAATATTAATTAAAAAAATAAAATAAAATAAAAAAACAGAAAATGAAATCATACCAATTTCTAAAATAATACATTTTCAAGTTTAGAATAAAAATAAGAAATAAAAATATTTTCAAAAATAATGAAAATATGCAATAAATAATGTAAAAAATAATTTTTAATTGCATTTAGATATGAATGGTGAAACTATAGCAAAAAAATATAGAACGCAGACAATTAAAAAAAAAAGTAATAGCATGTAATAGGTAAACTTAAAAGTTCTAAGATTAAAAGAAATTGAAAATTTATATTGTTCATATTTTTATCGCTTTGCTCAATAAGAAATTAATAAAAAACAAGAACTGAAGTGTCTAAAAGTCGTTCGATTTTCAATCTCATTTTGAATTACAGTACTTCTGACTCCCTCACAATTCAATAAAGAGCAGAGACGAAAGAAGGGAGGTATACATTTGAGTTACATGACCTGAAAATTACAAAATAAATGAATCCATATTCGATATTTATTATATTTACTTTCACTAGATTCCTGTGCTCCTCTGAAAATTGAAGTTTATTATATCTGACTTGTAAATAATAAATAGTGAGTCCAAAGGTTACAAGGATTCCATCGACATTTCGGGAGAAGAAAATTTTATTTTTGGATATTATAGACCCCTTCCCCCCCACACGTATAAAAATTAATTCATTATCTTCGGCTGCATTTCCAATTTCCATTTTTTTTTTAAGAGCAAGTCGAAGAAGTTTTTTTTTTTTAATTGCAATTATCTCGGCTATCGTTGGTCAGAAGTGAAAAAATTTTGCCCAAAAATAAAGTGTTTGGAATTTCCAAAAAAATAGGTAGTATACATTTTTTTCCTATTACTCATACTTTTTGAGTTATTAGCGCTAGAATAGAGCGCCGTTGGCTCTAAAATGCAAAAGACTATTAAAAATGTTTTTTGAAAATATCTCGCTTTTCGACGCGTTTAGGAGAAAAACACCTTAGTTAAAGAGAAAACAGGATGAAATGAACGACCAATTGAGTGGAATCAATGATTCATGGGCTCAGTTTGATGGAAGTGCTCAGCAGGGGTGCAATTTTGTTTTTCGCCTGTCTTGCGCCTACTATTGGTCTTAGGTGAAGACCATTCATAGCACAACGAAAGTAATCATATGTTTTTTCAGAAAAATTGAATAATTATATTTTTTTCACATTGCTTATATTTTTTCTATTATTGAGGTGCCCTTAATCCCAAAATTCTGGTTATTATAAAAATTACTCTTTCTTGAAAATATCTCAGTTGTCGACACTTCTTTGTGAAAAGCACCTCAGTTGAAAAATGAAGAATATTAAATTTGCGATAAAGTGACTGCTAGCAATTTCTTCTAGACTCTCTTTATGGGCGGTACTGAAATATGTGCAATTGGGCTCTTCATGTATGTCGCGAATTAGGCATTCATTATAAGTAAAAATGATTAAATTAAACACTATAACAGTTGCACTTCCAACAATTTCAGCCACAGTGATTTTTCTTCGTTCTAATATGGGGTGGGGTGATATTTTTTTCGATGAAATGAAAAGTAACAAAATTCGGTATCAAAATGAAGAGAGTTAAATTTTCAAAAATTTAGATTTCATGATAACCAGTTGTAATGATAGAACAATATTCAGTGTGTAACATATAACGCGAAATTTGCATTGGCTAGGTATACCCACGTGTACGAAAACAATACCGAACAGATCGTACGTTCGGATGATGGACGTTGTTCTTAGCGGTTTCCACGCGGAGACGACTACTGCAGGCGGCGACAGCGATGGCGTTAATTAAAGTAACGATATTTATATCGTATTTTTCTCGATTCGGGTCGCGTGTATGTAGCGTATTTTGGCACGGATGCGCCGACCGATTTACTCGAGTGTAATGGAGGGCGCGGATGGTAATGTGTAAATGAAGCGTCGACGAGGACGATTTTTAGCGGTACGCTCGGGCGCCCGGTATCGAATTACGCGAACACTACGTACTGTGGGAGCGACGGTGACGCGGTACGAGCTTGATAGGTAATTTTTTTGAGTGCTCGGTACGCGTTAACGAAAGGGCATACGGTGGGGTACTAATAATCTGCGAAATCGATCGCGTATCGTATAATGGAACCCGCGGCTAATAATTGATATATTTACGACTTCAGATGGACGATGGTTTTGAATTATTGGGTTGCAGTGGTCGCGTATTTCGTGGGCGTCGTGTACGTTGAGCGTCGCGTAAGGTAGATCTATTTTTGAATACGTTCGCGAACCTCCCCGAATCCAGCGTACGCGGCACGTGCTGTGCACCGGTAATGGTACGGCGTACATTACGCGCATATAGTACCGAGTATGCGTGTATGACCACATGTGCGTGTATACGACGTACAGTACGCAGAGAGCTACGGCGACAAAAAAAGAGAACGTTTGGATTCCGGAAACGCGGTCGTTCCCTTTTAGATGTACATATTTTTCCCCTCTCGCGTTTTGAATAATGGATTTTTTTTTCTCGTCTCTAATTCACGTCGGGTATTACGATGCGTAGTTTTTTTTTGAGATAGCGCGTGGTGGCGATTTTTGGTACGGTATCGCGTGTATACGTTGGATGTCGGATACAGTCCAAATGCGTTGTAGCCCAGAACGAAGGAAAAAATTATGCAACGTTACATTATCGTAACAAATATCGTACCTATATATGAACAGTTCGGGATGTATTTACATGTCGAGCGTAGGTAGCGCTTTAAAACGAAGTAACGCAATTTCTTCATAATAAATTACCAGGGCTATTCTATACGAATATATTGTTACCTCTAGTTTTCGGTCGTCTTCGCTCTGTCTCCGTCTGGCACACGGAGATCCAGTCTCAACATGCATATTTTTCTCGATGTACTTGGTAATTCGAAATGCTCGTACATAAGTTAACGCACTGTAACCACTTATCGTGTTTGTTTCCCCGCGTTTTATGATTTTAAATTACATTGGCGCGGGTTTAAGTGCTGGATTTAGAATTTAAAACGTTCGTCGGTGTTAGTCATGTACGTTTACCAGTACCAAAGCATCATCGGTATACGAGAAATTATTATTATGCTCGGGATATTTGTTCGATGGTTAGCTCGTATTAGGAGATTATTTATCGCGTTTTCGGGTAATTTATGCGAGCCGGTGGGTGGCGAATGGTGGAGTTGACACCGCTCGTGCTCTTGGGTGGTGTTGAACGCGAGGTCGTCGAGTGCGAGGAAATGCTGAGTTTGAGAAATTATTAATTACCGATTAATATTATTATTTTTATTTTTGTAGCGAGAATTATTACAAAAAAAAAAACGAAGTTTTTCCCACTCGGAAAAATTTTTGTATCATTGTTGCCAGAAGAAAGTTGAAAATGAACTTCTTCGTAGGGACTGTCAAAAGCCAGCATCGGGTACAAACAGGAATCATTTTTGGTCCTCTAGATCCAATTTTTAGCCAAATTTTTAGTTAAAAATCATGGCTATTGCAACCAGCCTGATTTGAAAGGAAGGTGAACACTGAACACTGAACAGGGTATGTAACAGTCATGCAGGTACTACGAAGTCAGGCATTTTCAAAAGAAGTCGAGCAGGTACTGCAAAGTCAGGCATTTTGACTAAGATTGACTCAAAAGTCACGCATTTTTCGAGAATTGAAAAAAAAATCCCATTCACCCAAGTTGAGAGTTATTTGTGATATTTATGATTTTTTGTTAAAAAATCGAGTATATAGAGTTTTTCATTTTTTTTTTTTCAATTAAATTTCTTTGAAGTTGTTTGTGAATATTTAAATTCAAGAGTTACTTACTTGGAATTTTTTATTGAAAAAATTATATTTTTCGAAGTTTTTGGTAATTCTTTTTTTTTGAGGGGGGGGGGGGGGGGCTGAAAATGTAGAAAAAGTCATGCTAAAAGGTCATGCAAAGTCGGGTATTTTGGTCAACATATTTTGTTAGACATCCTGGGTCAGGTAGGGGGAGGGATCTTTGGATCTTTACGTTTCAGGCAATCTGTAATCATGTGAAAAATGGATCATTCCATGTCAATTTAACTAAGCGTTTTAACTCATAGTCTCCGAGTTTGCTCATTTTTAGTGGACTTTACTTCGAAGTAAAATGGACTCGAATCTCCGAATTTTCAAAATATGGGTATTACATGTGTGGTAGTAGGTTACATAGTTGTAGCTGCTATTGAGCAGTTTGAGCTGTATAAATGCATTTTTTCTAATTCTCGAAGTACTTCATTCCGCGAGGTTCTCTCCCCCCCCCCCTTCTTCCGGTCATCATAAGGAAGGGAAGTATTTTTTCTCGAAACTGGTTTGTAATTAGAAATGTTTGTGCTTCATAAAAATCATGGTATATAGTACCGTTTATTATAGGTCATTTTTAGTGGACTTTAATTTTAAGTAAAATCTATTTATGCGTTCGTTATGGTTTTTTTTATTTTTATTTTTTTAATTGTCGTTCTTTCACGATACTCTAAATTTGTGGGACAAGTAGAACGAGTGGAGTTTTCGGGCTTCGAAGCTTTTTCAGTTTTTTGCAAATATCTCGGGAATCAGGGGTCGGCAAAGAAAAAAATATATAACGACAAAAGTGTAGGAAATTTCATTCTCTACAACTTTGGTACTATCAGTTTTTCATCAAAGTTCGTTGAAAGTTGAGCTTTTAAACTTTCAAGCTTTTTCAGAGACGGATGACTCGGAATTCGGAGAGTAGGTAAAAGAAATGGAGCTTAAGAATCCCATTGTTTTTGGGGTTAATCCGTCCACTTGTTGTCCACCTTTCGAACTTTGAAGCTTTCTCAGTTTTTTGCAAATATCTCGAGAATAAAGGGTCACGAAGAAAAAATGTGTAGGAATTGAGTTGTAGGAAATTTCATTCTCTGTAATCTTGGTTCCATCCATTTTTCACGAGAGTTAGTCGAAAGTTGAGCTTTCGAACTTTGAAGTTTTTTTAATTTTTTTTTTTAATATTTCAAAAACGAAGCATCGAAGGGAAAAATGAATAGTAATTAGATGGTTGCAAATTTCAAGCTGTACAATTTTGGTTCTCTCATAATGCTCACAAAAACTCATAGTTTTACAGATAAATTAACTCGAAGTAAACAGTCCAATAATTGGTAAGTTTTGTTCTCTGGAAATTCGATGTTTTCATTCTCCAATGATAACTCGAATAAAGCATTATGGATTGACTCTAAATTTTGGAGATAGGTAGATAGTATTTTCATTGAAGTCGATTCCTTTAGTGAAGTTGAGCTTTCGAACTTTGAAGATTTTTTAGGTTTTTGTAAATATCTCAGGAATGAAGGGTGATGAAGAAAAAATGTATTGGAACAAAGTTGTAGAGAATTTTATTCTCTACAATTTTAGTTATCATACATTTTCCATCAAAGCTCATAGAAAGTTGAGCTTTTGAGCTTTGAATTTAATTTTTATTCCTTTGTCACCATTTCTACAAACATATCAGTAATTGCGCAACATTATCGTAGTTTTTTTAGCTGAGTTTTTAACAAAACGATAGCTATTACAGCCTACCTGATTTGAGAAGGGAAGGTCGGGGGAGGGTGGGGTCTTCAAATGTTTGCGTTTCAGACCATTTGTAATCATCTGGCCAATGTCCAACTTTTTGGTATCTACTATATAATTGAGGAGGGTAAAACTTTGTCCGAGGTAAAGTCGAGATACGCGCAACGATGGAAGTTGCGAGTGGTTTCATGTGATAGGGCTGAACGAGGAGATCGTTCTTAACGCCTCGGGCACTCACGAAAAGCTCCATGAAGCTCGAAAAAAAGCTTTAAAGAAACGTCCAGTAAATGGGCCTAAGAAGTTGTACACACATCTATGACGCTCGACTAAACGTCATTCCACAACCCCGAAGAGTAGTTAATACATTGTCCACCAGGATCTCCCTATGATGTGCGCAATTTTTAAATTTTGGACTTGGAACGTGAGATTGTGTGACCTCACGTTTCATTGAACCAGCTTACGTTTCAATATTATGGAGTAAAATTTTATATATGTAGTAGGAATGCGAGTTTGTGTGAGCTCACGGATGTTATGGAGTAAAATTTTATATATGTAGACGGAATGTGAGTTTGTGTGAGCTCACGGAAAAATTGAACCGTGAATTAGCGTGATGGGGCATGAGTCAAGGTCTTTTAGTTCGCAGTTTTTTAGTGTTGCAGAAACGTGAGTTTGCGTGACCTCACATTTCATTGAACTGTGAGTTAGTTTGATGGGGCATGAGTCCAGGTCTTTTAGTTTGCATGGAACGTGAGTTTTTGTGACCCAAACGTTTCATTGAACTGTGAGTTGGCGTGACGGAGCATGAGTGGAGGTATTTTAGTTGCCAAGTGATAAAGGAGCAAAATATTATAAATGTAGCAGGAGATGAGAGGATGTCCTCAAGTTTCATTCAACCAGCTCATGTTCTAATATGGAGTGTACTTTAATTGAACCAGCTGGAGTTGTAATAAAGTAGTGGTGTGGTCATTTGTAATATGGAGTAAAAAGCGTAAGGATTTCCTCCTCATGGTACTTTCACGTTGAATGATTATCTAACGAAATAAAACCTAAACTTATGCATTCGAATGGTATCTTATGCCGAATGGTTGACTAACAAAATTATTATTTTAGACATTTTTTCACTGTCTATGTTTTGAAATAATTCAACGAATTCCGATGTAGATGCATCATTGTTTTTTATTTTGTTGTTTGAAGTAATTTTTATTTGTGGCTAACTAAGATTAAAGAAAAAAAATTAATTTTAACCTTGTGAATATAATTTGAATGAACAAAATTTTTTTAAATGAATAATAACATCACTTATGTATGCATATGAAATTTTGTATATCGATTTAATTTTTCAATTGCTCCTTTCATTAAATAAATATTATTATGATGAATTTTTTGTTCACAAAAAAATTATGGAAATGCAAAGATGAACTATTACCATCGAAGAAGTTGACAATAAAGATAAAAAAAAACCCTTTCAGTGTATGAAGAAGCACATGCTTAAACACCCCGTCCAAAGGACGGGTATGGATTACTAGTATATATATATTTTTTCCCCCACGCGTAGCGCCGGCGAGTATTCATAAAATTCGCTCAAAATTTGGTGAGGGGACTCTTCTTGAAAATGCGCAAAAATAGTTTCTTTGTTTTTTCGATAAATTTCAAAATGGCGGATCACTCAAATTTTGAGGGGGGCTGGAGAAGAGGCAAATAGCTCAAATTTTTCGTTTTTGATTTCATATGATAGAGTGAGTCATGGATACTAACATATCCAAATTTCAGCTTCCTAAGTGCATATTGAGAGGAGTTAGATCAAAAAACGGCTTTTTGAGGAAGTTTTGAGTCATGAAATTTCTTGAATCTTCCATATCTCCCCACCAAATCAAGTTAAAGAGGTCAAATTTTGTGTGTGAGGTTAGTTGGTGACCACAATATGACCTCTTGAATTTGGATCAAAATGGATTCAAAATGGCGGATTATCAAAATTTTGAGTAGAGCTTGAGGAGCCTCAAGTTGGTAAAAATGTAATTAATATGAATTCATATGGTTATTGGGGATAAGTTGTATACTATATCCCGAATTCACTTCCATACATGATGTTGGAGGGGGGAAGGCGGGGTTATCAACCTAAAATAGTGGTGGGGTACAGGAGGGGTCGAAAATTTTTTATTGCTGTGTCATATGATAAAATGAGCCCAAGTGACAAACGTATTTTGATTTTAGCTTCCTCAGTGATTTTGGAGGGGAGTTAGAGCAAAAAACGGCTTTTGGAGGGGAAATTGCTGCAGGAAATTTCATGAATCTTCCATATCTCATCACCAAATCGGCCTAGAATGGTCAAACTTTGTGTGTAGGATTAGTTTGTGACCAGAATATAACCTCCTAAATTTGAGTCAAAATGGATCCAAAATGGCGGATTATCAAGATTTGAAGATAATTTGAGGACCCTCAAATAGTTATAATTTGAGAAATATGTGTTCGCATGATTATTTCATGGCAAGAAATACTACATTTGTGCCAAATTGAACTTCTTAAGTGTTTTTGGAAAGGATAGGGTAGGGGTTTTCAGACTTGGTATTGGGTGTGGCCTGTAGTCATGAACGGTTAAGCGAGGTTATTACTAAATCAAAACAAGCCCCAGTTAAAAACTCAGCTCCAGTAATGCGGCATGGCTGCTTACGTTTTTTACAAGTTACTTTTGCCCTATAAGTAAAAAAACCAACATCAGTTCCCCCTTCCTCCTCCGATGTCTCATGGATAAAGAAAGACTCGCTTAATTTTTGACATTTTTCAGTTCTTGCAAAACATGTCCAGCTCTCGACTCTCATAGAAAACGAACGAATTCATCTAGAAATGAACGGTTTTTGCAGTTCAATAGCCCTTCGAAAGGAGATTCTAACGAACTCATAAAATTTTCAATAGTTGAAAACTGAACTTTTGGTATAAAAAGTTCAACTTTTACTACTCGAAAAAAAGTCTTAAAAGCTCATTTGAAAAATTTGAAAAATAATATCAGACCATGAAACAACTCGATGTGTTTTTAACCTCAGTATTTTCAAAATGCATACTTGCTCAATTGATGGGCGATGATGCCCCAAAATTTTGAAAAAAAGTGAAAAAATGTTGCATGGGCATGTGACATATCGTTTTATATGTATTTGGGTACGTCGAATACAACTATGAACTTATTTTTCATACCCGAATATTTTTATTTCTCTCAACTACCACTCGTTTAATTGCGAAAAATAGACAATAATGAAAAACTCGTTTTTTTTCGATGATTTCATTTTATACTGATTTAAAATTATGAATGATGATAAATAATGCAATCAAAAAATAATGAATTGGCATACGAATGGAGAAAAATTTTTAAATAAAAAAAATTACGGTTTAGTTGATGCATTTCGCCTGATACCATAGTAGTTGTTGAGCTTTTTGAACCAGTTGGAAGCATAGAACGCATCTTGTTGAACCACTCTATTTCATCATTTTGCCCTTTGAGAGCGTTTGCATTGTAGATAGTGTCGTGGTGCGAGTCTTTGAACGTGACCTATTTTAGGCACGAGCAATACTCGATGGCGCCTCCGATGTGTCCGATGCATTTTCTTGCTGACCAGCAGAAATTGTCATCGGCACATCGGTAGGTGCCGACTACGACGAGTCGAAGAGTTCAGTTCGAAAGACTCCGTTAGATCGTGCGAAACACTATATTTTTTTATGCCGACAGATACGTTTCTTTTTTATTCTCATTTCTTTTTATTTGATATATCATGACACATAAAATAATTTTCTTATACTAAATTGTTTTTATCTAAATTAAATATTTTATTCGCAATGATCTCAAGTCATTTTTCGTTTCTCTTCGACCAAGTTCACCGGCGAAGGTTCAAGACTAACGCAACAACAGCGATCAGTCACTATGGTAATCTCGTGACCAGCTCTTTGTCGATGATTAGAATGTTATTAGTTAATCTAAACTTCCTGCTTATGGTACCACGTTAGTGGCTGAACGTTAGACACGATTAACGTGTAAAAATTCGAGATTTGGCGAATTCGAAGATCACCTCAGCCCGTATAAATTTCGCGTCATTACCGACGTGTAATAATACGTTGACAAGCGGGCTACGCGCTAATGGAGCTGTTGGCCTGATAAAAAAGTTGGCTACGCGGACACGAAGAGATGAGGAAATAAGTGAAGATAGCCGGCGACTCGAACAAGATGATCGAGGTGTAGCGGTATCGATTACGCTAGGTTATAATTTATTTACGATAATTTTATTAATTCGAATTGTTACGGAAAATAAGCGGCCCTCGGTCACGAACGTATAGACACGTCATTACGGCGATTGTTTTGTGGAGATGGCGCGCCGCAACTGGCGATACGATCGCGTGTGCGGCGCGAAATAAATAAATTAACGAAAATAAATACGTAAAGAAGATAGAAGGAAAAAAGCAACGGAGCGGCATTTGCCTAAACGCGGTTATTGTACTTTGGCTTTATCACAGAACCGGTGCCTCGTACCCTCTGGGGTCCCGTTCGAAATGGGACGATGGTGAAGAATACGGTGGCAGTGGCAGGTGTTATACATACGAGGTATCTGCAAAATAGCGAATTATTATGCGAACTTATTACAGACGTCGGGTCATTCTTGTTGCGAATTTTTTACGATATGACCGCGGGCTGATGGTGGACTTGAGCGATTGTTGGAGATTCTTTTCGCTTCTCGGTGACGTAATAACGTCTGCGCACGATTATGTAGAGTTGAATGAACGTGTAGCTTGACACGTGAAACGGGGATGCATAGGTGTTTTTGATCGTTTGTTTGGACGATTACGTCCGCTCACCGGGATACACGATACATGATGTGATCTGGCATAGTCGATCAAATCAAATCGATATATTTATGCAATCGGCTGTGTCGGAATATTTACATTGCTAGATAATTCCACATCTAAACATAAGTATGCGTATAAATTATTGTGCTGAAGGATATGTATTTCGATATGCACAATACAATGATACGTAATACTCGTATGCTCGTTTGTTGTTGGCTCAAGGGGGCGTACAGGACTTTGTTGAAGTAATTTAAGAATATATTCAACCAGCTACATGTCGGTCCATGGAGTGGTACCCACGAATTGTTTTCTGGGTTTTTTTTTTAAATTTTGACAATAATAATTTGCGGACCTCCATAACTTCCGTAGTTATGATGTTACGTAGTTTTTAGCTACCAGATTTTGGAAGGATAGGTCATATTGGGAAATCCTCTCTCAAAAATACAGTTCATATGCTCTAACGTTAGCGTAATGTGGAAGATTGCATTTTTCGGACTGCTTAAATTGAAACACCCAGATAGATATTCTCAGAGAATACACCGAGTATATTGTACCACATCGCCCCTCAAAAATGCAATTCACCAGTGCCAACATCAGCGCGATTTGGAAGGCACCGGACTCACAATACCAAGGGTTTTGGGAAGGTATTTAATTTTTCCAAGACTGAGACTGTGGCACGATGAATTCCAAGTATTTCTCCATCTGAGGTCTTTTTATAATAGTAGGTGTCAATCATCTCATACAAAATTTATATTTGGATTATTCTATGCAATGAAAAAAATCGGTTTTTTCAGACTTCAAGCGGTCTGTCTCCTCTTGAGAAATTATATTCTGGTCATCATCTAACCCTACATATAAAGTTTGACCTTCCTACGTCGATTTAGTGAGAAAATATGGAAGATTCGTGAAATTTCCCGTAGTAATTTCCCCTCCAACAGGCCTTTTTTGCTCCAACTCCCCTCCAAATTCACTTGGGAAGCTAAAATCAAAATAGGTGAGTCACTTAGGTTCATTTTATCATATGACAACACATAAAACAATTTTTGAACTTTCATGTATTCCAATCACATTTTCAGGTCGATAACCCCTCCTTCTCCCCTCCAATATCATATGTGAAGATGAATTTGAGATATAGTATTCTTCTTATCCCCAATAATCACATAGGTTCATATTTATTATATTTTTATCAATTTGAGGCTTCTTAGGCTCTACTCGAATTTTCATAATCCGCCATTTTGTATCCATTTTGACCCAAATTCAAGAGGTTATATTCAGGTCACCATTATTAAATATATTTATTAAAGTTATTAAATTTGGTAGTAATAATTTTTTTAAAGGAACTTATTAATTAATTAGATAAAGCACAATAATAAATATTTAATTTATTTTATATATCATTATAGTTAATTTAATTTTGGAAAAAAATTATTTTATTTATTAATTTATTTATTTATTAATTTAATATTATATTAAATCAAGATATCGAATAATTAAATTTTAATGAGTTATAATAATCCCATATACAAAGTTTGACTTTTGTAAATTGATTTGGTAAGGATGAGTAGAAAATTCCACAAATTTCACGACTTAAAATGTTTTCGAAAAGTTGTTTTTTGCTCTAACTCCTCTTAGAATGCATTAAAGAAGCTAAAATTTGGATATGTTCGTGTCCGTGAGTTAATTTTTCATATAAGGTCAAAAACGAAAAATTTGAGTCATTTGCTCCTTCTCCAGCCCCACTCAAAATTCGAGTGATCCACCATATTAAATTGTATTGAAAAAGTAAACCTTTCTACGTTGATTTGGTGAGGAGCTAATGGAAGAATGAAGAAATTTCATGACTCGGAACTTCCTCAAAAAGCTGTTTTTTGCTCTAACTCCCCTTCAAATGCACTAGGAAGGTGAAATTCGGATATGTTGGTGTCCATGATTCACTCTTTCGTGTGAGATGAACAATGAAAATTTTGAGCCATATTAATTTTTTCTAATGTTTTTGGATGGGGTAGTTGGGGGTTTTTAGCCTTGTTACTAGTTCTTATGATAAAGTTAATTACATTATATGTCATTCTGAACGATTTCTCATTACAAACTCAACTTCAGTAATGTAACATCGCTATATGTTTTTTTTTTTTTTTTTTTTGAGAGGTTCTCCTCCATGTAGTAAAAAGCTTCATATCAAACCATACTTTTGTTTTTTGGTCGAAATTGTAGGGTTTATGAAATTTTTTAATATTTTTGGAACAATTAACTTAATATCTTCTTTTTTTAATTTAATTTATTTTTTAAATATTAAATTAAATTTTTTTTTAAATTTATTAATTGATAAAATCTCTCTCATGTCGAGAAATCTCAACTTTTTAATGATTTGGATAAATTTATTAGCTAATCTCCCCCCTCCCTCCCTCTCTCCCTCCCTCCAGAATGTTATATGTGTGGCCTAATGACATAGATTGAATGTCTCTCAATCCTCGAGTGGACTAGAATGCCAAGTTGATGTGTATAGAGAAAGACTAAAGGAAGGATCAGAAGATTCACAATTTGAATAATTGTTTTACACCCTCTCTGACTCTCTAGTTAGTATTTTGAATATTTCTCGAAGAAATCTTTTTTCAAGGTACATATGCGTGCTTATACCTCTGGTTCACCCAAATGCCCGACCCCTTCCAAAATGCCATCATTGAGCTAACTTTACACACGAATCACCTAAATTGTGCCAATTTTAAAAAGTGTAGTCTACTTAACTCTTACTAATTTTGAGAAATGAGGAATTTAATGAGGCCAATTTATTAGGAAGGTCATCAGTAATCTCCGATTTACTGGGAGAAGTGTTGAATCATGATTGAAAAATGCCACAAAATGGTAAATAAAAGATAGCACTCTTATTAACAGTGTAATTCGATTTTTTATGACTTGATATAGTCGAAATTTAAAAAATCTCATTATTTTTTCAAAAATTTTTGATAATATAGGAATAGAGAAAATAGTTATATAATTATTGGAATCATGTTTGTCAACTTTTTTGAGTATTGAACCTACCACCACTCACATTACACCCATCAGGAAATGTGTCTTGAAATAAGAATCAAATTCATAGGCATTCAATTCATGTACACTGATTTTTGTAATCAACTGTTGTCCATTGAAGGATCAAGCGTCACTCAAACATTATTCCCGTTAGCTGAATATTTTTCTGGACTTTTCTTCTGATCTACGACGGTCATCGACCTCTATATTTTTTTCTGGCTGATTAAACGTGGCATGTGCTCGATTAATGGCGAGAAACCGCACGCCAGGGAGGTACCACGTAACAACGTAAATAAGCGTATTAGCTTTTTTTTATTATTATTATTTTTCGGTATGGAAAAAAAATGGTACCTTTTAATTTCCCGTTCGAAGCAATAAAAAGATTAAACCGCGTATTGTTAGTCGGTTTGTTTTTTGTGAGGGGTCCTCTCGGCGTGTTTTATTCATGTTCTTCTCTTTTGTCTTTACGCGTACACAAATTTAACTATTTTTACGAACCGGTTTCTCATTTTACATTTGCGTGCGCCACATAGCGAATAAACTATAAACTGTAGTGCGTACTTGGCGTTGCTGAGTCCTCAGTGGTAAAGATGACCGGTATAGTAGTTGGTAACTAGTAACTACCTATAACAAAGAACTGGAATCCGTTAACAATCGCTGGAAATCGCGTATCACGCCGAAAATGGAGATGAGAAAAAAATGCCAACTAGTTGCAAAAATTAATTACGAAAATATTTGAAAAGATTGCCATTCATAGCTAGAACTTGGAAGCTTATTGCTGTTGGGTGCGTAATAAAAAGCGGCGGTAGGTTCGGTGGAAGGGAGGAGAGACGAAGGGGTGATTTAAATGGTATACGGTGAGTATTCGACGTAATGTTTGGTCGCCGATAAAAGCCGCCATACGATGGAGAAATAGGTCGTTAGAAAATGTATAGAAAAACGTCAAGATTGAGATACGTCTTTGCTTAGTTCGCTCATTAGTAGCGTAGACATTCGGACATTTTCCTCTATTGCCGATGATGTTTTTTTCCTACTTCGTATTTTCTCGTTTCTCGGTTGTCGGTCGTTCGTTTCCTTCTTTTTTTTCCTTTTACGCGCGCTATTGTGAAGTATATTTGTGGTGTTTTGCAGCTTTTATTGATTTCTTTTGATGTCGGGTCATTTGGACGTTATTTGCAGGTTTAATATTGCGTCGTCGGTGACGTATGGAAAAATTTATCGGTACCGTGGTTGGGGGTATTTTGGGGTATTGTCGGATGTCAGTGGCGAATGTGTGGATGGTCGCGGGGGAGTTTCAATTTGTGTTGGAAAATGTTTTCCCTTTTTGCTAGAAAGTGAGAGTAATGAAGTATTATGGTGAGTTTTGCTGGTCAAATTGCGAACGCTTGTTCAGCATATTCCACTGTTTAATGGAGTCATTCTATTGAAGTGTTTTTTCAATTTTTCGAGTGATTCTGCCTAAAAATTTCCCATTCAGATTTATAAATTGGAAATTTTTCAATTTGAATTGAAAAGAAACGAAGTTGCATCATACGTTCTTTATTAAAATACATACTTAAATGAAAATAAAATGATAAAAACGAATGGAATATTGAACGACTCATAAACTAAGGAATTCTGGTGAAGAGAATCGTTTACATTGAAAACGAATATTCTTTAGTCAGCCTTACGTATTTCTTCCTTCCTATCAAAATTTTACCATTTTCATGAATAGTCACACTGTGAGAATATTGAACTCATCGATGAATCTTCATCAGGAATTTGAGTATAAACGTGAAGTGAAGATAAAGATGATGAAATAAGTATTTAGAATGTTTCAACGACCGCTCATTCTTCATGAAGAATTCATTTGTCCGAATCATTTACCTCCCCTCCCCTTTCATCCTTTTCAGAAATGCATATGGTGATTTAAAAATTTGATTTATTTAGATAATTCGAGTTTTTCGACAAAACTTGTGAAATGGTCCCCCCTCTAACTCAGTTTCTGTTTTTCTTTATTCCTTTTCCTATAGTGCCTCAAAAGGAATCAATTAGGTAAACTCATACTTGACCAGGCTTGCTTTCCAAAAACGAAAATACCTAAGCAGCCATGCCGCATTACTGGAGCTGAGTTTTTAATCGAGGCTTGTTCAGCTTTGCAAATAACATTGCTAACTCCTTCATGTCTACAGGCCACATCCAATTCAAAGTCTTAAAATTCCTACCATTTTCCATCCAACACTTAGACCATTTAGTATTAACATAGACCTCGCTAACTGATAACAACCTGGTCCCAACATATGGGTGATTCTATAAGCGATTCAGTTCCAAACAAACACAATTTATCAATAATTTTATTAGCTATATGAAATGAATACGTGATTATTAACATATTTTTGCAGATTTTGAGAATTCATACGGTGGCAGTACATCACAATTCCTAAGCCATCTTTCCCTCGCATCTTTTTTTTTAGGAAGCCTGTAAAACACATTGACTTCATTACTCTACAGTTCGCGAAATAAAGCATAAAAGCCATAAATACTTACTTAAACCTTGAAATCGTCAAATCTCGATTACCACAAGCAATGCAGGTTTCAAAAGTCATTTTCATTACTTCATTTTAACACATTTTCAACAGTAATAAAATAAAAACCCCGGGAAAAAAAATCTTGATAATCACTGATAATTCAATTTGTTTGGAACTGAATCGCTTATAGAATCACCCATATGTTGGGGCCACTGATAATGTGATTTTCCATTATTGATTTAAAAAAATTAAATTAATTTTATGTATAATATTAATAATAAAAAAAATTAATTAATATATAAATAATTAAAAATAAAAATATAATTATAAAATTAATGTTAATAATAATTAAAAATCAAATTATATTAAAAATTGAATTAATAAAAAAATTAATTTATATTTAAATAATTATAAATTATAATTGAAAAAATAAAAAATAAATTATATTGATTTTAAATTGATTAAATAATAAGTAAAGGTCTATGTTAATACTAAATGGTCTAAGATCCAGCAACACTGCAATGTTACCACATTGTGTATTGCAAAAAGCGTCAACCGTTCTTATATAAATCGCCTAAAAGCGCCTACTTAATAAATAATCTAGAATTTACTTGTTTTACTTGTATATATTTCGTTTAGTTCGCCTTTTATTATTATTGGTTACCTGTGGAATCATGTTAAACCCCTAAAATTTCAATGAAAATGAAATAATAATGAAAAAATCTATTTCTTTGTTTTAAACAAAATATAGTTTTTATTAATAATTAATACCAATATTATGAATGATATCAATTAATTCGTCAAATTCTTCATCTTCGCCTTCCGATATAGTTGGCAACGGCGATGGAGCCTACAAGGTTCAAAAGTCGCCGATTAGGCGCCAGAGCCTATGTGGCAACTCTGCGAACACTGAAGAAGTTGAATGTAGAACAAATGTAGTCATGCAATAATCATATGAACACATATTTTTCAAATCATAACTACTTGAGGCTCCTCAAATCAGCCATTT